>CM038793.1:5482198-5949675 GCA_021764765.1 Vicia sativa
AAAAAATTTACATGGAAAATTAAATAGATGTATCATCCTAAGGATAACCAAGGGGCATTAAAAAAATGATTAGAAAGTTTTGTACATTACCCTTTTATGGTAGTGCCTTCTTTAAAAAAAATAATGATTAGAAAGTTTTGTACATTACCCTTTTATGGTAGTGCCTTCTTTAAAAAAAATAATGATTAGAAAGCTTTGATATATTACCCTTTAATGTGTTAAAGGGACAAATACAAGATATTAATCTACTTAAATATATTGCATAATTATTATAATTTAAAAGTTTTCACAACTCTTTAAGGACAGAAAATATTTGTTTTAACTTAGCATGAGTTTTTCACACTATAAATTGATCTCATTATATTCTATTTGTAACATGCAAAGAGAGGAAATATGACTAAACCTCTCAAGATTGTGCATTTCATGATTTTAATACTTTTCTTATTTTTTGTTTCAAAGAACAATAGCCGTAATATAATTTTCTATTTTTTTTTAAATTTTGATTTTTTTATTTTTTTTTACTTTGAACAAAATCTTAATCTTATTTTATTAACATTTGTAATCTCTTTTTTTATTGCAGAAATACGTTATTGTAGAACAGATGATGATTGTAAAATAATGCCTAAAGAATATTGGAAGTGCATTGACAACAAGTGTAAATACATGGGAAAATGAACTCTTGCCCAATAAATGTTTTTGTAATTTATCTTTCCATTCCTAAACATCTAGTTTATCTTGCACATTTCTTCATTTCATTGTGTTGTTTGTAATCATCAAGTTTGGTCCTCTAGGTTAATTATGATTTAAATGTAGTTCTGGCTCATTTCGCATGGACTTCTGGCTCAACTAACCGAAATTAATCAGAATCAATTTTAAAAAGGGGATTTTTGAATTTGAGTTTAGATTTGAGAAATTGGAAAAGTAATAAAAATAACATGTAACATAGAAATGAATAAACCCGTGGTTTAGAAAATTCAAACCCTTCAAAAGGTTCAATTTTTTACGGGAATTCTATTAAGGTTTGACTATGGAATTAATCTGATGGGTTGGTGTGTGAAAATATGAACAAACCATAGAGAAATGAAAGCAAACTGCAGTGGAATTAATAGAGAATCAATTACAAGAGAAAAAGAATAGATAATGACAAAATAAGAAACTGATAGTGACAATCACTATAGCACGTAGTGCTCCCAAATCACTATGAAAGTGACACCACACAATAACATAATTCTAAGCTGATTATTCTCTCTAACTCCACCTATTAATATAAGAAATTTTTCGAGCAAATCATGCAGTCACGTCATTATCCCTTATTCCTTTCCCTTTCTTTCTCCTATAAACCCTCAAAACCTTTGGCATGGGCTCACTGTCAAAGCCCACCACTTGATCCATCTTTCTATCAACTCCCACCTTCATAGAAACAGCCTTGTCCTCAAGGCTAAAATCTTGAAATTGACGCCGCAACACTGCATTATTCTTCCATGTCTTGTGCTTCCATTTAATGAGACTCTGCTGTAGAGTCACTCTTCCCTTCACAGTCACCTTGGAGCCCATGACCTTCTCTGGATACACATCGCTCTCATCTGTGAGTTCTAAATATTTTAGAAAGTTCCCCCATTAATTTCTTTAATAACGACAGATGAAAAACAGGGTGGATCCTGAACTGATCAGGCAGTTGCAGCTTATATGCCACTTCTCCATCCTTAGCTACAACTTTGAAAGGCCCATAAAAACTTGCCGCTAATTTTTGATTGATCTGTTTAACAACTCAATGTTGTCTGTGAGGTCGTAATTTAAATAAAAAAAACCATTCACCAACCTAAAAACACACATCTCTTCTCTTCTTGTTAGCATAGTTCACCATCTGTTCTTGAGCTCTTTGTAGATGTGATTTTAGTTGTTTTAGAGCTTCATGTCTCTCACTTAGCTTTAATGCCACCACAACCACCTTAGTCTCATTTGATAAAAATCGCAGAATACTAGGAGGATGCCTTCCATAAACCATGTCAAATGGAATTTTCTCAATCGACACATGATAGGTGGTATTGTACAAAAACTCAACCCAATAGAGCCAATTTGACCAATTTGTAGGCTGATCTAAAGCAAAGCATCTCAAATAGCTTTTCAGGTATTTATTTATCACTTTCGTTTGTCCATCCGTTTCTGGATGATAGGAAGAACTCGTCTGCAATTTAGTGCCCAACAATTTAAATAATTCCAACTAGAAATGGCTCACAAATAAGGGATCCCTATCATTGATAAGCCTCAATAATTCTTTTACAAAAAATTCAACAATAGAATTAGGTGTGTAAGGATGCTTGAGCAATATGAAGTGACTGTACTTAGGCAATCTGTCCACAACCACAAGTACAGCCTCATAACACTTAGAAATTGGCAAACCCGTAATAAAATATAGAGAAATATCCTCCCAAATACCATTAGTAATGGGAAGAGGTTACAACAAACCTCTGGGAGTCGTGGCTGCATATATTTTTCTTTGAAATACATCACAAGCACGCAAAAAATTTCTCACTGATTGTACTAAGACAATATGAATTATCCGCCAGCTTCCAATAAGTTCTCGAGAAATTTGAATGTCCATCAATAGGAGTGCAATGAAATTCCTCCAATAGGAGAGGGATAAATGAGGACTTGGGAGAAAGAACTAGCCTGCCATGATAAAACAACACACCTTGCTTAATATAATAGTTTTGCTTAGAATCAGGAGAAAACAACAAGGTTTGTACCATGTTTTGAATTTCTGGATCATCTTTCACCTCATCTAAAATTTTCCTGCTATCGGTCCATTGAGGGTACAAAATCAAAGTGCCCAAATCAGCATCATCATAATATCTGGATAGAGCATTAACAACTTTGTTCTCCATCCCTGGTTTGTACTTCACCTTAAACTGATAGCCAAGCAACTTAGCCAACCAACATTGCTGGTATGGGGAAGTTAATCTCTACTGCATGAAGTGTTTTAGACTCTTGTGATTAGTGTATATTGTGTGTTACTTTCCCAACAAACAGTGGCGCCAATGCTGAATGCACAATACCAAAGCCATAAGCTCTGCTTCATACACAAACCTCGCTAAATTTCCCTAAGATAATGCTTTGCTAACAAATGCTATAGGTTTCCTCTAATGCATTAACGCTGCTCCGATACCTCTACCAGAATCTTCATATTCCACTTCAAAGGGTTGAGAAAAATTAGGTAATACCAAAACACTGGGGTAACGTCATGATAATCTTAATCAATTGAAAGTTGCATTTGCCTCTGTTCCCAATGCAAAGTTGTCCTTCTTGGTTAGCTTGGTCAAAGGCTTGGCCACTTTGCCATAGTCCTTGACGAATTTTCTATGGTACCTAGTAAGTTCCTAAAACCCACGAACTCCTTTTACATTTTTTGGTTCTGGCCAATCTAAAATGCACCTTACTTTCGCAGGATCTACTGATACCCCTTCACCTGAGATAATGTGGCCCAAGTAAGCAATCTACTTACACCCAAACTTACACTTAGCTTGATTTGTAATAAAACATATCTCATGTAAAATAGTAAGAACCTGACTTAAGTGCGTCTGATGTTCTTGAATGTTCTTACCGTAGATGAGAATATCGTAAAAAAAACTAAGACAAATTTCCTAAAAAAAGGCCTAAGAATATCGTTAATAATTGCTTGGAAAGTGGTTGGACCATTTATTAACCCAAATGGCATCACTAGATACTCATATTGGCCACTGTGAGTTTTAAAAGATGTTTTGGGAATATTATCTTGATGCACCTGATTTGATGATATTCAGACATACGGTCAATCTTGAAAAAATAGTCGAGCCATATAATTTATCCAATAATTTGTCTACGATGGGAATATGGTACTTATTTGAAACTGTAGCTTTGTTAACAGTTCTATAATCCACACACAATCTCCAATTTTTATATTTCTTTTTTACCAAAATCACCGGACTAGAGAAAGTACTTGTAAAACCCCGAATTATAGATTAATTATTTAATTAATTAATTTAGAGGAAATGTACAAGTCTTTGATATATATATATATATATATATATATATATATATATATATATATATATATATATATATATGCTTTGGTGCTATTATTTGTATTCGTGATGCATCTATGATGCAATAGCGATGACTTGATGAATAATATGTTTAAGATGATGAGTTGTGTGGTGTATGATGAGATATTAAGAAGGTTTACAATTTAAATAATTCGCTTTGAATTATTTAGATTAATGATGATTTATTGGAATTATTTGGATTTAAGTAAATAGAACAATAGCATAATAATAGTGTAGAGAAAATAAGGACAAGATGGTAATTAATGGAGAATAAGTAAGGACAAAGCAGGAAGTTTGATATTAAGAGTCCAAGGGTTAAGAAAGACAAAAGACAATTAGGATTTCAAAAACACTCATTATGTACGATAGTTCTTGGGAAAAGAGGCAGAGCCAGAGCTAGGGCACAAGGAGAGAAGGAGACAAAGATGAATTTGTAGAGCACGAAGAGGAATCGAAAGCTAACAATAATCATGAGGTATAGGGTTATTGAAGGAACTGGACAAACTCATCTGATAGAATATCAATGAAGTCGCCATCGAACGTCTTTTATCTCACCTAAGGAGAAATGTAAACATCGAGAAAACCTGAATGGGATAAATCATGGTCTTACGACTAAGAGACCGGGTAAGGGAGTCGGTTACACGAGGAGAAGGTATTAGCACCCCACACTTCTATAGTAGTCTACAGGATCCACTTTTATTTTCTATCTAATGGGTGTGCTATATCTATCTATTGCTTAATCGCTACATCTATATTATATGCTAGGAAGAAATGCATGTGAAAGAAAGAAAATAAACAAACACGGGGAGAAGGAGGAAGTATTTACAAAGTTTGTATTTTTTAAATGGAACGATATTAAATTCGCTTTCTACCGCAATCTGACCTTTGGGGTATAATGTGTCAGCACATACAGGAATTAACACGTTCTTTTGAAAAGTTTGATTGATAAGCCATGAAGGCGAAAAAGAATTTGAATTGGTTAATTGCTTTTACCTTGAAAGAGGAGTTTTTAACCATTATTAAGTGTTTTGATTTTAAAAAGAAAAGAAAACAAGTTTTAGTTTTAAATGCAAGGATGCAAAAGAAAGAAGAAACATCTAAGAGAAACTAACTAGTTCTACCCTAATCTTATCATACAATGATTGATCCTAAGGTTGAGGATAAAGGGAGCTTCTAACTAAGTTAGCATGCATGGATGGAAATCCTAATGTCTAAGCTCGAAAACTACTCTAGGCAAGCGATCCTAGGGAGACTATCCTAATATCTACCTTGGTTGAAGATCTAAGGGGTACAAAGGGAGAAGGCAAGCAAGCGCTTTAGCAAAAACACACAAAAAATGCAATACACAAACAAATGATACAAACATGCACGAGGAAGACGGAAGAAAACCCATAACCTCAAGGTAGCGAGTCACTGAGTCAACCAGGAGCTTTCTTTCAGATAAAAACCATAGTCACGATGAGACAGACCGTGTAAACCAAGAGTTTTCTCATGGGAGAATGGGATTCACGCCTTGATACGAATTATAAAGTTTGAAGAGTATATGAGTGCGAGTATCTGCGCATGGCGACGCGAACTCTATGACAAAGCGTGGAGGGTTAGAATAGGGAACCCTTGCCACTATATATATAAGACTCGATAAAGGAAGTTGTACGATTCGCATGAGCTTAGCTGACACGGGCTGAACTGGTCGGGGGTTGGTTGCTAACCACCACATCGCTATGCAAGCACAAATAGTAAATACTTACTAAAAAGTACCTACTCACAGGCAGGGTTTTAAACAAACCAAACACAAATAGCACACAATATGCAGTATTGTCCTAAATAGGTCTTTAATTAAACCAGAGGGGTTCCTGACATGATCCAACAACGGATACCCTATCATGCATCTCTATTCCTACTTCTCATGACAAGGAAAGCGATAAAAGTTCCTATTTCTCATGTTCTCTAGAAAATGATAAATGTGGAAGGAAATTAGTGAAGAAGTGTACCAAAGGGATATCAATTCGTAGCAAGCAAGGAAAGCGTAACTACTTCGGAAAACTTCAAGTAAGCTTCCATCAACAAATAAAGTTGATCAGAAATGCATAGACACATCAATAATCGAGATCGGGGCGTGCGTCATACACGTCCGAATATCAATGATACACCTGCACAAAATACAATTCATATAGAATGCAAGAAAGCAGAATGACACAGAATGTACATATCCACATCATAACCAGGGTACCTGCCAGAAATACAATTCAAACAGAACGCCAGAAAAGAGATGTAATGCCGGATATACAAATCCACACCATAAACAACATCTGCATGGAATACGATCCATACAAAGATGCGCAACGAGAAGATATGGAACATACAAGTCCACATCACTAATTGAATCCTTGCAAGAAATACAATTCAGGTAGAAAACCAGAATAAATGTAATGTCGGATATACAAATCTGCATCACAACAAACACCTGCATGAAACACAATTCATACAAATATGTTTATCAAAGTGGTATGGAACATACAAGTCCAATCACAAATTAAGTCCTTGCATGAAATAATATTCGAACAGAAAATAGTTCACAATATAACATCGGATATACCCATCCCTGTTACATGAAATATACCTGCATGAAATACAATTCATATAGATACATGTATCAAAGTGGTATGGAAGATACAACTCTATACTACAATCAGAACCACCTGCAATAAATACAATTCGAGCATAAAATGGTTCACGATGTGACATCGGATATACAAATTCGTGTTACAAACAGTACCTACATGAAATACAATTCCTACAAGATACCAGATAACCACACAATACGGGATGTACAAATCCATGTCTCAATCGACAAAGCTCAAAGTCTACGATAAACAAGTATCAAAACAATTCTAAACCTCAATAAACCAACAACTAGGAAGCATGCTAAGCCTAACTTCCAATAACGGGCAATGAGTACGCATTCTAAAGCTTACCTAAACATCTCTCTAAGATGGCAGAAAAATTGCAAACTAATCATACAAGTCAGTAGCTAAATCATATATTACAAGAAACATCGTGATCAAAGTAAATTTATGGGCAAAACTAAGTCAAACGATCAGTCGTCGCTGTAAGGATCAACTATCATGGTACACTAATCATATGACTCAATTATGTTAGTCAAGAAGTTAGTTGAGGGTTAGAACAAGTATTAGGCAAAAAGTTGACCCCTAACTCGGTGAATTATTAAACAATTTTCTATCTTTTTGTAATAATAAAAGAAAAATCGGATGAAGACCTAAAGAGATCTAAAAAATTAAGATAAAACTACCTAAAGGATCCTCACACATCATGGGATCCGAATATTATTCTTACAAATTTTTATAGTTGAGAAACGATCGAAAAGTCGCGTCGAAATGCAATGTATTATGGAAAAAACCATTTCTAAACATATTATCGAAATTCGACTAAACAATAATGGAAATTAATTATTAAAAATTCACAAAAATTATCAAAAATATCCTAAGATGTTAAAAAGTCATAAACTTATTTTTCTACATTTTTTATGAGTCAACAGAATCAAAATTTCAAGGAAATTGAACTATGTGTTAATATTGTGTATGTACAAGACAGGGAGTGTAGTTCTGAATTGTCTAATGAACTAAACTTAGTTACAAGGGCGCTTGGGCTTGTAAAAAAGGGGGTGCGAACACGAATTTATCCTAGGCCAGAATCCAGAATCTCCTAAGCCCAGTTACTAAATAAAAAAAAAAGACCCATAAAAACTTGCAGCTTATATGCCACTTCTCCATCCTTAGCTACAACTTTGAAAGGCCCATAAAAACTTGCCGCTAATTTTTGATTGATCTGTTTAACAACTGAATGTTGTCTGTGAGGTCGTAATTAAAAAAAACTCATTCACCAACCTAAAAACGCACATCTCTTCTCTTCTTGTTAGCATAGTTCGCCATCTGTTCTTGAGCTCTTTGTAGATGTGATTTTAGTTATTTTAGAGCTTCATCTCTCTCACTTAGCTTTAATGCCACCACAACCACCTTAGTCTCATTTGATAAAAACCGCATAATACTAGGAGGATGCCTTCCATAACCCACGTCAAAAGGAGTTTTCTCAATCGACACGTGATAGGTGGTATTGTACAAAAACTCAACCCAATAGAGCCAATTTGACCAGGGTTTAGGCTGATCTGAAGCAAAACATCTCAAATAGCTTTTCAGGCATTTATTTATCACTTTCATTTTCCCATCCATTTCTGGATGATAGGCAGAACTCATCTGCAATTTAGTGCCCTGCAATTTAAATAATCCCAACTAGAAATGGCTCACAAATAAGGGATCCCTATCATTGATAAGCGCCAATATTTCTTTTACAAAAAATTCAACAATAGACTTAGGTGTGTAAGGATGCTTGAGCAATATGAAGTGACTATACTTAGATAATCTGTCCACAAACACAAGTACAACCTCATAACACTTATAAATTGGAAAACCTGTAATGAAATATAGAGAAATATCCTCCCAAATACCATTAGTAATGGGAAGAGGTTACAATAAACCTCCGGGAGTCGTGGCTGCATACTTTTGTCTTTGACAGACATCACAAGCACGCAAAAAATTTCTCACTGACTGTACTAAGACAATATAAATTATCCGCCAGCTTCCAATAAGTTCTCAAGAAATTTGAATGTTCACCAATAGAAGTGCAATGAAATTCCTCCAACAGGAGAGGGATAGATGAGGACTTGGGAGAAAGAACTAGTCTGCCATGATAAAACAACACACCTTGCTTAATATAATAGTTTGGCTTAGAATCAGGAGCAAATAACAAGGTTTGTACCATGTTTTGAATTTCTGGATCATCTTTCACCTCATCTAAAATTTTCTTGCTATCGGTCCATTGAGGGTACAAAATCAAAGTTCCCAAATCAGCATCAACAACTTTGTTCTCCAACCCTGGTTTGTACTTCACCTTAAACTGATATCCAAGCAACTTAGCTAACCAACATTGCTGGTATGGGGAAGTTAATCGCTACTGCATGAAGTGTTTTAGACTCTTGCGATCAATGTATAATGTGCATTGTTTTCCCAACAAACAGTGTCGCTAATGCTGAATGCACAATACCAAAGCCATAAGCTTTGTTTCATACACAAACCTCGCTAAATTTCCCTGAGATAATGCTTTTCTAAAAAATGCTACAGGTTTCCTCTAATACATTAACACTGCTCAGATACCTCTACCAGATTCGTCACATTCCACTTCAAAGGGTTGAGAAAAATTAGGTAATACCAAAACACGGGGGTAACGTCATGATAATCTTAATCAATTGAAAGTTGCATTTGCCTCTATTCACAATGCAAGGTTGTCCTTCTTGGTTAGCTCGGTCAAAGGCTTGGCCACTTTGCCATAGTCCTTAATAAACTTTTTTTGGTACCTAGTAAGTCCCAAAAACCCACGAACTCCTTTTACATTTTTTGGTTTTGGCCAATCTAAAATGCACCTTACTTTTGTAGGATCTACTTTTGTAGGATCTACTGCTACCCCTTCACCTGAGATAATGTGGCCCAAGAAAGCAATCTTCTTACACCCAAACTTACACTTAGCTTGATTTGTAATAAAACATATCTCAAGTAAAATAGAAAGAACTTGACTTAAGTGCTTCTGATGTTCTTGAATGTTCTTACCGTAGATGTGAATATCGTAAACAAAACTAAGACAAATTTCCTAAAAAAAGGCCTAAGAATATCGATAATAGTTGCTTGGAAAGTAGCTGGACCATTCATTAACCCAAATGGCATCACTAGATACTCACATTAGCCATTGTGAGTTTTAAAAGATGTTTTGGGAATATTATCTTGATGCACCCTGATTTGATGATATCAGGACATAAGGTCAATCTTCAAAAAAATAGTCGAGTCATATAATTTATCCAATAATTTGTCTACGATGGGAATATGGTACTTATCTGGAACTGTAGCTTTGTTAACAGCTCTATAATCCACACACAATCTCCAACTTTTATATTTCTTTTTTACCAAAATCACCGGACTAGAGAAAACACTTGTAAAACCCCGAATTATAGATTAATTATTTAATTAACTAATTTAGCGGAAATATACAAGTATTTGATATATATATATATATATATATATATATATATATATATATATATATATATGATGTTTCGATGTTTTGATGCTTATATATATACTGCTTTGGTGCTATGATTTGTATTCGTGATGCATCTATGATGGAATAGCGATTGCTTGATAAATAAGATGTTTAAGATGATGAGTTGTGTGGTGTATGATGAGATACTAAGAAGGTTTAGAATTTAAATAATTAGTTTGGAATTATTTAGATTAATGATGATTTTATTTAAATTATTTGGATTTAAGTAAATAGAACAATAGCATAATAGAAGTGTAGAGAAAATACGGACAAGATGGTAATTAATGGATAATAAGTAAGGACAAGGCGGGAAGTTTGATATTAAGAGTCCAAGGGTTAAGAAAGACAAAAGACAATTAGGATTTCAAAAACACTCATTATGTACGATAGTTATTGGGAAAAGAGGCAGAGGCAGAGCTAGGGCACAAGGATACAAGGAGACAAAGAGGAATTTGTAGAGCACTAAGAGGAATCGAAAGCTAACAATAATCATGAGGTATAGGGTTATTGAAGGAACTGGACAAACTCATCTGATAGAATATCAATGAAGTCCCCATCGAACGTCTTTTATCTCACCTAAGGAGAAAGGTAAACATCAAGAAAACCTGAATGGGATAAATCACGGTCTTACGACCAAAAGATCGGGTAAGGGAGTCGGTTATGCGAGGGGAAGGTATTAGCACCCCACACGTCTATAGTAGTCTACAGGATCCACTTCTATTTTCTATCTAATGGGTGTGTTATATCTATTTATTGCTTAACCACTACATCTATATTATATGCTAGGAGGAAATGCATGTGAAAGAAAGAAAATAAACAAACACGGGAAAAAGAAGAAAGTATTTACAAAGTTTTCTCGGTCGAGCCCCATGACCAGATGCGTATGTATTCCCTCGTGTAATGGGAAAGATAGAGCGCCGTAGTTCGGCTCACATGTTTTGGTGGGTTTTGTATTTTTTTAATGGAATGATATTAAATTCGCTTTCTGCCACAACCCGACCTTTGGGGTATGACGCGTCAGCACAGAAAGGAATTAACACGTTCTTTTGAAAAGTTTGATTGGTAAGCCATGAAAGCGAAAAAGAATTTTAATTAGTTGGTTGCTTTTACCTTGAAAAGAGAGTTTTGACCCATAATTAAGTGTTTTGATTTTCAAAAGAAAAGAAAATAAGTTTTAGTTTTAAATGCAAGAATGCAAAAGAAAGAAGAAACATCTAAGGGAAACTGACTAGTTTTACCCTAATGTTATCATACAATGATTGATCCTAAGGTTGAGGATAAAGGGAGCTTCTAACTAAGTTAGAATGCATGGATGGAAATCATAATGTCTAAGCTCGAAAACTACTCTAGGCGAGCGATCCTAGGGAGACTATCCTAATATCCACCTTGGTTGAAGAACCAAGGGATACAAAGGGAGGAGGCAAGCAAGCGCTTTGGCAAAAGCACACAAAAAATGCAATGCACAAACAAATGATACACGCATGCACGAGGAAGATGAAAGAAATCCCATAGCCTCAAGGTAGTGAGTCACCGATTCAACCAAGATCTTTCTTTCAGAGAAAAACCATAGCCACGACGAGACAGACCGTATCAACCAGGAGTTTTCTCATGGGAGAAAGGGATTCACGCCTTGATATGAATTACAAAGTTTGAAGAGTATATGAGTGCGAGTATTTGCGCATGGAGATGCGAACTCCATGACAAAGAGTGGAGGGTTAGAATAGGGAACCCTTGACACTATATATATATGACTTGATAAAGGAAGCTTCACGATTCGCGTGAGCTGAGCTAACACAGACTGAACTGGGCGGGGGTTGGTTGCTAACCCTTTTCCGCGTGCCTTTCTCATTAGGACTTATTGATGGTGCCATAATAGGTTTTCTAACCACCACACCGCTATGCAAGCACAAATAGTAAACACTTACTGAAAAGTACCTACTCACAGGCAGGGTTTTAAACAAACCAAACACAAATAGCACACAATATGCAGAATTTCCCTAAACGGGTCTTTAAATAAACTAGAGGGGTTCCTAACATGATCCAACAATGGATACCCTACCATGCATCTCTATTCCTACTTCTCATGGCAAGGAAAGCGATAAAAGTTCCTATTTCTCATGTTCTCTAGAAAATGATAAATGCGAAGAAAATCAGTGAAGAAGTGTACCAAAGGGATATCAATCCGTAGCAAGCAAGCAAAACGTAACTACTTCGGAAAACTTCAAGTAAGCTGCCATCAACAAATAAAGCTGATCAGAAATGCATAGAGGCATCAATAATCGAGATTGGGGTATGCATCACACACATCAGAATATCAATGATACACTTGCACGAAATATAATTCATATAGAATGCGAGCAATCAGAATGACACAGAATGTACATATCCACATCATAACCAGGGTACCTGCCAGAAATACAATTCAAACAAGAAGCCGGAAAAGAGATGTAATGCTGGATATACAAATCCGCACCACAACCAACTTCTGCATGGAATACGATCCATACAAAGATGCGCAACGAGAAGATATGGAACATACAAGTCCACATCACTAATTGGATCCCTACAAGAAATACAATTCAGGTAGAAAACTAGAATAAATGTAATGTCGGATATACAAATCTGCATCATAATAAATACCTGCATGAAACACAATTCATACAAAGATGTTTATTAAAGTGGTATGGAACATACAAGTCTAATCACAAATTGAATGCCTGCAAGAAATACAATTCCAACAGAAAATAGTTCACAATATAACATCGGATATACCAATCCCTATTACATGATAGATACCTGCATGAAATAGAATTCATACAGATACATGTATCAAAGTGGCATGGAAGATACAAGTCTATACTACAATCAGAACCACCTGCAAGAAATACAATTCGAGCATAAAATGGTTCACGATGTAACATCAGATATACAAATCAGTGGTACAAACAATACCTGCATGAAATACAATTCCTACAAGATACCAGATAAACACACAATACGGGATGTACAAATCCATGTCTCAATCGACAAAGCTCAAATTCTACGATAAACAAGTGTCAAAACAAGTCTAAACCTCAATAAACCAACAACTAGGAAGCATGCTAAGCCTAACTTCCAATAACGGGCAGCGAGTACGCATTCTAAAGCTTACCTAAACATCTCTCTAAGATGGCGGACAAATTGCAAACTAATCATACGAGGGAAACCTAGAAGAACTATACAAGCATCAAACTAGCTCCTAAGAGTTATACCGCTAAAGGTTAACTTTAAGACTCTATTACAGCACAAGGACAATGGTTACCTCTAGCTACAGGTAAGTTAGGAAAAATATCCTAAAGTTTATAAGAAACACATAGTATCGAACTCCAAAATTAGTCAATTCAAACGACAAAGGAGAAACATGCTTTTAAACATCGCAACATAATCGAAAACTTGAGAATTAAGAAACTATTAAGTTAAATTAGGTGTGAAACTCTACAAGGCAGTAGCTAAATCATATATTACAAGAAAAATCGTGATCGAAGTAAATTTATGGGCAAAACCAAGTCAAACAATCAATCGTCGCACTAAAGATCAACTATCATGATACATTAATCATATGACTGAAATATGTTAGTCGAGAAGTTAGTTGAGGGTTAGATCAAGTATTAGGCAAAAAGTTGACCCCTAACTCGGTGAATTAGCAAACAATTATCTATCTTTTTGTGATAATAAAAGAAAAATCGGATGAAGACCTAAAGAGATCTAAAAAATTATGAGAAAACTACCTAATGGATCCTTACACATCATGGGATCAGAATATTATTCTTACAAATTTTTATGGTTGAGAAACGATCGAAAAGTCGCATTGAAATGCAATGTATTATGGAAAAAAACCATTTCTAAACATATTATCTAAATTTGACTAAAAAGTAATGGAAATTAACTATCAAAAATTCACAAAAAATATTAAAAATATCCTAAGATGTTAAAAAGTCAGAAACTTATTTTTCTACATTTTTTGAGTCAACAGAATCGAAATTTCAAGCGAAATTGAACTATGTGTTAATATTGTGTATGTACAAGACAGGGGGTGCAGTTCTGAATTGTCTAATAAACTAAACTTAGTTACAAGGGCGCCTTGGCCTGTAAAAAAGTGGGTGCGAACACGAATTTATCCTAGGCCCGAATCCAGAATCTCCTAAGCCCAGTTACTAAATAAAAAAAAAGAAAAATCTGAATTTTGTAATTTGGATGACATGTCAAGTTTTTTTATATTTTTATGTATTATAATGTATCAATTGTACACAATAATTTAAGTGAAATCAATAAAAAAACGAAAACAAAATGATAGTAAATAATAACCTCGGCCAATCCCATACCGCCATGTAGACAGTCAACCATTCAACATGTGAGATGGTTTCCAGAGCCCTAGCTCCGGTCACCCCTTCCGGTAGCACTCTCGCTGGAAAATTTCGAACGGTGGTGAAACTCACATAAATGTTGTTTCATTTTCTTAACGCTTCCGGATATGGCGAAAGAATTCCAAAAGAAAAAATTTAAGATCTCCATGAGAGACTCAAATTCCAGCTCAGTACTCGACGACCCGGACGAAAAATTTAAGATCTGCCAAGAACCACTGCCATTACTAGAGGATCATGAGTTAGGAAGTGATAGGCGAGAGTGTTCAATGGTGAAGCGAGTTTCTGTCATAACTGTGTTTCTTGTTTTCTGTTACAACTTTTCAGAGAATCGGGGGCATGCCAACAAAGGGTTCAAGGTTGAAGATGAGAAAAAGAGAGCGTGAGGACAAAAGGTTTGTTACCATGAAGGTTTGTTACATGAAGAGAGAAAGATAGGTAGGTTATTGTTGTTGTATGAAGAAGAAGAGGAGAGGAAGAGTGGTGATGGCACTGTGTTTGGATGATGAACGGATGGTTAGTTATGGAAGAGAATGGAGCTTGTTAGGGAGGAGTTTGTTACGGCATAGTTACGATGGAGAGAGGGTGATGTGATGATAATTATAGTGTTTCTTGTTATGGATGATGAAGGTCGTTGAAGAAAGAAGGATTGAAGATCGTAGCGAGAGAAAAATCGCGAGGGTGAAAAGTGAGTTGCCGAGCGTTTTCTGTTATGGTCCTTTTTGCCAGCTTGCAAATCTTGAATTCTCTACTCATTTGAAGAAACTACTCCTCTATAATGCATGCATCACACGTTACCATGTGGCCAATTGGAGTAATAATAATTGTTGGCTTCAACGTTACAATTTTTGAATAAAATTTCGAAATGTCATGCACCCCACTTATTGAGTCAATAACTCCCAATTTAAGCATCTCCGTGTTTCGATTCCAAAACCAAAATTCTAGAGAACATTTGTGTGATTGACTTTCATGTTGAGAGTTTCTTGAACCGATGCTCGTAACATGCTTAAAAATGACTCTAAAGTTAAGAGATTGCAATGGACAAAATGCCGGCAATGTTGACAAACACTTTCCAATTTTATTTTTGCAATTTCGAAGCTTTATAGTTCTCGATCCGTGACCCGAAAGAATTTGATTTCTTCTACAAAGTTATAGATGTCCGCAAGGTCAACAACTTTGCATATGAACTTTTTTGATTCGGAGTCGATAACTAAGAGAAAATCGAACCCCAAGTCATCAGTTTGACCATGTGAAAAATTCAGCAAAATTTCACCAAGTGTTGAACACATGAACATGATAAATTCTCAACTTCCGAACTTTGTAACCTTTAATCTGAGTCCCGAATGAATTCGATTTTCTTCGATAAAGTTGTAGACTTCCGTGAGATGAACAACTTTCATTTGGACCCGAAGCGAAACGACGCTCAGAAACATGTGTAAAATACCTCCGAAGTCGGACACTTGGCCCCATTGAAAATCTTCAAAATCTCACTAATTATAAACGTTCAAAGTTTGAACATCAAACTTCGGAACTTCATAACTTGAAATCCGGAAATTTTTAGAGAAATCCTCACAAGGGTTGATTTGAAGTAAGAAATGGCTCTTTCCAATGATTCCAAATTCACGAACTTTCGATTACAGACGAGTTATATAGAGAGTCAACAATATGCATCCGTGAACACAAAAGTCTTAAAACTTTGGAAAAATTTCTAAGTCTAAGATTTCTTAAAATGCAAGAAATCTCATTTTCTTCCGATTCTTCCGATTTTTCTCAACGAGTGATCACATTTTCTCAGATATTGTCTTTTTGACAATAATTTTGACCAAAAGTCAGTCTGGTCAAACATTGACTTTTCGTTGGCTTTCCATCGAGCACACCCAAATCTCTTTTTATTTGACCGCTCTTGATTTTATGATGAATCATATGGATCGATAAGCCATATACAGGCACTTCGAGACTCGAACAAGGCCATAGAATCATCTTCGGCACAAATATTCGACCACAACCTGCTTTTGCTCGAAACCATTGATCAATATTCATAGGATAGGAGATCGGAGATTCAAAACTCCGATTCTCGTGAGACAATAAAAAACTTTCAGACACACACATCTTGCACATTGAGATGACCTTTGTGATGATGAAACTTCAGATATTCAGCCTTTACAAATCAAACGCTTCTTCTAAATTGTGCACATTCACACAATTGGAAAATCTCGATCCCATGGTTAATGCACAGATGATATGTATGCAATGCACCTATTGATTAAGTGTAATCCCATTATTTATTCAAAAATAAATAGGGCAATTTTGGGGGTACAACAGTTATCATATTCATTATATTTGATTTAAGGTTTGGATCTAGTAGAATAGCCATAAATTTTTGTGAATGATTAATTGGTGATTTTGGTTGAGGATTTGATGCAATAGAGATGAAAAATGATGCCCAAATGATGTATAATTGATGTAGTAACATAGGATGATAATATGCAATGATTACCTATGATTAGATGATGTTTAAGGACTTATAATGTAGTAATATTGTAGAAAAATTCAACACAAAACATAATGCGTCGACTCATGCAAAGGGGAAGGTCGACCTGAGAATACCCGATAGGAAGTCTCTCTGTCAAACAGCGACGCATAGAGGTTATGATTTGACCCATAGGTAATCAAAAGATTGAGTATGAGTCGACTCATGGGTCGATCTAAGTAGTCCCGAGTGACATCTAATTTTTGGCATGTTTTTGTAACGACCATAACTTATGAACCGTAACTCAGTTTGATGTGCCGTTAGAAGAGTTGGATAGAAAATGTGATGAACCATATATATGAAATTCTGGTGCAACAACAGACTCATATGTCACATTAAGATGTCAAGACATCAGATTTGACATTAAAACTAACACAGACAAGGTAGAATAAAGTTGTGCAGGAAACAAAAAGAACACAACAGAATTGTTAACTCAGTTTGATTCAACCAACCTACATTTGTGGGCTATCAAGCCAGGAAGAAGACTCCACTATCAGTAGTATTATTTTATGTAAACAACCTCTAGTTTACAGATAAACATCCTCCAATTTACCTAATCACTACCTAGTGAAACCTTTATCTTAGAAACCCATCTAAGATAAGAGAACCTCTACTCACTCTCCAGTGGTACCTAACTATTGCAAACCCTTGCAACAAAACAACCAGTTTGAAGAACATCACTCAAAACACACAAAACAGTCAAACTCGTGACTCACATAAACTTGGAATTGCTTCACAGCTTCTTCCAAGAACACAATTGCACTCATTTCTTCACAGCTTCTGAGTGTGTAAAACAATCCTCTTGCCTACAGGCTTCGAGGTACAAATCAGTGACCATCCCAGAATTCGGGTGGTTCACTTACATGGCTAAACCTAATGATTACATCTTTTTGTATTTGGCTAGCTTACTAAAACTAGGTTATAAACTGCTTATTTATAATCTTCTATCCAACAAGATTGGGGCCTTCAAACAACAACATAAGTTGTAACAAACTGTAGTAACAAACTCTGCAGAAAAACAAACAAGCAGATAACTTCTGCTACAATCAAGGTCCTTACTGATTTTTCTCCTTAGCTTCTGGACCTCCACAAATGCCTTCACAACCATGCCACATATGATGCATAATATTCCTAGAATATTATGCAAAAGTTAAAACCAGAACTGTACCAAACTTTGTCAGTTCATTAGCGTGATGCCTGATGTCTGGTGTCATGACATACCATTTAACATTTCATTTTAGTTGTTGATTTTACTCAACACAACATGTCCGAGCATTCCAATAGGATTACAACAAGTTAAATATCCTATTGTTTAATACATTGTTGCTACTATTATTTATTTTATTAAAATTTAGCCAATCCATAAAAACCAGGAACTTACAATCTCCTCCTCTGGCAAAGTTTAGCTAAAACAAATAAATACAATTACAAGAAGTTACATCTAGACAGCAACAATAATTTACAATTTACTATTAAAAGTTAACAATAAAAAATTCTTTAGCATCTACTTCATAGTCTTCTGCACATAGCTTGAGTTGAAGACAAGCAAAAACTTCATCAACATCATCTTTCAAGGTCAGCACTGATGGGATATCTTATAATTCCTCCAGCTAACTCATAACACAAGTCACAATTGTATTCATAACTCATAACACAAGTCACAAGAATACTTCAAAGCATGAACCTTATAAATAATATTTGATATGGTTTGCCTTGTGACTTAAGCCGGATCTTGCTCTCTCCTATTTCACTTTCTATATGGTTGTAACATGATTTATCTCCCCCTTTCTATCTAAAATTTGGCAATGGAATCCAACACCATTACTATTGAAGAAGATAATTACTACTGAAGAAGATAATTTTCTTGATACCAGAGGTAGAGAGGTCCTCTATAAATAGCCCATCAGTTTCTTATGAGTTATCAATTTTATTGGTCAAAGTAACATTAACTGAGCCTGTAAAATTGATGCATGACTCACTGTGCACCGTCCAAGCTATTTTTGAAGAGATTTAATATATTTTGACTGTTTCCTTGGAGAGAATCAGTTCCTGATGAATGCATTGATCACTTCAAGCTTATTTATTATGTAGAGACATGTCATAAATAGTGTTCTAACATTCAATCAAACATTTATCTCTTATATCATGTGACTAACTTTTCTTTTCCAGCTAGTCAGGAACTCTTTACCATGCTGTCTTGACATAGACTTTCACCAACAAATACCACAACAGCATAGCTCCACGCTCCCTTAAAGTGGATAAATTCATAGTGACACTTCTTTAATATTCCTTCTAAGTGTCCACACATTGTAATGACTTTTAAGTGGTGAATAAGTCATGCTCATATAGACTGAATTTTATCATAAGCTTCAGTTGCATTCAGACTATAATAACAGAAGAATTTTCTTTTCAATACCTGACAAATAAATGTTTCTTCTGTCTATATACTTCACTTATGGTTGATGATAATTAGTGATGTTTAAATCACATTTCTAGTCATGCATTGGATGGTCATACTACTTCTTCTACATCTCTTTATTCTTCATAATAGTTAGAGTTGTCACCAATTGACAGATAACTTGAATAAAGGAGATTCATAATACCAAATATGATGTTCCAACATCTTTTGGGACATTTACACAGAACCCATCTGCCTTGATTCTGAGATTACAATAAAACTACTCCTTTAAAATTTTGTCTCTAAGACATTCCAGACTATAGTAGAATACACTCCCCTTTCCATATGCTAAAGAATAATTTCCCCCTCTCAATAGCAGCTTGACTTTTAGATGCTCTTATCTCATCCTTCAAAAGCTTGGTCATCTTAAATATCATCACCTTCTTGGACAACTCTGTTGAGCCCTTCACTTCTCTAAGTCACATATACTAAGGATACAATTTGATTTTGGTCCTTGTAATGCCCCAAATTTAATTATTGGATTTAGACGAAGTTTGAGAATTAATCGGAGTAATTAGATTTGTCGGTATTATTTAATAGGTATATTTGGATTATTAAGTTAAAGTCGGATTTTAGTCGGTTAAATCGGAGGAATAATATCAAGAATAATATTATTTATTTATTGGATTATTTAATTTAATTAATTAGGTTAGAATTGATGTGTGGTTGTATTAAGCAATTGGGAGGTGTAACAAATAAGCTCGTTAAGGAATAATAGTAATTATATTATTATTATTTGAATTAATTGGTTATTAGGGATATATGCAAAATGTCAGAAACAAAAACCTAAGCACTGTTACGTGTCAATTGGAACAAGGAAACAAGGGTTTTGGAGAAAGAGGCATGAACGAAGGTTTTGGCGAAAAAGGAATTGATCGTTGATTTGCGAGGAAAAAGGGCAAAGGCCTTGCACTCGACCAAAAATTAGGATGCGATCGGGGAGTTAAACTGTTGTGAATCTAGGTAAGGGTGGGGTTCTGACTCTATAATGGAATACATGATGAATCGTGTGTGGGGATTGGTTCGTAAGAAATTTCCATAAATTTGTTTTACTGTTTATGTGTTATTTTGTTTTGGTGAAGTTGTAATACTGAATGGATCGTTGCATACGTCATTGGCTGATGAATTGTGTTGTGGAAATAAAAAGGGTTGTGTTGATTTAATTGAATCTATGTATTTTATTGGCTGGAAATATTTGATCTAATGAAGAACAGAAAAACTGGGGAAGAATTAAAAATACGCGCACGAAGAAGATGAAGATTTTGGTGACGGGGGCCATTGGGACGAGGGGCGGATGCCCTAGGTGATTAGGAAAGAGGACGATCGTCCCTTATTTTCTTAGGACGGGGGCCACCTATATATAACTTTAGTCTACTCTTCTTATTTGTATAATTATAAGGCTAGTAGTAATATAGTTAACAATATGATTATTAGTAATATGCTTAATGTTAGTAAAATAATATAACTAACCTACAGGAATGGAATTTGGATGCATATATGTGTGTTAATAAATTGAAAATAGGGAGTGACATCCACTATAGCATGAAACCAATGAAAAACATAACAACCATGTTTTTATACTTAGAGTTTATAATGTTTTTTTTATTTAACACTTTGTTTCAAATTACAATAATAAGTGTGCTAGTAGAAGATTGTATTGTGAGCAGTATTATAGCAGAAACCAGAAAAATAACTTGTAGCAGGTTTTGAACAAGTGTTGGAAATTTGTAACAGACAGTGTATTTTAAATACAGGAAATTAATTATATTAGCAATATAATTAGACCGTGATAATGTATTATTTAGTATTAACAATAGCACTTAAAATCAGTAACGAATTAGCCAAAGTAGGAAATTAGGCGGTGTAATTAGTTGTCCGGAATTTAATGAAAATTTACAGGTTAACTAAGATTAATTAGTAGATAATTGTAGTCGTGTTATTTTTTGAAAACATGTCGGATACACTATGTGGCAGGTACATCTGGGTAAGTTGATTCATCCGGTTTATGGACATTATGAATTATAGGTCTTATGACCGGTGTTGAGTTGTTTTGTGTTGGTTGTTGAATGTGTTGTTGTTGCGAGATGTCGTCGTGTATATGTGATTACGTTGATATGTTGATTACGTTGATATAATGATTATGTTGTAGGCTTTGAGTCAATGTTAAATTGTTGTTAAGTAGTCGTTGTTGTGTTGCTGTTGTGTTTCCGTTGTTGATCGATTTGATGTTGTGGTTGTTGTCTGTTGATGCGGTAAAGCGACAAGCAAAGAGTTTGGTATTTATTTTTACTGGGTGATATATAATGGTTAAGTTAAATCGTATCGTGTCCACAGAGATTGGTTATTGATTCGTCGTTCGACATTTCTACCGTTAGTGAGTTTGGGATTAAATGAGTTGAAAATAAAAGACAAAAAGTAAATGAACAAAAACTATAAAGGATAGACAACTCGTCTGAAACGAATGTAAACTACCCTTCACAGACTTAAATCTATCGTCCAATTATACTCGGCCTACGATACACGTCTGTGTCATCACATATCTCTCACAACCTAAGCTATTCCTAACCCAAATTGAGAATCCTCACGAATCACCTAGATATCCATTTTTGGCATACCTCGACAACCAGAATTCAATTGCGTCACCTCCATACCCATCTCTGGCATACTTCACCGACACATAGGCATTAAGATCAGATACTCTATGGTGAATGTCAGCTCCAAACCCATTTCTAGCATTCAGAAACTAACAGATAATCATCCTAGGAAAGAATCTAAGCAGTCTATCTCTAGCAAGCTCAAATCCCCAACATAGAGTAAAAAGCTTTATTCGATCAAAAATGCATCTTGGAGCTCCATTTGGACTTTATTCTCAATGCTTGAATAATGCAACAAATACCTACACAAAATATACAAAACTAATCAAACGGTACAATATGTACACAAAATGCAATAAAACGTATTTTCAACAAAAAGTTGGGATTATTCAACTAAACATCAACAAAAGAATGGATAAGTGCCACAAAACCTATATACAAAATAACTACATTTTGGCACTTATCAACTCTCGTCAACTTGACACATTGTTTGTCCTCAAACAAAGTCAAGTAAACCTAAAGAAACAAAAGACTATAATCAAAGAATCACGAATCAACATGTTTTTAAAACGGAAAACAAATGTATGGTTCAAACAAAAGCGTACACGACAAAATACAAACTTACCACTATCCTACAACGATAACAAATAAACGAAATAAATCCTAAGTACAAAAATCATGCAAAACATTCTAAAACAAAACAAGCTCAATCATGAATCACACCTAGCAAAAATTCATCCGTAGATGAAGAACACACAAAGGTGAGGGATAAAAAAACACTCCTCCACAATCTTGCAAACAATAGACTAAATTATGCATTCATCCAAAAATGTATTGAAAATACAAATGCAAGAATCACAAGGGCTTTTCAAGGTTGTAATGTGGCTTGGTTAACAAACAAGTGATAAGTCCTAAAGCTAATCAAAACAAAAACTTGCCTAAACTTAAGGGAGTGGTCAACTCACAAAGTTTCAAACAATATAATTTCAATCAAACTTATTCTTCATCACAAATTTCACACCAAACACACCTCACTTATTAACATAACACTATTCATATTCCTTTTGTTTTTCTTTTTCAAAGCTTTTCTCTTTTTTCTTTCTTTTTCTAATCTTTCTTTTTCACATTTTTTCTTTTCTTTTTCTTTTCTCTTAACCTCATACCAACCACAGTATAAGTATATAAATATTTTTCTCCCTAACTTGAATCCAACCAACATTAATGTATGAATACTCCCTACTTTCTAAGGCAAGGTAAAAATTTATACAACAACATGTAGTTAATGGTTCAAGAAACAAAGAAATCAACATCCATAAAAAAGTGAATTCAACACTCATAGACAAGCATCAAGTTCAAATAAACATGGATATTGATAAAAGCTCAAAGGGGGTAACAAATATTCACACACTCACAAGGTGAGTTGAATATTTGGCCAAGGTAGTTATGCTCAAAATCAACAAAATGCCTTGATCATTTTCTTGCAATCATACAATCAACACAAAATAAAAGATTAAGCATAATAAAATCCAATTAAAACAAGAATGTGGACTCTCAGCATATGTAAACAATGGAAAGCTTCCTCACATTTATGGTTAAAAAGGGGACTAAAGTGATTCAATTCATGAGCAAGTAATGCAAAAAGAATTAATGACATGGTAATTATACAAATGATAAATTTCCTAAACATGTTATGCTATAGAAAGCGATAAACGAGTACCTGACGTGGACCAACTTTGAAACTATCCTTACCATACATCCGCGAGTTGAAACGATCAAACTCAAAAAATCACCTCAAAACTCTTCAAGTTACCGGACCAAAATTCGAGTCCAAACAACAACAACAGAATTAGAAAAATAAAATGTACAATATTTACAATATATACAACCAACAAAACTCCTCAAGCTAAACAAAACAAGCTTGCGGAAATACAACATTTACGTAACAAAAAAAAAGCAAATTACGATACAAAAACGTGGTGAAAATTAATTAACAAGTTGAAAAGTGAAGATTTAAAATTAAGAACAAGTCCTATTTCAACTTGTTAAAACACAAGCCACCAAACAATCATAAATAAACATAAACAAACAAAAACATGTTTGTTTTACGTCGTAAGCTCGACGCCTTTCTTGTGTGAGCACTAGTAACCTCCTCTCTTCATGCCATGGTATTTCCATACTGCACAAACCTAAAGAAAGTGTCCTAATAAACACACAACAAACGTTACGAATACGAGAATTTCACAACAATACGTGAAACAAGGAAAAACACATATATGTACAAGTATGGAAAGTAAACACACAACATGTACATGTAACAATATACAAGTTCATATACAAAGCCTATACAACATATACAATAATTACAAAACTAAAAAAATGGAATTATCGCAAAACGTATTTACAACAAAAAGTTGGGATTATTCAACTAAACATCAACAAAAGAACGGATAAGTGGCACAAAACCTATATACAAAATAACTACATTTTGGCACTTATCATTGTCCCATGCATATCATAGCATGATTATGTTGGCCTATATTGGCAAAACACGTTGGCCGTTAGGGGCAAGATGATTACGTTGAAGGCTTATGCCTTGATGCCTTGGTAAACTAACAGTTGATTACGTTGAGAGTTTTACTCCAATGGTACCACATGCATGTTCATTGTTAAGAGTATAAATGGATTTGTTGTTGATGATTTTGTTATGATAAGTGTTGATGATTTTGTTGTAATATACGTTGTTGGTGACTTAGTGTGAAATTATGCTAACGTTTTGTTGTGACAGATTTTGTTGGAAGGATATGAAAAATAGTAATTATAACTATTGTTATAATTGTTGTTGTTGCTAACTGTTATTATAATTGTTGTGGTTAATTGTCGTTATAACAGTTGTCTGGGAGTTGTGAAGTGGGAAATTATATGATCTATGTTCTAGCATATTATTTATCATAAATTCGATTATATTGTTAGATATCTCACCCCTTCTGCTGATATTTCCCCTACCATGGGAAATGGGCAGGTACTCAAGCATAGCGGTGGATGTTGAAGTTAATTCTTGAAGTTTTTACGTCGCTTTATGATAAGTCAAAGGGTCTTGCTCTGATACGTAGCACTTGGGGGATGAACGTTGTTATTTAATTATCGTTGTTGCTTAAGTTGTTGAGTTTATGAATAATGTGAATATTTGTTAAGTGAATAATGATAATGATTTGAAGTTGTTTTCCGCTGTTTAGTTGATTAATTGATTTAATGGAAATACGTTGTTATAAGTTCATCCTTGATCTAAGTGTTATGTATCTGTGTAGTTGTGACCAATGTAATATTGTTTTTGTGAAGTAAATGTGACATCCCTTGCATGATTATATTTTTTCGCACTTGGATTTGAATAATATTCGATGGGTGTATTTGGGGTGTACAATCCTCATATTACTGGAAGTATTATTTATTTGGACTTTGCCACATGTTCCAAAGAAAGAATCCTTAATTTGCTTGCTATACAAGGTACAAATTGCCACTCTCTGTTACATGCAGTAGAAGAAATTACAATTTGCGTATGACTAGAGATACGTCTTCATAAGATAGGTTTGATCCTATCTGCACTTGCTCAGCATTTTTCCATCTTCACATCCATACTGATATATGGAATTCTCATTGTAGACTTGTACACATTTGACAACTATGTCCAGCTCCCATCAAGATATTTCTTGTTATTTGTACATGTGTCTTCATTAAAGGCCTATCTCTCCATGCACTTGTGATGATTAATATATTCCTTATCAAATTCATCTTTCAAAGATTACATGAATACATTAGACAATTATTCAGCTCCCGACAGAGTACTGAATCGTGTATTCAAGTAATGCCCTAATAAGTACTTAGTCTCCCGTTAGAGTACTCATTAGTTAGTCATATAGAATTACCTACTCACACTTGGTAAACTGAAAGTTCCAGATACACTTGTTGAATCTTCACTATACGTCAAGCATGATAACCAAAATGTCTCAGATTAAGTCAATGGATTGACTTTCAACTTCACTTCAGATAAGAGCACACAATTGAGATGTTGTTTCAACATCTGATACGATATCATCCATTATGGTTCTGGGGGAACATCCATAATAACTCATCCATAACACTTGGGGGGCATAGGAAGCACAACAACTACCAACTAATCAAGCTCCATGATCAGACAATTAGCATAACCAGGGGATATCAGGGGATACTATTAGCCATATCTCAATAGGCTTTTCTTCAGACATTCACTATGACTTTGAGATGATGAATGCTAAGTCTATGTAACACCCTATAATTCCCACGCAAATATATTGCATAATCAGAGTAAATTAACATGCATATTAAGAGGGCATCACATATCTCTCCAAATTAAAACAACATATATAATGGTCATGCTCAAATAACACGCATTTAAATTCATGCTTGTATACATTTAACAATTTTGCATGTCACAGCGAAATACTTGCATCTCTACATGATACCAATACACGAATCTTAAAACAACATCATATTTAAATCATTAGGCACTAAGGTCATCCATCTCAATATATCCGCATACAATGTCAAATACGAAATGATAATATTTGTATCATGTTACAATACTTCATAACATAAACAAATAACATAAAGTATGTTAAATATCTCATACAAATCAAACATGAACCAAGCGATCATCGTGCTACATGACCAGAGCAATGACTCACTACCTAAAAAAGCGAGTAAATAGAACTAGCTCCTCTGTCTAATCCTAGCTAGAAGCACCACTAACTTCGGTACCTAAGCGACGTCGTATGAAATGTCATTCTAATAGAAGGGTAAGAATTCACAATCATTATTGGAAAGTATAATAATAAGTAATGTACACCATACATATAACCAATTAATTCACCACACTTCATATAATCATGTATTCGGCATAAACGATCCAACATACATATTCAACATATACAACATAGCTCATCACAAATATAAAATTAGTTCAATTATCACATTTAACACCTAAAAACACAACACTTGCATTGACTTGTGTGACTCTGATGCAACTCAATACTGTGCAAATACAAGTGGTACCAAACTCGTTATCTTTTACCGGTCCTGTCGGATCCACTCCAGATAGATAACACTCCAAAAGCTCGATTCGGCCTTAAGATTTCAAAATCACTCCAGTTTTTGGACAACTCAATAATTCTCACGGAATTACCAAACATTGCCTCTTGACTCAAATGATGCATTTGCAATATCAACAAAACATATGCAAATTAAGACCAACTCCAAATCTTAATCATACCAACATATTCTCCATAATTCAATACATTTGAATTATCTTCATGAAATTGCACATATACATACATCATGTCATTGTTCACAAATAACACATACTCGAGGTATTCATCACATCAATACACATACCGACATGTAGCAAATCAAGCCAAACAATGTCATTCACATCTAACACCAATTCACAAACCAAACAACACAATTACAAGTCATTTACATAATCACGTCATTATTAAATCACTTATTTCCAACAAGACCATTTCTATTGAAAAGGATATCACGCTAGCTTTCTAACGCTTCGAACGACACTCAAAACGTATTTACAATTTGAAAGATATGAATTGTTAAAGTTTCAACGAGAATTACACACCGACATCATACACTGACAACTCCAAACATGTCAGAATTATCCAAAACAGTTAAACTATGACTCGTAATAACTCAAAATAACTATGATAATTTTATTGACAACTCTAACAATTTTATTAACAACTCTATGACAACTCTAACGAAATTAAGAATAATTTAATTTAACTAAATTATATATCTCTAACTTAAAATTGGTCCACATTCATTAAGGCTTACATCTTAAAGAGTATATTGTTGCCTTTAAGAATCAATGGTTGGTTGAATTAATAATTAATTCTATGTCATTGTTTTTGTTCTTCCTTGTTAGCTTATCATTCTCGTTATCTACTTTTCAATCTAACCACCAAATACCTCTATCAGTACCCTATCCTTCTTATATATTCATTAATAAACTAGTCAATAAAAGAGATATATTTAAATATGTAAACTATGGCAGTTTCTAATATATCCACTTTCTCTTCTCTTGATTTCTAAACCAAAGTATTTGCAAGTTGATTCTAAAAATATCCCCTGGTACTAATTCTACTCAAAGTAATTATTTATAATTAGCTATATTTACTCGGTAAGTCATTTATGAGGAGACTAATACATTATAGAAAAAATAAGTATATGGCCTTATACATATGGCATTTCGCTACAGGGAAAAAAAGAAAGAGAGATAGCAGCATATTGCTACAGTATGCCAACTAACACTGTATATTATCAACATGAAATTCTCAATGTATAACGGTGTCTTTAATTTAAATTGGGTTCTCAATAATCTCTCTATTTTATCAATATATCAATTTCAAACACAACTAATTATCACATATTAAAGATTATTCATCAAAACCTAACAATTTCAATCTATAAAAATTTAGGGATTTCAACATAAACATGTTTTTATCCATTAAATATTATCTTACAATCACTAAACATACTCAATTTAATTAATAAATCACATATTTCACCAAAATCACCAATTAATTAATTATTATACCACATAATAATTAATAAAATAAATATATAATCTAATAAATAAAAATTGGGGTGTTACAGTCTGGACCTACAGAAGAGATTCCCTCTACTAAGTTTTTGGAACAGACTAACATAGGCATGACACAAAACAATATACAGACTTCCGAAGGAATTATGCCTCCCTTGCTTCTTCAGTACAATACTCTTCCAAGACAACATTTAAGATAGTCAACACTCAGGACCATTAGTCACTGTTGTTGGATCACAATATTTAGCTCCAAAGAGAGTTTGTTCTATGGTTGTTCTATGGTCATGAATAGAATTCCACACTTCTGGTTCTTTTGATCAGAAGGATATTTCAGATACAAGTTTATCTTGATTTCACATAAAGGAACGGTAGAATATACATTTATGAGTCTTTTTACTTGCATTGAGCTCAACTTATATACTCCCATAAGTTTTGGTCAGAAATATACTGACATCTGGATAAATATGAGTGGCGATCAACTTACTCCAAGAATATATTTTTCTAACTTACTCCATAATCTTCGCCTTTAAATTAGATTTAATTTAATGATTAATGCTTATTGCAATTTTTAACCATTAGATTAAATCTAATTTAAAGGCAAAGATTACGGAGTAAGTTAAAAAAACTTACAAGTTGATCCATATATATATATATATATATATATATAAAGTAGTCAATATAAATTTTTCTTTTTTCTTCATTATGATACTTTCTTGAATTCACTTCTTTTTTGTGCTATTTAAATTTTTTAGAGAAATATTAAGCATGTCTAGCTACGATTTTTGCTAGTTATTTGATGTGTTAGGTTTTATCTCCCCATTTTTGTTGTTTTGCATTTTTATTTAATACGTGTTTTTATAAAAATAGTAGATTTACAATTTGATTTAATAGATTGAATTTATTGTAAAAACTAATTTTAAAAATAAATAATCATCAACCTATCATCAAAGTTTGAAAACTTAATTAAAAACAATTATAATGATTAGAAAGTTTTGTACATTACCCTTTAATGTGCTAAATGGACAAATACAATATACTAATTTACTTAAAATATATAATTTAAAAAGTAATTTTACAATTCTTTAAGCTTAAAAAATATTATATTTTATAACTTGGCATGAGTTTTGTACACTATAAATTGATCTTATAAAATTCTATTGGTAACAAGCAACGAAAGAAAATATGACCAGATCTCTCAAATTTGTAAATTTTATGATTTTATTACTTTCCTTATTTTTTGTTTCAAAGAATAATAGTGGTAATATAATTTTCCATTCTTTTTTAAATTTTGATCTTTACTTTTTACATTGAACACAATTTATCTTTTATTTTATTTGTATCTCTTTTTTCATTGCAGAAGAAATTGATTGTAGAACAGATGCAGATTGTTCACAAGTGGTTGCTTTTTTTTGGACATACGACGAGAGTTGGAAGTGCATTGACAACAAATGTAAACCTCATCATTACTAATATACCCAAAATCCTAAATCAAATAGTAGACAAACCGAATACATGGAAAAATGAGTTTTTAACCACTAAATGTACTTTTAATTTATTTTTCCTCACACACCATACATTCAATATTTTGTACTATAAGATTGTTGGTATTAAAATAAAATAGGTCACTTATGTTAGATGATGGCAACATATTTAGATCAGATGAATAAATATCTGATCAAAATTTTACATATATTTAAAGTTAAAAACATTTTTGAATGAGTTTATCCATAAGCATTTTATTGGATATATGTCGTCTCAATGAAAGTTATTGTAAGTTCGGATATGCAAATGTAGTATCTAAAATGAAAATGAAACAAAAGTGATAATGAACAAAAAAAAAACACTTAAAACAATTATTAGCTTATTTAAAATTTGTAACACTTTACTTGTAACACAAGATATACAAAACCACTTATAATCAAAAGTGGTTATAAATTATATCTACACTTAGTTAAAATCAAATCAGGTAGGAAAATTCTTACATTTCAATTGATAACACAATACTATTTGATAAATTGCTCGATGAATATCAAAGCGAGTAAAAACAAAAAGTAAAAGAGACACAAGAAATTTGTCTTCACAGACCCCCACGTCCGTCCTCCCATGTCGGCACGACTGCACCTAATTCCAATAAAATTAGGATAATTATTACTATGCAAAAATGTCGATACAAGAGAAGTGTTCAAGTGCAACTCCACAAATCCTAAGCTTGTAGTTGATTTAACCCCTTATCCTCTTTTGATCTTGAGAAAGACCAAGCAAACAATAGTTAAAAATTGACTATCTGGATCTTGCTACTGCTTTGCGTACTTTATCTCTAAAGCTTTCGCACACCATCAAATTTATCTATTGAACCTAAAGACTCCAATGGTAATTCGATGTTCTCACACTACTTCTTTTTAGTTCTTTATCTCCAAAAGATCTCTTGCATTCTTTGTAACACCCCAATTTAATTAAAATAAATTAGACAATGTGATGTATTTATATGAATCGATGTTGTGTGATGTGGTTTAAGCATTTTGTTGAAGATAAGCGGGTTTAGAAGTTATAAAGGAAGAAGTGTTAATGGTGTGTGGCTAATATTGTAGAAACATGGGATGTGAGGTATAAATATACTTACTAGCAATATTATAGTATAATATTAAGTTTGTTATTATTATTATTATTATTATTATTATTATTATTATTATTGTTATTAAGTAATAATTTGATTAATGAAGGGCAAGGTTGGTCTTATGAATTAAGGGTCGGTCATATGGGTTATGTAGTCATAAGAAGAGAATTAAAATTAGAAGTGCCAGAGCAATCATAGAAGAGAGAAGAAAGGAAAAAACACCAGAGACTAGGGAAAGAGGATTCACCATAGGAATCAAGGAAATCAGCAAAAACCTAAGGTAAGGGTGGGGTTCTAACACTACAAGGGTTTATATGATGGTGGGTTATGGTACAGTTAGGTTGAATATTTGTATGATTATCCTTTTGTGCGAATTTTGGTGTGTTGTGGTTTGTATGCGTGATGACGATTTAGTGTGAAAAATTTGATGTTTTATGACATAGAATAATCCCCACTGATAGTTGTAATCTATGCATGTTTGGTAGAAAGAATTTTGCTAATTCTTGTGAAAAATTGGTGAATTTGGGTGTTTTTAGAAGAAAAATCGCAACCTGCAAGGTTGTAAAATTTTCTAGAAAAATAACAGTGGTAATCGGTTACCAATATAAGACAACCGGTTACTGCGTGCAAAAATTACTTTTGGAAAAAAATCTGTGTGGGGGTAACCGGTTACCATTAGGGGTAATCAGTTACCAAGCCTTTTGACAAAATGACTATTTTTGTAAAAATAGCAGTAATCGGTTATCATAAAAGGGCAACCGGTTACCGCGAGGAACTTTTAAATACCGAGTTACTGTTTTTTCGGTAACTGATTACCACTAGAGAGTAACTTGTTACCAGTGAGTCAAAATTATATATTTTCTGAAATCTTTAAAGTCTCATAACTTTTTACTCGGGTGTCCGTTTGACGCGTCGTTCGAACCTACAGAAAGCTAAAAGTATTTTCTATCCAATAAAAATGATTTGAAAACAGTATGTGGTAATTTTATGAATTTTGTTTTATTCCGAAGCTTGTTGTATTTTGTGACGTTGTGAATATGACGGGGAACTTGAAGAGGTTTTATGATGTGACGATGTTGTGACAGTGTATTACAAGACAAGTGTGGTCAATAATTGTGATTGTTTTGTTATGTGACGAGTGTTGTATCATTGCGTAGCTTATTACGACATATTCACATTCTATTGCATGTTCATAAGTGACGATGTAACATTAATGGCAAGCGACGATGTAGCCTAAATGGCAAGTGACGGTGTAGCCTAAATGACATAGTGATGTTGTTATGGTACCACCTGCATATAGTTAGGGAAGTTGGTCTCATTGCATCCATGAAGTTGTTGGTGAATAAGATGCGGGTTATTTGATTGTTGGGTGTGATTGTTGAAACTATGATGTGTATTAGTATTGGTGCATGAAGAGTGATTATTACGATTATGTATGTCGTACTTTATTTATTCACTATCATATTTTTGTTTATATTGTTATGATATCTCACCTCTTCTGTTTGAATGTTGCCTCCACGTGGGTAACATGCAGGTGACCAAGATTAGAGTTGCTTGAGGTATGAAGTCATGCCTCGTATTGCGTAGAATGAGTCGGGTCTTGCTCTGATACGTAACATCGGGGGATGAACGCTTTTTTATTTAATTAATTTTTTCTTTGAAGAGTTATGGGAGTCTCGTAAACTCTTTCTTAATTGAGAATTTTTTTTATGATGATGTTGGAATCCATTAATGAATTCTTTTTTGTTGCGTTAATGAAGTGGAAATTTTGACAACCTTGTTGATGTTGTCGGTTCATCTGAAATAAGTGTGTTATGTATCCATTGTTAAATGTTTGAGAAAATGGTGTTATATGAATGATGTGACACCCTATTTGATGTGATGTAAATTTTAAATTACTCTGATTTTATTAATTATGCGATGGGGAAAATAGGGTGTTACATTATTTATCTCCAAAGGACTTAACTTGGCCGCAATTTACTCTTGAAAGTCTTGCACGAAATCCCCCAATCAATCAATGATCTTGGAGGAAAATCCCGAGGTTTTTTCGGAAGAAGACCCCTACAAATCTCAACCCAATTTCTTTGTCTACACGAGCATTTAATGGAAAAATCTCAATCCTCGTGTAGATGTCACCCCAATGGAACACCATTATAATGTAATGTTAGTGTGAATGCATAGATTGGAGGTTGAAGATGAAGAGAAATTCTAGACTAATTTTGTGGTATCATCAAATTATGAATGATGCATGAATGGGTATTTATAGTTTTTGGAAATTTAGGGAAAGAAGAAAAATTTGGAATTAAAATAATTTGAAAGAATTGGCCAATCAAACAGTATGTTGACCTATAAAACGAATGTGTCAAAACATATATTATTTTCAAGTTGTATGTGTCGAGCAAAACAAGGCAGAGGCTACATGCTTTAAAACAATAGCAAACGTGTCTACCTAAAAATATATGTGTCGACACAGAAAATAAGAATTTATGTAATTTCAAAAATACTTCAGTATGTGTCGACCTGTATGATGCACGAGTCGACTCGAGACTTATAGAGACTACAGGCTTCGGTATTGTTATAGGTGTTGTTGAATTGGGGAAATCTAGTTTTGGTGTCGTTGAAGTCGAGAAATCTAGTTTTGGCTTATTTCTAGCTACTGTTGAATGCTCTTTTTTCGGATTATTACCCCCTTGTGTAGTGGTTTGAATTGTTGTGGTAGTTTATTTTCACTTGTTATTTTTGTTGTCTTTTGCTCCCGTGATAAGTTTCCCTTGTAGAGTTTTTCCTCCCGGATATATATATATATATATGAGGAGGGATCAAATTACATCCGAAGAGTTACACCATGAGTTACACTCGCTCAAAAACGTCACTTCGGATTAATATTTTTTAAAATCAACCGTTGGATCGAAACATACCATCATATAGATCATACCTATAAAGTTTGAGATCAATCTATAATGATTTACTATATAATTAAACTACATCAAAATTAACGTTATATGACAGTTCACTTTGATGTTAATCTTTGAAAATCTTGATCGTATAGTAAATAATTATAGATTAATCCCAAACTTTACATGTATGATCTATATGATGGTATGTTTCAACCCAACGGTTTATTTTAAAAAATATTAATCCGAAGTGACGTTTTTGAACGAGTGTAACTCATGGTGTAATTCTTCAAGTGTAATTTGATTATATTTTGTGGATTATGTTACTTTCTTGTATTCACTTATTTTTTGTGCTATTAAAATTTTTTATAGAAAAATTCAACATGTCTAACTATTTTTTTGCTAGTTATTTGATGTGGCAGGTTTTATCTCCCCCATCTTTTTTGTTTTCCATTTTCATTTAATATGTGTTTTTTAAAAAATGGTAGATTTATAATTTGATTCAATAGATTGACTTTATTTTAAAAACTAATTTTAAAAATAAATAAATAATCATCAATCTATTATCATAGTTTGAAAAACTTAATTAAAATAATTATAATGATTAGAAAGTTTTGTACATTACCCTTTAATGTGTTAAAGGGACAAAACACAATAAATTAATTTACTTAAAATATATTACATAATTTTTATAATTTCCAAATATTTTCACAACTCTTTAAGAACAGAAATTTTTATTATTTGTTTAACTTGGCATGAGTTTTCTACACTATAAATTGATCTTATTATATTCTATTTGTAACATGCAAAGACAGAAAATATGACTAAAACTCTCAAAATTTTAAATTTTATGATTTTATTACTTTCCATATTTTTTGTTTCAAAGAACAATAGTGGTAATATAATTTTCCTTTCCTTTTCAAATTTTGATCTTTACTTTTTATTTTGAACATAATTTTAATCTTATTTTATTAACATTTGTATCTCTTTTTTCATTACAGAAAAAATTGATTGTAAAACAGACGCAGATTGTTTAAAAGTGGTTAATTTTTATTGGGTACGCGACAAGAGTTGGAAGTGCATTAACAACAAATGTAAACCTCATCATTACTAATAGGCTAAAATCCTAAATCAATGAGATTTTACCAAATAAATGTATTTTTAATTTAGTTTTCCTCACACACCATAGCACTTATGTCACTTAGGCTTTCTTTCGAGAGTTTTCGAGAGTTTGGAGGAGAAGAAGCAAGACCTTAAAAATAAAGCAGGATTGATTCAAAATCATGATAAGATTTAATAAAGGAGCGCTTTGGAAGATTTACTTTTTACAACAAAAAAATCAAAATTTCTCAAATTTGGAGGAGGATTTATGATGTTATTTTATTTAAAAAATTGAAAATACATTTTTAAACAAAAAATATAAGTACATTTTTATTATTCTATATAAAGCATTCTTTAAAAAATATTAGAAATTTATCTATATATTTTAAAAATATCATTTTTTAAATTCTTCGTTTCTCTGTCATTCAAACTCCTAAACATAATTTTATGTTTTGTTTAAGAATTTTGAAGGAAAGAGAGGGGAGGAATTTTAAAATAAAAAAGGGTAAAGTGCAAATAATTGAAGGATTTTAGTTTGGAAGATTTTTGAGTGTTTGTTGTTTATTTATAATAGAAAATCTATTTAATTATGTGGAATTCAAAGTTTATACTTGAGGAGAGTTTTGAAAATAACAAAAGATAAAGTGGAAAGTATTGAAGTAATTTAGAGGGTTTCTTGTTTATTCATAACTCAATTTGTATTTTGAAAGGTTTATATAAAATTTTAAAAGATATTTTATGATGTTAGTATTTTAAAAATTAAAAATATAGTTATAAAAAAATTTCATTTATCATTTTAAATAAAATCACAATTTCAAAAAATGTTAAAGATTTTTCTTTTTTTATTTAAATTCTTTCCCCAAACCCCTCCTTTCCCTAACTGTCAATATCTCAAACAGTCAAACATAACATTACAATATTACTTATTTATTTTTCTTTTATAGATAAGGCAATTAGGTTTTTCTTTGTTTTAAAATATATTTTGATTGATAATTAAATTTTTTTTTTCTTCAATTTTTTGTGAAAAAAATTCTTTTTTAAGTTGAAATAAATTTAAATGTATGTGAAAAGACATTCTCCTTCATTTTAAAATGACTGTTGTTTTAGAGAATAAAATTTGTTTTAAAATGATTATCATTTTCACTTTTCAATTGGGTTGTTATGATTGCTGGAACCCTTATTCAAGAAGTTTCAATCGCATACCTGTTGAGGTAGTCTATACTAAGTCTTTGGCTAGTGGCTTAGTAAATGGTATGCTAAATTATAGCTTATTTGAATATATGTCACTGAAATGATCCCGTCGTTAATCAATTTTATCACTAGAGAGTGTCTAAGACCTATATGTCTAGATTTTCCATTGTATACTTCATTGAATGATCTTGCTAGGGTGGCTTGACTTTCACAATGTATCAACACTTTTGAAACATTGTCTTTAGCTAATGGAACTTCCAACAGAAGGTCCACCAACCATTTTGCTTCCTGTCTTGCAGATGTGAGAGCCATAAACTCATATTCCATGGTTGAGAGGGTAATGCAAGTTTGTTTCTTGCTTTTCTAAAAAGTAGCACCTCCAGCTAATGTAAATATCCACCGCGTTGTAGATCTGTAAACTCCAACGCTCAATATGCAACTCGCACGAATATATCCTTCTGATATGGCAAGGAACCTACCATAATGAATGCCAAGACTTTTGGTCTTTAGGAGATAACCGAAAATCCTAGTTTTGGCCTTCCAAGTTCATGATTTGGATTGCTAGTAAATCTACTCATTTTACTAACTGCAAATGTCATGTCGGATGTGGTGCATTACATTAGATACATTAGACATCCAATTGCATTTGCATATTCCAATTGGGCCTTAATTCTTCAATTATTCTTTTGAAGTTTGACACTGCGATCAAATAGAGTGCTTACTTCCTTGAAGTTTAGGTGTTTGAACTTATCCAACATTTTCTCAATATAATGTGTTTGATTAAGTTCATAACCCCTACTATTTTGTTTTACTTTGATTCCTAATATAGTGTCAACTAACCTAAGATCTCTCATCTTCATTGTGGAAGTTAGAAATCTCTTTGTTTCTAAGATCTCACTCATTTCATTGCTAATGGTTAACATATCATCAACATATAGACACATAAATATTACAATGTTTCCACGCACTTTTTGTAGAAACATTTGTCACAAGAATTTGGAGTAAACCCGCTTGAAATTAAGACAGAGTCAAACTTTTGATGTCATTGTTTTGGTGTCTGATTTAATTTGTATAAGGATTTAACAAGTTTGTATAGCTTTTGTTCATTTTCGGGAAGCACATACCCTTTGAGTTGTACCATGTAGATTTCCACATCGACATCTCCATTTAGGAATTTTGTTTTCACATCCATTGATAAACAATTAGGTTATTCAAAGAAGCTAGTGAAAACAATATCCAAATTGTCGTAGTTATTGCTACTGGTGCATATGTGTCAAAGTAATCAATATCTTTCTTTTTCTAAATCATATTGCTATTAATCTAGCCTTGTAGGTGTTTAATATACCATTACTATGATATTTCTTTCTAAACACCCACTTACATCCAATGGGTCTTGTTCCCTTAGGAAGGTCAAAAACTTCCCATGTGTGGTTTGACATAATTGAATTCATTCCATCTTGAATATCCTCCTTCCAAAAGGAAGTGTCCCTTGAAGCCATTGCTTCTTTGTAGGTTTTTGGATCATCCTCCACTTGAAGAATAATAAGAATCTTATGAACATCATTAAAATATCCTATAACTAGATAAAAGAAAATAAGTTGATAATCAATTTCATTTGGTACTATATCCTTAGCTTTTCAGGCCTATTTGCTTATCCTAGGCTCGAATTGTGTTTCAACAATCTTCAGAGAATCTTTCTCACGAGGTTATTTACTCATGGGTTTCTCAAGTTCCTTATCCTTTGTGATAATATTTTCAAATAATACCACATCTCAAGATTCAACAATTACATTAGACTCCAAATTTTAAGAGTCTATATGCTTTACTATTGGTGGCATATCCTATGAAAGCACATTTGATCCCTCGAGGACCTAATTTAGTTCTTTTGGGATCCATATTCTTGTAATATGCTACACACCCTCACACTATAAAATACCAATATTTTGTGATCTTCCTTCCCATATCTCATATGTAAAAATACTGATTATTTCCAAAGGAATTCGGTTCATTATGTAACACGCAAATAATAATGCTTCACCCCACAAATTAAATGGCAATTCATAATGCATCAACATGGAATTTATCATTTTTTGATATATTGATTCTTTCTTTCGGCCAAGCCATTTTGTTATGGTGTATGAGGCGCAAAAAATTCATGTATAATGTTATATTCTTCACAATATGCACCAAATTTTGTAGAAAAGTGCTCACCACCTTTATCACTTATAAGTATTTTTATTCTTTTATTTAATTGATTTTCTACTTCCGCTTTATAAACCTTAAAAGCCTTAAAACAACCATCGATAAATGTTATGAAATAACGGTTTCCCCCATGGGTTAGCATACCGTTAAATTCACACAAATCAGAATGCACAAGATCAAGTAGGTTTGATTTTCTTTCAACACTTTTGAAAAGTTTCTTAATCATTTTTTATTTTACACATTTTTTCTCATTTTTCAAAATCATGGATATTACATGAGATTAATCCGTATTTAAATAGTCTATTCATAGTACTAATACCAATATATGCTAATCTAGAGTGCCATAAAGAAACTGACTCAATCATATAAGTAGAATTAGAAATTTCATTAATCATATTGTCTATAGTATAAAGTTTGATCATTCCTTCAGAGGAATATCCTATTCCTACAAATACACCATTACGTGTCAATATAAGTTTGCCCGATTCATATAAGGAACATGAAGCACATTAACAAGAGTGACTTTATTTCTATAAGTGAAGTTGAGTTCGACGGAACATGTTCCAACGACTTTAGATCACACTTCATTTCCCATTTGTACCTCTTGTCCACCATTCACTTTTGCATATGTTTTACATTTTGTCATGTCATAAGATACATGCACGGTTGCACATGTATCATACCACCATCCTCGTACCTTTCCTTTGATTTCCATAATTTATCTCACTATAGGAATTATGTCGTCATCAACATGGACAACATTAATCTCATTTTTGTTCTTGTTGTGCCTGCACTCTCGAGCATAGTGGTCGGGTTAGCCGCATGTATAACATCCGTTTTTAGTACTCCTTAATCCTTCTGAACTCTTGAACTTATTATTGTTATAACCCAAATTTTCCCCCCAATATCCCCCATCATTCCATATCATCACAATGCATTAAGATCACACATATGGGTTGACTTTATCTTCTACTCTCTCTTATCTTTAAGTTTGTACTTGAGAGATCACCAAGCACTTTCAATTGTGTATATTGTGTATATGTTTTTTATGCTTACTAACCATTAACCAAAGTCCAAAAATATGTATGTGTTCCCTTTTAAGCTTTGTACATTGTAGGTATATAATCAAATGCTTTTGTCTCACCTCGTAAGCTATAGTTGTGCAATGAACCTCAGTTAACTGGTTATTCATTGGATTTAAAAGCTTGAGCTTCAATTATATGGTTATGGGATCAGAATTCTATGGTTTAAGAACTGTCTCAACTTCATTTTGGTCAATTTTATCCCAAAGTTGGTTGTTGGATTCATCAAGATGCCTCATAGGTTCATGTGTTTATTTTTATGCCTTATCTCATAAGCTTCATTGAGATAATATGGGCCTTATCATTGAGGCATGTGTTCTTCATCATGCCTTAATTTTATAGAAAATTCCAAATGATTCAAAGTTGATCCAACATTGTTGACCTAATTTGAACAAGTCCTTGATTCTATGGTCACAAGGGTATTAGTTATCTCAATTTTCAATATTTTGAAGTGGATATTTTTGGATGGTTTATTCTCACCATTTACAACAACTTATCTTCGTATGAAAAGATCCAATGGTGCAAATAATATCATCAAAAATTTGAAAAGATTACAAGTCCTTTGAGGAACCCATTAAAATCTTTGACTTGGCTTCAAAAGAGCATAACTCGATCAATTTTTAACTCCTTGAGCCCATGAAATTTTCCTAATAAACTTGAGGATATCTACTATAACTTTTATTCAAGGATCAAGATCTAAAAGTGTGTGGAAACTTATGGAATTGATGGAAACATTATAGGTCATTTGTGGATTTCTCAAGAAATTTCCATCAAATCTCAAGAATTATAACTCCCCCATTTTATTATGATTTTTGAGTGATTCCAAATTCAAAATTCTATTTAAAGAGTCTACTTCATTTCATCTTCAAAGATCAAGAGCTAATTTTAAGTGGAGGGCCATGAAAGTTTGAAAAACAGTATAGGTCATTTCGAATCTCCGTACTTCAAAATATGTCTTAGTGTAAAAATCAGTTGTTTTTCCTAATTAGAAAGAGCCATAACTTTATGCTTAAGATTCCAAATGAAACCTTTCTTGGCACATTGTAAATCTTGATTTGAAATCTCCCAAATTTAAAAAGAATCATGTCGTAAAGCTTCCTACATGGTGAGCACCATGAATTTGAAAATGGTCATTTAAAACTGATTATTCATTTGAGGTCAGGTTTGGTGTTAATCAGTGTGGCTTTTGATAACCAAATTGATGTGCTATTTCTATTTAAGCATGATTAACAACGTTACCTGAAGTGATTAGAGGAGGAAAATGCATCATTTGGATGAGTTTTAAGTGCACGTGGAGTCACAATTTGCTCATGATGTAGGTGCACACGAATTCCCTATATACCTGATCATTTTACTCAACAAATGCTTCCATTCACCTTAGCTATAAATAAATACCTTGCCTCATGCATTTACAAAGCTTTAGAGAGTCAAGAAACCTCTTCCACATTTCCTCCTAAGCTCATAAAAACCAGAAATCGAATTCACCTTTCCTCCATTTCGAGATCCATTTTCTTATTTTCATTAGCTCCATCATACTCTTCTGAATCTAACCATCTCAAAAACAAGCCTAATCATCCACTAAATCAAGTTATCAAATTTTAATTTTAGATCAAAATTATCTTACTCCGTTCTGGTAGAATTCTCAACCAATTTTCTTCAGATAAATTGCTAGGATGCAGTCCTTTCATCTCTAAAGCTCGTGGTTCTTCTGATTTCCATTTTCATTATGATTTGGAGATTTTAATTTGAAAACTAGTTTTCACTTGTTCACTGGTTTTTATTAAATCAAGTAGCGTACAAGCGTTATAAATATTTCACAAGCATAAGGTGAAGATCGTCTAATCAATACGCGTCCAATGTTATCGGTGTTGCAAGCATTTTATAATTTTTTGAGACAACTTTGATGAAGGTCACCAGAAGGGATGATCGAACGTTTCAATGGTGATGGCTCTAATTTCAAATAGTTTGGCCAATGAGAGGAGGCCAAGTCAAATGTTGAAATTGTTTACTCTTTTTCTAATTCCTTGCGGTTTTCTGGGATAATCCTCATGACGGACACACACTTGGTATCCTTTAGATCTAACACCTCAGATTAATCAAAGAGATCCAACGTCCCTTGTTTTTTTTCCAATTTTCTGATGTTTTTTTATATTTTAATTCTTGATTAGATACATTAATATCCATAAATTCCATGGTACACTTTAAATGTTGACCACTGGGTCTGGTTAATTTAATTAGTCAAATCCATCCAACGCACTACACTTTTTAGAATTTTATTTTATTTTATTTTATTTTCTGATTTTTCGTTCTTAATTGTTTAAAAATTTAAAAATTCATAAAAAATACATGTTAAGTCCAAGGAATATGAAAAAATTCAAAAAAAATAGTTTGGATTATTTTTTACGTTGTGAAATTTTTTTATATATTTTTGTTTTAAGGTTAATTATTTTTAATAATTTTTTTATTGTTCACTTTCTTTTAAGTGGTTTAAAAATACTTTTAATATTGTTTAAATTCTGAAAAAAATTAAGGAATCATCCAATGATAGTTTCACAACTTATTGTAACCTTATTTGATTTTTATTTATGAGTTTGCTATTTTTTGTGATTTTTTGTTTGTTTTGATTAATTTTGGTATTTTTTTAAAATTAGTTTCTGATCTTTAAAAATTCTAGAAAATTTTGTCAATACTTCTTAAATTTTGTTTGACCTTTGGTAATTTTTTGGAGTTACTATTTAGTGTTTTGAAACACTTTGTGTGTTTCATCAATTAATTTCATTCAATTAGTCATTCTTAAATTGTTTTTTAATTGTTTTATTATATTTTTTATTGGTTATGACTTCTGAATAATTGATGGTACTTTTGGTCAATTTCCTCAATATCATTGGATCTTAGGTGTTGTTAGGTTGAGAAACCAAATCCACCAAAATGGATGAATGATATTGATGATAGTTGAAACCATTCTTTTGGTTCATCTGATGCATTGATTCCAATGTGACATTTCCCATATTTTTCATCTTATCCCCTTCTTCCTTCCTTTAAGTGATCATTTGTGGCCCGAACTTTATGTTTGAAATTGTCCATGTATGATTAATTATTGAACCATGGTTCAAAATCTTTGAAGCTTATTGTTAGGAGACTTTGATTTTACCAATCCTCTAATAAGTCTTCAACAACTTTGGTCTCTTCAATGATCATTGATCACTATTTATGGATCTTCATCTCTTTCTCCTTCTTTACTTAAGATGATCATTAGTGGCACAAGCTTTATGTTTTGTTGTCCAAGTTTGGTAGATTGACTATCATAAGTCCAATACATTTGAGACTTGTTGTTATGAGGCTTTGATTTCATCAATCCTATAATGAATTTCATTAACCTTGGTCCATGATCACCATTTAATCATTATTGACCATTCTTTTAACCATTGATGATTAACACCTAACTCATTAATAATTGAATTTACTTAGTGCATTTATTTTATGTCTTTACTTTATCTTTAGCATTTATATCTCATGTTATTTGCCTTTTGCTCACTTGATCTTTCATTTTCTTTTAAAGATACTTAATAATCAACTTGAACATTAAACGACCTAATTCTTTTATGGACTATTGGTTACTATCGTTGACATTTTGGAGTTATGGACTTTCTTAGACTTAGGATTCGAAGTCTTGATACTTGGAGATCTTGAGACCTTTGAACCTGATATTGCCTTTTTATCATTATGTTTGTGTATTGTGAAATCTTTTGTGTGAAGGTGTTATTATGTTGTCCTCAAGTGATGTATATCGTATATGGCTCAATATTGAAGACCTTGTTTTGCGGTTTTAAAACCTTTGATTTCTTTGATACTTCATTACTTGTGATTTATTTTCACATAATGATTGATATACACTTGGTCTATTTGGTACTTATGGTTTTTAATCCAAAGGATATGAATTCTATATTGACTTTATTATGTCAAGTGTTAGCTTCTTGTTTGGTTAGAATCTTCCTTACCTTAGATTTTATTTTATGCTTTAGGATAGTCTCTTCATCTCCTCCCATTTTATGTAACTTTCAAAATCTTCTCCCTTTTTCAAAGGATTCTTGTTTTCGAACCCAAACCGCTTTCATAATAAACTTGGACTTAGGTTCATTCCTTTTTCAAAACTCTTTTCTTAATCAAATTCTTATATCAATTTAATCATACTTTGATATCTTTTTTTGAAAGACCGAAAGTCATCAACATCATTCAAACTTTTTGTGCCTTGCAACTTTTACTTTAAAACATTTTCTTTAAAATTAACCAATACACTAATTTTGGTCCTTTTTACCTGAACTACATGCGGAGTACCGTAGATCTTTAGTGTGCTAATACCTTCTCTTTGCATTACCAACTCCCTTACATTGATCTCTATTTCATTTTGGATTTATTCTCTCTTTTCCCATTCCTTTGGAAATAACAAAACGCGGTGGCAATTAGTTTATTATGCGAGTTAAGTCAATCAATGGCTTAGCCTCAAATTTATACTGCTACATAAAAAACTGGCGAGTTCATTGGGGATTAAAACACCTAAGTGGGTTAAGCCTATATTTGTCTATTTGTCTTTGTGTTATATTTGTTATAAATCTTTAGTCCATACCTTGTGGGTAGTACCTTTGACTTCATGCTCGTAACGTCAAACCAATAAACCCCGTGTTTATGATCTTGTGTGTGATTGTTGCATCACCATGCATTCACGCACCCATGAGCATTCTTTATACAAGTTTTCAAGGAACTTAAGACTTCTATTTTACAAACTTCATAGGTACTTTTTGACCATGGATTGTGTAAGGAGAAAGACTCATAAGTACAGTTTCAAGATTCCTAAGATAAAAAAGTTGAAGATTTTGGTTTCTTTGTTTGACTATCCTAAGGATTTCTGAAAGAAATATGGAGCATTTTTTATCTTTTTTGAATGTCAACATGAGAGATGGTATTCTTACTACATTGGTCCAATTATATGATCCTTTGTACCATTTCTTCACTTTTCGATATTATCAGCTTATGTCTACATTAGAAGAGTATTATTATCTTCTCAAACAACCTATTACTTATTAGGTTCATTTCTCTGGTTTGGAAGAAGAGCCTAAATATCATGAAGTTGTAGAAGTTACTCACTTGAAGAAAACCGAGATTCTTGCTCACATGACTACTAAATGAGGTATTAGAGGGTTTCCTGCTAAGTCACTTTGATAGGATGAAGAGTGTGGACGCTTTTGAAGCCATATTTTCTATACTTACTTATGGGTTGTTATTGTTACCTAATGTCGACAACTTTGTTGATGTTAATGCTCTTAGGATCTTCTTGATTGGGAATCAAGTACCTGAGTTGCTTGGAGATGTTTATTACTCTATTAACCTTCAGAATTATTATCAAGAGGGGATGGTTATTTGTTGTGCACCATTATTATATAAGTGGTTTATTTCTCAATTGCTCTAATCTGCTGCTTTTAGGGACCTAAAGAGTGATTTATGTTGGTCAGAAAAGATTATGTCTCTTACGCATTTTGACATTGTGTTGTATGATCAAGCTTGTTATGGAGTAAAGATTATTGATAGTTGTGGTAGTTTTCCTAATGTATATCTTCTTAGTACGGAGGGAGGTATTAACTACAACCATGTTCTTACACGTTGTCAACTTGGGTATCCGATGAGGGATAAACCAAGTAGAATTCATGTGAGTGGTTTCTTTCTCAAAGAGGTAGAAGATACAAATCAGCTGAGGAAAATATTGTTAGAGCTTGGTGCAATATCCATAGGAAAGGAATATAAATATTAGGACATAGAGGAGCAATTTATTTGGAGCCTCATCTTTGTTTGGTACAAGCAAGGGAAATTCATTTGAAGATGCCTTATCCTCGTCAAGAACCCTAAGCTGTCATTTTTGTAGAGCCTACTTCTTCTCTATTGGAATATGTTGAAGAGCTTCAACTTGCTTTAGTTAGGATACAACAAGATACATAAGCTTAGAAGAACAAGTATTAAGTTGTTGACATGGATATTCAACACTCCAAGAATAGTTAAAATAGAAAGATGATTTGATCGATATTCTTGAGTAACATGTTGTGTAAGGAATGGAAGAGCAAGGGGATTTATTTTCCTCTAGCACTCAGTTAGGTCCAGTAAGTAAGACTACTCTCATATGTTCCCTACTTCTAGTGGATGGAAATGAGTCGTTGACAAGTTTATGGAAGAGAATAAATAGTTGAAGGATTAGATTATGAGGCTAAATGGGAACCGTCAATATAAAGAGGGATCTTCTTCAGCCTTGGCACCTTAGGAATTTTTAGATTATATTTCTCTTGTACTTAGGATTATTGAAACTCGTACTAAAGTTGTAATCCTTCCAAACAAATATCAATAAAAAGAGATTATTCAGTATTTCAAAAGTGTAATAAGACTTTGATGTTTGCAATGATTTGCAGTTTCTTAAATTCCTTGAAAACTAAATAAACAAAATAAATCATATGCATTGAATATCATGCATCATGTCGCACATTTTGTTTCCATTTCATAATTTTATAAGGTATTTTATTTGTTTCCTCTACTTCATTAAGTTAGCAAGATGTCACACTCTTATAATACTCGGGCTAATTGTAAGAAGAAGATGCATAATCTGGAACAAGAGAATCGTGCACTGCACAAAGAAGTGACTTCTTTGAGAGTTGGTATCGCCATCTGATAGCTTTGGTGGAATCCCTGGTGAATGCTCAGAACCAACACCCACCTCCTCCAGCACCATCTCCTCATATTTTTCAACCTCAACAACAAGCTACGATCATTTCTGAGATACTGATAGTACATGTCTCTACTACTTATGGTGTTTCTTCTCCTCATTCCAGATGCCATATGGTTATCCATAGGGAATGCCTAAGAATTATGTGCTTGAATGAGGTACTCAAACCGCTTAACTTGTTCATCTCGTTCAGCCTGTTGTGATTTCTACACTACTTATTGTGCATACTACCATTGTTTTTAAAGATGAAATCTACCATCCTCCTGCTGCACCAAGTGAAAGTTTGGGTTTCTATGATAGAATGGATGATTTCCAAGATCAAATTAATGAGATACAGAAGGAGATAAAAGCTCTCTAAGGGAAAGAATTGTTTGGGAAGAATGTTAATGATCTTTGTTTGGTCTCTCATGTGAAATTACCTTCCAAGTTTAAGGTTTCAGAATTTGAGAAATAAAGGGAAATTCTTGTCCTCGTGTCCATCTAGTGATGTACGTAAGAAAGATGTCCACACATTGATTATCAACATCTATTAATTCACCTTTACCAAGACAGTCTGACTGGAGCTACATTGTAGTGGTGCATGAGTTTAGACAATGCCAACATCACAATTTTCAATGGATATGGCTCCCTACGAAGATCAGTTGAGAAATATGACCCAGAAGGACAAATAACCATTCAAAGAATACGCACAGCGTTGGCGTGAAGTTGCTGCACAGGTTGTGCCCCCGATCGAAGAGAAGGAGATGACTAAGGTTTTCTTGATGACTCATTGGTCGTTTTATTATGAGAAGATGGTTGCAAGTGCACCAACTGAATTTAATGAGATGGTTAGTATGGGTGTCCAATTAGAAGAAGATGTTAGGGAAGGACATTTATCGAGGGATGAAAGTTCTAGTGGTACTAAAAAGCATGTAGCAGATTCTCCAGAAAGAAGGAACAGGAAGCTAATTCCATTACTAAGGGGAAAGAAGGGAGATACTAAATAAAGTATCATCAACACCAATAATATGTTATTGTCATAACTCTTGATGTCAGTGTTACTCCAATTGTAGTTACCTATCAGTTTAAGAGACCGACCAACCAAGGGCGAAATCAGAAAAGAGAAGTTTTTATCATATCCTAATTAGTTGTTATAGATAATTTTTTCCTGCGCTAATCCAGAAGAACCTAGTTCAAACTATGCTATCCCCGCAAAACGACCATGGTATTATAAATTCGAGTTGAATTATGCCTTTCATCTGGGAGCCCCTGGACACAATATTGAGAATTGATATCCTCTGAGTGTCTTATTCATAAATAGACATGTACACCATTGAGTTTCAAAAGAGAGGCTTGCCACATGTACATATATTGATATTTTTGCATCCTACAAACAAGTATCCAAGACCTAAAGACATTGACAATATCATTATTGTTGAAGTGCCTGAACTCTTGAAAGACCTTAGGTAGTACAATTTGGTTAAAAATCGTATGGTTCATGGTCATTGTGTTTTGGAAAATATTAATTAACCATGCAGAAAAGATAGGAAATGTTTCTAGTATTTTCCAAAAAAACCAACCTACAACTATATTCGACCTATATCATTATCCCATTTATAGAATAAGAGACAATGGACACAAAATTGAAAAAAAAAACATTATCATCCTTCACATTAGACATGTAGTTCCTCACAACCCAAATTTATTGTTGAAGTACGAAGCCCGCATCAACATGGAATAATGCAATCAAAATATTATTGTACCCTAAAATTTACCCTCTTCATTCATTCATATGGCATCATGCATTATCATTCATATAGGTCATGAGGTCAGGACATCTTGTTTGTGTATATAACAATTGTGTAGAATCTTGGATCTGGAGTGGGAGTAAGGTTGTGGTTATTAGAGTGGATGAGGGATGAGTGAGACAAAAATATGAGGCTTCATATTATTCTCAAACACGATTTGCCTTCCTCTTAAAGTTTTCTTGAAATATTGAGGATCCTAAGGCATTGGTGGAGAGCTTCTTGACAAAATACAGAAATTAGGGTTTTGGGATTGAGCGGGAAATTCTTTGAGTTCTCAATCAGACTATTTTCTATACGTCTCCATATGATACTAGGCTCCCATGATTAAGAGATTGAGGATAATTTGTGGCAAGATGCAAGATAATTGTCTATGGAGGGTAAAATGGTCATTTTGGTTTTAAAAAAATCAAAATCAGAAGTTGACCAGGAAGACTTTGGGTCAAACTCAGATCCAAACATATTGTTTCTATATTTCATGGCCAAACTCACCATTGAATCAAGAAAAATGAAAGAAATGAAGATAAATTGTTCTTGAAGAAATTTGGAGTTTGGAAAATTTCCTAAGTCCTTGCCCTATAGAACTTTTCCACGTCATAACTTGCTCGATATTTGTTCCCTGGTTGCAAATGATATATTTTTGGAAAGCTCATGAAAAATGTCACAACTTTGTCAATGTGTAAAAAATCTCAAAAATGCTCCATTTAAAAGATATTGGCCTTAGAAGAAGTTGTGCACAAGATGCAAGTATGATATGCAATCTTGTCGTGCCATGGGCCAGATGCGCGTGATATTTCGACAAACATCTTGCAAGCAAGAAGTTGGAGTGAATTTCTCTTGACTCAAGCTTAAGTTTGGAATTGTGTTACGTACATTGTAAAGTTGACATGGTGAAGTTTTGATCAAGCTCAAAATCACTTCAAAATCTCAAGAGATGAGGGAGTTATGGTCATGAGAAAATCGTGACACAACCTGATGCCTTGCCTTCTCAAAACTGCGCGCAAGCTTGCCCGTGCTGGGGATGATTTTCTAAAACTTTCAGCTACGATATCTCCATCATCAGGACTCCAAATCATGAAATTCAAAATAGTATCATGATCTATGCTGAGAGAGCTATTGAAAGGCTCCATGAATGACAAAAACGCGCGATCCAATTATGAGATAAATGCAGCATAATTCATGGAGCTGGGCTGATCATGCTATCAATCAGAATTGCAAAGTTATTGTGTTTTGGGCCTTCTTGCGTGGTCCAGATAATTTGGAGGCCCGGTATTATTGTATTTGCCATTTTGAGCTAAACAAGAGCATGACATGCATGCATATACGTTGCTACACATCTTAAATAGAATCATCGGATTCTATTCGAATCTTTCACTCCATAAAAAAGGCATAAGCTAGCTCAGCATAAATAACCAACGTTATCTCGTTCTATTCATCAAACAAACACCAAAACGCAAGCCTTGAAGGAGCTGTAACATGTGAAATGCAGAATGCCATGGGAACTTCAAAATTTAACAGTTTTCTACAATTGCCCTCTAACAGTTTTGAGACCTTGAAGTGACTGATCTACCCTCATACTTTCACTCTATATAAGCCATATGAGTCTCACAGAGCAAGAAAAAATGCACTTTCATTCCAAATCCAAGATATGAGTTTTTCTTCTTCTTCAAGACTCCATTAAAGTTCTGCTTGTGCAAGCTTCATATCATTTCATTCTCTCCTTATCCAAGAGCCAAAGATCAAGGGAAAAGGTTTTCTCTACTTGTGCAGAGGCCCTTGGTGAATTTATTTTTCACCAATTCGAGGTAGGTGTTTCTTGAAATCTAATTTTCTTCATCTCTCATCATTCTTCTTCTCAATCTTCATAGTTGGCCGGATCTTAGATCTGAAGTATGCATGCTTGGAATTGGTGGTGGTTTTTGTGCTCTGTACGTTGTTTAAAATTATTGTTGAACCAGTAAATTCATGTGCATTTCTTGAATTAATCTTGAATGACTAGGAAGATCTTAGGGCATGAGCGATTTCTTTGTTTTTCAAGGTTCATTTTGAGCTTTGAACGTTCAATTTGAGCCAGAGATGAGTAAGACAGAGGCATCTGAAATTGAATGCATACATTCAAATTTTTTTAGCCGTGTTCATGGAGTCATGTTCGTGGCCATTTTTCTTGTGGAATCTGGCATCATTTCAAGAAATTAAGGACAACATGATGTGCTCTAATGGAGTACTCCAACTTTGACTCAAGAATCGTGTGATTTCGTGGAGAAATGAGTGAGATATCTTGATCGAAAATTCATGATTTTCATATGAAAAAACACAACAGTTAGGGTTTGAGGTTGGTAGGTATGATGATGCGGCAGCGCGTGATTGAACATGAGCTAAATCCTTTTAACAGCGCTTTTGCAAATATCAGGTGTAATTGGATTTATTCATGATAAATTTGATTTAATTTTTTATTTCTTTCTAAAATATTTTTTAATTGTTTCCAGCCATCCAAAAATTACCAAAAAAATACTATAGGGTTATTTTCATACATGGAAGCCAATAAAGGATTCACTTTTGCATTTTTCATTATTTTTGGCATACCGAAAAATTCTTAGGTTTAATTAGGATTTTGATTAATAGTTGAAAGTTTAAATTTTTCTCTATGTTATCCATGAGTCCAAAAAATCTATGAAAAATCTTTTAGGGTTCTGATTAAGTCTAGTTTATGTAGAAATTTTTGTCTAATTTTTAAAAACCATAGTGTGCTTTTTAGGGTTAATTGTTGATGATCTTGTGTACATCTCTTATCTCCAATTCCATGTTTGTGCATAATTTCTTTACCTATTATCCTTTAGAGTTAAAATTCTTAGAAAAATACATGTTGATCACCATGAATTATGCTATTTACACATGATTTTTAATCACACTTTTCTAGATTTATTACACATTGTTAGGATTTTTCTTTGAATTAACTAGGTTTAGTCTTTTCTTTTGCTTAAGGTCAAAGTAATCACCTAATTATTCATTTCCCTATTTTCTAAAAATCAATAAAAATGATTTTGACCTTGTAAGATGTCTTAAGGTGTATAAAATCATTTCTTTAGAATTTTTCTCATTGGTTTCACATTTTTGTCAAAATAAGTTGCAAAACCTCTTCAGTATAGGCTTTAGGTCAACTAGTTTTAGTGATTGCTTCGCATGTTCATGGTTATGAGTCAATTCAAGAGATTTAGGTCTTACTTATGACTTCTATATAGTCTTGGGGTTCCAAATACTAAATGGATTGAATTTATAAATCATATTTTTATTTTAAATCCATTTTTGGTTGACATCTATGTGTGGGATTGTATCTTGGCAAGTAGGGTTATGCTTACAACGTTGTGTACATAATTTTGAGGTAACATCATGGACATAAATACCTAATGGAGGGAGGAATTATTGACATTAATTTTGATTTTTTTTATGTCTTTAACCATTCTATTCTCTACACTCTAAGACATAGCAAGTTTGTGCATTCCTTTTGGCCTCCTTTTTGCTTGCTTGGTTTGTAAGTACTTTGAAATTGGTTGGGTATTTGATCTATGTTTCATTACATAGATGAAGGTTATGACTTCTTTATTCTTGCCTCATTTAGTCATGATTATGTTCCATTCTTATTCGCACTCTTATTTTGTAGATAACCTAAATCAATCATAGATTGTGGGAAGTGTCTTGAATATGGTTTAAATGTACTATAGGATTGGTGTTTCGGATATGGTAAATGGGTAGGAAATAGAGTGTAATGTGCATAGCTTAACTTCATAATCTCTTTCCATCTTTGCAATTCATGACTAATGTTCTAGGTTCCCCATTCATAGTATTCATTCAATTCACTTAGTTTGACCTAGTTTTGCATGTTCCACTAGAGAAAGGTTTCTTCAAGGAAATTGTAGAATTTTTTAGGCCTTCATAAGATGGTACATTAATAAATCATCTACTGATCTCATATATTACATAGCAAACAAATACAATAAATCATGAGTACATTCTTATATTTCACTTTCTAGAGTTGTGTTTGACATAGTTTCTTAGTAAGGTTGTTCCAAGCATGTATATATCTTAGTGTCAATTTTCTTTTGGGTTTTAATTAGTTTATAATAGATATAAGGATAGAATCATAGGCCTTTATTCATCTCTTCATCTCTTCACCTTTTTTTGTCCCATCAATTCTTTCATGCATGACATCTAGATTTAAGACTTTGTTGAAAATTTATTTAGATACTTGGTGGTGTGTTTAAGTATTCAAGGTTAGGTTGATCATAGGTTAATGGTTGTTATCTCATGTATATGCTACTGTATGTGAATCATTTTTATCTCCTCTTTCATGTATCTTCTCATCATCCCAAGTTTGTGCAAGAGTGTCGTCTCTTAGTACGTGTTTCGTCACATGGGTTTGATAGGAGTTTGGTGTTTCGTCGCCGCTCATAAGGGTATTAGTTTTATTTTACATTAAGTAGTAACCATTAGCACGTGATCTTCTATCTCTTAATTTCTAAAAACATCCATCAATTACCTTTAGCCTTTATGCTTTGTATGATATTCTATATTTCCTCTTTCTTTGATATTGTTGTCATGATCCCTTAGGGTTTGTTTCTCTCCTTTCCATGGAGAAGAGAAACTAGACATTAGGGTAGACATCCAATTATGCTTATACAAATAGGAGTTCCCCCCGTTGTATATTTTAATCATAGGGCCATGTGTATAATAATAGGATAGAAGTTAAGATAGTCCCCCTTAGAGTTTCTTTCTCTTTTGCATTCGCATTAAGACTAAAATTCCTTTTTCTTAGAAACTTCAAAAATACTTTTAATAATGTCACGATGAGGATTGAATTAAGACGAACCTTAAGTGATCGTGAAGTGATAAGCGGGTTTCTTCTCCTCATTATCATTTTATCATCCATAGACTTTTGTGCGATCTAAATATCAGACACTTCTTTTGCATATAAATGGATCCTCAACCATACAAAAACATTAACACATCTCAAACTTTTTTCCATTTGGCTTTTATCTTTAAAACCTTTCTCATTAAAAGACATGCTTCTCCAGCATTTTTCATTAAAAAATATAAACAAATCAAAAATAGTGAGCCGAACTACGACGCTCTAATTCCCCAAAAAGGATATGTAGGCATTGGGTTGCAGGGCCGGAACGAGCGCAATTTTGTAAATATTTCCTTTCTTTTCCCCGCGTTTTCTCTTTCATACTTGCATTTAAAATTAAAACTCTCTTTCTTTTTCTTTTGAAAACTAAAACACTCAACAATGGTTCGAACTCCTTTTCAAGGTAAAAGAAACCAATCAATGCAAATCTTTTTCGTCTACGGGCTTTCTTTGTGTTTAAAACTTTTTCAGAAAGGGCGTGCTTCACCCACATCGTCCATAAAAAAACACTTAACCCACCAAAATAATTGAACTGAACTATGACGCTCTGACTTTCCCATTGCACGAGGGAATACGTAGGCATCTGGTCACGAGGCTCAACCGAGCGAACTTTGTAAATACTTTCTTCTTTTCCCCGTGTTTGTTTATTTTCATTCGTTCGCATGCATTCTCCCTTATCTTGTAGGCATTAGACATAGATATAGCATTTAGGCAGTAAATATAACACACCCTTAGATTAGAACGAACAAAAGTAGATCTCGTAGAGTACTACGGACGCGTGGGATGCTAATACCTTCCCTTCGCATAATCGACTCCCTTACCCGATCTCTCGATCGCAAGACCGTGATTTCTCTCTCTCATATTTACTCTATGCTTACCTTTCCCTCTCATGGGATAAAAAATGATCGATGGTGACTTTATTGATATATTACCAGATGATGATACGACCAGTCATTTCAAGTACTTCTATCAAATATATATTCAAATACATTAACAAAGGTTATGATTGAATTTCTACTATCATAAAAGGTTCAAACAATACTACGTATGCTGACAAAAATAATATTGTCGAGATCAAGCAATAGTTAGATTGTCAATGCATCTCCCCAAGTGAAGTATGTTGGAGGATATTTTCATATTTTATACATGGTAGAAAGCTAATTATGGAGAGTTTATTTTCACATGGAAGGAGAAAACTCTATTTACTACAAAGACTACGAGCAAATTGGTAATGTTTTACTCAAACCAAGTATAACTGAATCAATGTTTACAGCTTGGTTTAAGGCAAATAAAACTTATGGAAAAGCTAGATTATTAACTTATAGTGACTTTGTTTCTAATTTTTTATCATAAATGAAGTAGGAGTTGGGGAAAAAGGAAAAGAGGATATATCATTGGTCGTCTTATTTGGGTTCCTCAAAGCACAAGTGAACTATAGTATTTAAGGATGATGCTAATTGTCAAGAAAGACCCGTTGTGTTATAACGACATCAAAAAACTTGATGGTTTCCAACATAAAATATTGAGATAAGCATGCTTTGCTATAGGATTTCTACAAGATGATAGAGAAATTATTGAGGTGATCAAAAAGGCACATGTTTGGGGTTCTGTTTTTTTACGTAAGTTATTTGTTATTATGTTATTATCCTCATCCATAAATACACCCGAACATGTTTGGAGTAATTATTAGATGTATTTATCTAATGGTATTATTTATGAACAATTTTTGTTGGCAAAAAATAGAGGTACAAATATTTTTTATCTTTATCCTTCATATTTCTTTTATTGAATAACAAAGTTGTCTAACTTAAAATTGTGTTTTTACCATAGGTTTGACACTCACTGATGAAGAGTTAAAATAACTAACATTGATGGCTATTGAACTATTGTTATAAAATAATAATAAAAGTTTGAAGGACTATAAGTCAATGTCAAAACAAAAAGATTTTGTTGTTTGATGAGCGTCAATATAATCTTGTTTCTCAACAACTATATTTAAAAAAATACTCTTCTCTTACAGGTAAAATGACCTTGATTTAACATTAGTTAAAATATTTTTCATTTTCTTCGTATTAACAATTATGTTTAATTTATCTTATTTATAGATGAGCAAAGAAACATTTTTGAAGAAGTCATGGAAGTTGTAGAAAAGTACAAAGGTGGGGTGGTTTTTTATGGTTATGGTGGGACTGTTATAACTTTTATATGGAACACTTCATCAGGTTCACTTAGGTTTAAAAAAAGTGTCATGCTCGTTGCCTCAAGTGGGATTGCAAGTTTATTGTTATCAGGTGGAAGAACAATTCTTTCTAGATTTAACATTGCAGTCCCTACTTTAGAAACTTCTATTTACAACATGATAAAATATATGAGATTGTTAAGCTTCTAAAGATGACAAATCTAATCATATGGTATGAAAATCGTATGAATAACGGCCTTTGCTTTGAGACTCTGGACAAATCCTTAAAAGATATTATGAGTGAAAATACACATGCTTCTGATAAAAAATTTGGAGGTAAGGTTGTTGTGCTTGGTGGTGACTTCAGGTAAATTCTCCTCTTTATACCAAGAGGTGCTAGATATGATATTACTGATGCAACCATCAATGCTTCTTATATTTTGGATCATTGTAGAGTGTTAAAGTTTACAAAGAACATTCGCTTGCAAAGTGGTTCAACGACTTCCACAAACCTCCTTACAAGTATTCAACTTTCATTTAGTCTTATTTGACTATGTTAATAATAAATACCTTATATTAATATATTTTTCTCATTTAGTATTTCTTTCCCTTATTGTAGGAAAAGAGAAAGAATACTTCTTTAGTGATTCTAAAGATCAATCATATTTTACTAACCTTGATGCATATTAGCAATTGACTCCTGAATTTCTAAATGCTCTTAAAAATTCAGGTTTGCCTTATCACTCAATTAGGTTAAAAGTTGGGGTTGCTATTACGTTGATGTGAAACCTAGATTAGTTTGAAGGCTTATGCAACAACACATGGCTCACAGTAACAATGCTTGCTAATCATGTCATTGAAGCAAAGATCATTTTTCAGAAGAATATTGGTAACATCATTTATATTCGTAAAATGTCTTTGTCCCTCTCACAATCACCATGGCCATTTAAATTGGTGAGACGACAATTTCCAATAATTATTTCTTTTGTCATGACAATTAACAAATCTCAGGAGTAATCTCCAGATAATTAACAAATCTCAGAGGTAATCTCCAGACAATTATAATTTATATTTACTAAAAGAAGTTTTTAGTCATAATCAATTATATTTGGCTATCTCTAATATTAAGACTAAAAAGTTCCTAAAATTCTTATTTGTGCCAAAGATAAAGAAGTTACAACTACTACCAGTAATATTGTATTCAAGGAAGTGTTTCACAATATTTATAAGTATGTTTTTATTATATTTCTTTTTATCATTTCATGTTAAATACAACTACTATTTTGTACTTTATATCCAACATTTCTCTTCTATTTTTTTTCAGGTTTAACATTGTCTACGTATGTGTAAAATTTTATTTATTTTTTATTTTTTACCACTAATTTAGTTCTGTCCAACATCAATTCCTACTAGACTAATTAACAATTTGTATAAAATTTCTTTATATGATGAATATTCAATTAAATTTTTATTAAAATATTAACTAAATTATTAAACATCATTAACTAATAATTATTTCAGATTTATTTGAGTCCAGAGTGCATAACAATTAATCTTATTAAAAGTTAGAAATGAATAATTATTAATTAACATGAAAAGCTAGGATCACAAGATTCAAAAGTACAAAATATTGTCGATACACTGCCATCATTACTGTCGAATCTAAATCCTAATCGGAAAAAGCAGTGATATTTTGAGCTCAATCATTATCTTACACAAGACAGAATGTGGGTCTCCCATGTGAATCTTGAAACAATCCCACATGCAAGAACATGAGTCCTGCAATTGGATTGAAACTGGTTTTATATTACTTCCCTTCATTAAATACTGAATTTCTTGAAAAACCTTCTTCAATCGTTTAGAATATTTTCCAAATTTTCATTTTATATTTGTTATGACATATTAATTTTTAAACTATTCTTTCAATTATGTTTTCACATTCACTAGACTCAAATCTAAAACCTTACTGATTTGAGCTCTATTTCAAATAAATTAATGATATTTTAATATTTAAATTTACGTGTAAAAAAGTATCTAATATATGTAATTTTTAAGTATAATAATAATAATTATTAAAAGTCATGTGAGTGTATTAAATAAAAAGAATAAGAAAGAGATAAACATATTGATATATATTTGATATTAGTACTTCTACTTGTGCGATGCACGAGATAAATTATAGATAAATATTGTATTTTAATATCTAAAATATGAATGAATGTATGAAAATAACAAAAATCTATATCTTCAAATTTTGAAACAATAATTTTGCAATAAGAATATATCCTAAAAAAAAAAAACAAAATGTGAATAGTACATGAAACATAAATTATCCTTACTTTCCTTACAATTAAAAAGAAAATAGAGTAAATTCATCTTTGAGACTTGAAAGAAAAAAGAATAAATATGAAATACAATATAAAACTTGTTATAAAATTGATAATGACATATAACCTTGTCCATTATACGTATGTTAAAAGTGAATTAAAATAAAAATTTGAACAAACTTAATGCAACAAAACCTTTTGAATTTGTAATTGATACTATCCACCTATATTAAAAATTGTTAACATAACATAAATTAATGAAATGTGTATATTTATTTATATATTGATATTGATATAAAAAAGTAGTGGAGTAAAATTTTCTAGCCATCCTAATATCATTCGATAGTATAATCAACCAATGGACTAAACCTGCAAAGGAAAATTAACTATATAAAATAATTTGTTAAATAAAAAATAAAATCAAATTTGATAATAATTTAACATAGAATAGGTAATGTACGTTGTTCATGTTTTGAAAGACCTCCTTGTAAATAAAGTTTGAAGTCTTATTAGTGGCATTGACATTGTCGTCGATAATAAGAAATTTTAAACTAGCTTGTGTAATAACTCTAGAAACTGCAACATATAATTGACCATGTATAAAAATAGATTGTGGAAGGTAGATCCCAACATATTTAAGAGATTGAATTTGTCTCTTATTTATTGTCATTGCAAAATAAACAAATATAGAAAAATATATGCACAGAAATTTGAATGGAATTTTCATGTCAGAAGGAGTCAATGACAAACTCGAAACAAAAACTCTTTGGCCAATATTATTTCCTATAATGACATTCTCCTCAAGCACAAAATTTCTCAATTGAGTAATAATAAGACATCTGCCATTACATAATCTTGATGATTGAACAATATTTATGAGCACCATAACAGGCACATCAACCTTTAATTTCAATTCATGATTTGATAGACCTGAAGCTTTGATGGTATTCAATAATTCAGGAGTAAGAATATTATACGGACCATCGAGAGTTTCATTTTTTCACATAGTGTATCAAAACTCAAATATGTTTTAACTTCACCTAGAATCAAAGATGACATGTAATTATTTATGAGTTCAACAGCTTTATTTTTTGGTGTCAAAATAATCCTCGCTTAAAAATATGATGGATTATTAAATTTTTCAGAGAAAGATGGATAAGTATCAGCAACTATAGAAGCAATGAGGTCTCCTGAATCTTTAATTATCATATCATCTGGAATTTCAATATTTAAGTCTTCATCACTATCCTCACCAATTTTTTCTTCTTCAATACTCAAAAATTTTAGATAATCTGAAATTTAGGAATTTTAAAAATAGGCTTAAGTATGTTTTTGGTCTCTCTAAATATCTCAAACTTCATTTTAAGTCCCTCTAAATATTTCCTTCAAAGAATGATCCTCCTAAACATTTAAATTTCAACTTTTTGTCCCTCATAACAAAATCGTAGCTAAAATGGTCTCTAATGTTGTCGCTAAATAAAACCGTCGCTAAGTTGTAAAAACTGTCGCTAAATTGTAAGAATTGTCGCTAAAATCGTCGCTAAGTTGTAAGAACCGTCGCTAAATTGCAGGAGGGACCAAAAGTTAAAATTTAAAATTTTAGGAGGAACATTCTTTGAAGAAAATTTTTAGAGGAACTAGAAATGAATTTGAGATATTTAGAGGGATCAAAAACATATTTAACTCTTAAAAATATAATAAATTGGTAAACTAACAAAAAAATTAAGTGATAAATGATAGCTAATAAACAAAAATTGTAATACTCACTTTGTCATCAAGCAAAATCATTTCTAAATTGGTGATAACATTAAGGTCATTCCAATAGACTTTCCACAATCTTTAATCTACCAGTTTAGTTTTTGAAGAATAATATCGAAATCTCAATGATATATAGTGTCATTTTGCATAAAGTGCAAAAGAAAAAATTAAGACATGTTCTTGTAGGAAAAACTTATATATTTGTATTTAGTGATTTGGAGGCTCAAGCTAAGTATCTTGAACTCCAAGCTGAATGAATGTCTTGCTTATCTCGCTGGTGGAAGTCTAATATATACAGTGGTTTACGTGACTTCCATGTTTTAGCGCCAATAACGGTTTACAGCTTCATAACTAAATCATCCTAAAGATGCATAACGTCCGTCGTTCCAGCAATGATGATTTCAATGTGTAACATGCACGTCAGGATTAATGTGGAAGTTTCCTCCAACTCGTTCGTAACGCTCGATTTATTAGTCGGGCTAAATCATGAGTTGTATGGTCGGGATGTGTTCCCGGTCCATACCTCGACCTCCATACTCTCCCTCTGGGAACCATTCACGGCCTCCTCCTTGCTCCTTCTGACTCTATAGCTCGACTAACATTTTATGTATGATAAGACAATTAAGAGATATAAAGGAAGTCAAAACATGAAATCAGATGTGTGTTAAGAATCCCATGCACATCCTTAATATATTAAAGCAAGACATACTCTAAGAAATTGTTCATTACAATAAACTGAGTAAGATCAAAACTTCTTTTTTTTTTTTATGAATGACAAATATGATATTATATACATCTAATTTGAAGAACCTTGATATACTATTTCTCTACTGAATTCGGAGAATATGAAAAAATATGGAGGTTGAATTTATTTATACTAAAATTGTGATGAGATACTATGAATAAGTACATTAAGTGCAGATAATTAATAGAGTTCTTGGAATTGGTATTTGGAATTGAAAATAAGTGGATTTAAAAATAGAGAAGAAATGAAGTCTTTGATTTAAAAAATGGGGGAGAAGATAACCATACGTAGACTTTGAGGATTTTGATTCATTAAAGGGGTGGTGGGAGTAATTAAATGAAATATAATAATAATAATAATAATAATAATAATAATAATAATAATAATAATAATAATAATAATAATAATAATAATAATAATAATAATAATAATAATAATAATAATAATAATAATAATAATAATAATAATAATAATAATAATAATAATAATAATAATAATAATAATAATAATAATAATAATAATAATAATAATAATAATAATTAATATATTGAAATATTAAAATATCCTTAATAAAAAACATGGATAAGAAATTAAATATTTTATGGATGTATGGTATTTTAATATATTTAATCATTATAATTAATATATTAAATGCATAGTATTGTGTTTTAATATATTTAATATAGAGTATTGTATTTTAATATATCTAATCATTGTAATTATATCATATTTCTTGGAATGAAATTTATTATATTAATAATATGATTATATCACATTTAATTGAAAGAAATTTATTGAAATTAGAAAGAGAATAAGTGGCGCTCATATGATATTTAATAGAAAAAAGTTTATTGGAATTGGAAAGAGAATAAGTGGTGCATCTAAAAAATGTTTGGTTAAATTATAATTTTGGTCCCTCTATTTTAGTGTTTTTACGATTTTAGTCCCCCTATTTTGTTTTTAAATATTTTTGGTCTCTCATCCCCACTTTGACTACAAAAAATGCCTATGTGTTACTTCTGAAAATTATTAACTTTCTTCAATAATGTATTGATGACTTCATTTGAACATTCTGCCATTTGAAAAAGTGTTTAAAAAATGATTCATATGCGTTTTTTGTAGCCAAAGTGGGGATGAGGGACCAAAAGTGTTTAAAAATAAAATAGGGGGACTAAAATAGTGAAAACAGCAAAATAGGGGGACCAAAATTGTAATTTAGCCAAAATGTTTTAGACGGAATATGTAAAATTTACGCTCTAATAGAGAATGTTGAGTATTGTGTTTTAATATATCGAGGATATGATGTTAGATACTGAGTCAAATATTTAGTTTTCAAATAACACTCATTTTGTTCCTTTAAATTAAAAATATTAGATATTTTAGTTTCCAAAAAATTTAATATTTTCACATTTTGAGTTATAAATTACTCTCTCCATGCCTTTTTAATTGTTGTTTTTTATTTTTACTTTTACACATACTAAAAAAGTTTATAATTGTTGTTACTTTTTATTATGTGATTTTTTTAAGCAGTCAAAAAATACATTAAACACAAAATAGTCATTTAAACACAAGACGTCTTAGAAGAATTACAAAAAGTAAGTTACAATATCATATGGATCAAAAAGACGACAACACAACCAAAACCAAAATTAAACGATAGAACTCGTAATACAATGTAATAGATTAACCCTCCAAACTTGATAATCAAACCCGGAAGATGGCAAGTAAGATTTCAACCACCAGAAAGATTGGAGTTTGACTTTTTTCACAAAAAGTTGTCAATGACAGATTCTTATTCTGAAAAACTCATTGATTCCTTGTTTTCAAATAACCTAGACTACAACTACCCAAAAAATATGAAAGACATATTTGCAATCTTTAGTCCACTCATCCAAAGCAACAAATTGATCATGATGATACCAATAGTGACCCTGAAAAACCAACAGAAACCCTAACCAACTAGACAACAACTACCAAAGTTTACCAAAAATCACAACAAACAAATAAATGCTCTCGGGTTTCCCATAATACTGGGAAATGTAATATATCCATCACCCTATTCAAATAACCCCAATCAACATAATCATAAGCTTTCTCGAAATCTACTTTGAATAATCGTAACTCTTTCTTCTTCGTCCTGGCTTGATCCACCACCTCATAAGCTATAACAATGTCATTAAGGATTTCTCTACCAATTATAAAAGCAGCTTGAGAATCTATAATCATCCTCCAAAAACCTTACGTAATCTGTTAGCCAAAACATTTGTCAAAAATTTGTATAAACACCCAACTAACAATATAGGACGAAAATCAACAATCTAATGTGGGCTAGAAACTTTAGGTATCATAGTAATAAATATGTTATTAATAAATTTAGTAAGCTTACCATTAAAATGAAATTCCACCATGTATCTCAACAAATATTCTTTCAAAATATCCCAAAATTCTTTAATGAACCCAAAACTCACATCGACAAGATTTGGACTCTTAAAATTGTTTCACTCCTTCCATCAAAAATGGATTAATGAGATTAGCCCCTTCCTCCCCACTAAGAGTTTTAAACACCAAGTTATCAATCCCAGGACGATTACCTTCCACTTCCTTGAAGTGTGACTGAAAATGTCGAAACACTACACCCCTAATCATCCCCACCCCATCCACTATACCACCACCCACGACTAAAGAAGTAATCGTGTTCGACCTACTCCTAGATGCCATATACCCATGAAAAAATTCAGAGTTAGAATCAATCTGCCTCAACCAAAACAATCTAGACTTAAGCCCTTGGATACTAGATTGCAACTTAGATAAAGACATGAAGTCGACCGACAGATCATGCAGTTTCTCCACTTCACCATCGTCTAAAATAGTTTGTTCCCCTTTCATATCAAGAGCCTCAATACGATATTTTACTTGCCTATAATACCTCTAACTATTTATTATTTCGATATACTTTTCTTTTTTTCCATAATAAATAGTTAAGGGTAATTTTGACAAAATTAATAGAACATAAAACGACAATTAACAAGAAACATAAATTTTCCCATAAATGACACTTAAAAAAGAATATAGGGAATACTATTACACACTGATAATAATTATCAAAATGTCTAATACTTAAAACACTAAAGTGTTTAAGAAAAGAGTTAGGAACACTCTTTTAACAAAATTCTCTCTAATATCTGTTAGAATATTTTATTATATATATATATATATATATATATATATATATATATATATATATATATATATATATATATATATATATATATATATATATATATATTAATAGTGAAAATAAATAATAAAGTTAATTAGATTATTAACTCAATAGTTAATTATATATTTAATTAATTGATATAAATTTAATACGAGTGGATGTTTAGAGAAAATTTAATAAAATAATAAATAGAATAAAAGCGAAAAAAATATTAGAGAGAGATAGAGACATATGTGAAAGGTGATATTTGGATAAAAAATCTTAAAAGAGAGATACCAATCCCTAAATTTTGTAATAAAGAGAATGTTACTTGATCATTTAGTGAATGAGGTGGTGGTAGTGAATAAATTAGTGTATCTGGCAAGAAAATCCAAAAAGTCTTGAATTATGGATGATATATTTAAAAAGTTTGTAAAAAAAAATATAATTCATTATGGATTATATGTTTACCAAGTTTGAGTTCGAGGCTAAGTTTAGATCTTGGGTAGTGCATTTTTTTTCTCAAAAATCCATGTGGTTTTGGTCAATGGTTGTCTAATCTAAGTAATCGAAATGGAAAGGAAATTGAAGCATGGTGACCCCTATCTCATTTCTATTTCCCACTAGTGGTAATAGGCCTGAGTGGATTGTTTTTCAAGATATTGGATATAAGCCTCTTATTTGGATTTAGAGTTGGTTACTTCGATCTCAGTGTCTCCCATTTTCACTATGTGGATTATATGATTATCTTGGCGGAGATTACAATAGATAATCTTTGGTTAATTAAGGTTATTCTTTAAGGTTTTGAGCTTGCCTAAGGTCTTTAGGTGAGTTTTACAAAGAGTAGTCTCATTAGGGTTAATGTGGATCATGTAATTTTGAACTTAGATGATAATTTTCTCCATTGTAAGAAAGAGTCCATCCTCTTAAAATATCTAGGATTACCAGTGGGAGATAACCCCCACGGTGTGTATACATGGGAACCTCAAGTTAGTTTGTTTTCTACACGATTAAGCTCGTTGTGGCATTGGCCTGTTAGTCTGGGGGTTGGGTGATTTTACCTAATTTGGTCCTTACTATTATTCATATCTTCTTCTTTTCTTTCTTGAAAATTCATGTTAAAATTTGGAAAAAGATGGTAAAGATCCAAAGAAGGTTCCTCTAGAGAGAGGAGTTAAACGGGACTCTAAGATTTCTTGGTTCAAGTGGATCAATATTTGCTTAGTTAATCTAGATTTTTTTGGAAAAGTGGACATGAAGGCTTATTTTTGGTGTTTTTGGCCTAGTGTGTGACATCTTACCTTGTTTTAAATTTTTGGATGTCTGCCTCTAACCCATTCAAACAAGTATTATTTGCCATGGCAATAATTAAAGCATCAATGTAAGAGTTTACCCCCTTTTTAATAATTGAATGTAGAAAAAATGTAAACAAAAGACGAAATATCTCTTTGTATAGAATTCACTAAAAATAGTACCATAGAAATTAAGTGGATATAATGCAAAATAACAAAGTATTGAATTAGTAAAAGGATAGAAGAAGATCAAGTATAAAACTTAATCATTACTCTTAGTGAGAGTACCAAAGGGGAGAAAGGAGTGACTTTATCAATTTTCTTCTATGCCTTTGTTGCCAATTGATACTCCCTTTTATAAAAGGTTAAGAGAATATTTCTTGTTAACTTCATTATCTGATTTCATGGATCAAGTGACACGTGTCGCTTTTGTCTAACCCTTTTAATGACTCACTTTGATGACATGATTATTTCAATTTGAATTTGAATCATAATAGTTTGTAACTTATTTTATTTTATTTTTTAATAGGCTACATATGCTTCTAATGTTTTAAACCAGACAACTTCATGAAGTTCATGCCCTTAATAAGACGGAAGAGAAGAAGACTAGAAATTATTTTTATCTTAGATATGTTTTTGTGTTTTTTATTGTTAGTGGATGAGGTGGTGGTAGTGAATAAATTAGTGTATCTGGCAAAAAAATCTAAAAAGTCTTGAATTATGGAAGATATATTTAAAAAGTTTGTAAAAAAAAAAATACAATTCATTATGGACAGTGCATGTTTTTTTCTCAAAAATCCATGTGGTTTTGGTCAATGGTTGTCTAATCTAAGTAATCAAAATGGAAAGAAATTTGAAGCAAGGTGACCCCTATCTCATTTCTATTTCCCGCTAGTGGTAATAGGCCTGAGTGGATTGTTTTTCAAGATATTAGATATAAGTCTCTTATTTGGGTTTAGAGTTGGTTCCTTCGATCTCAGTGTCTCCCATTTTCAATATGTGGATTATAAGATTATCTTGGCGGAGACTACAATAGATAATCTTTGGTTGATTAAGGCTATTCTTTAAGGTTTTGAGCTTGCCTAGGGTCTTTAGGTGAATTTTACAAAGAGTAGTCTCATTAAGGTTAATATGGATCATGTAATTTTGAACTTAGATGATAATTTTCTCCATTGTAAGAAAGAGTCCATCCTCTTAAAATATCTAGGATTACCGGTGGGATATAACCCCCACGGTGTGTATACATGGGAACCTCAAGTTAGTTTGTTTTCTACACGATTAAGCTCGTTGTGGCATTGGCCTGTTAGTCTGGGGGTTGGGTGATTTTACCTAACTTGGTCCTTACTATTATCCATATCTTCTTCCTGTCTTTCTTGAAAATTCATGTTAAAGTTTGGAAGAAGATGGTAAGGATCCAAAGAAGGTTCCTCTAGAGAGAGAAGTTAAACGGGACTCTAAGATTTCTTGGTTTAAGTGGATCAATATTTGCTTAGTTAATCTAAATTTTTTGAGAAAGTGGATATGAAGGCTTATTTTTGATGTTTTTGGCCTACTGTTTGACATCTTATCTTGTTTTAAATTTTTGGATGGCTGCCTCTAACCCATTCAAACAAGTATTATTTGCAATGGCGATAGTTAAAGCATCAATGTAAGAGTTTACCCCCTTTTTAATAATTGAATGTAGAGAAAATGTAAACAAAAGATGAAATATCTCTTTGTATAGAATTCACTAAAACTAGTACCATAGAAATTAAGTGGATATAATGCAAAATAACAAAGTATTGAACTAGTAAAAGGATAGAAGAAGATCAAGTATAAAACTTAATCATTACTCTTAGTGAGAGTACCAAAGGGGAGAAAGGAGTGACTTTATCAATTTTCTTCTATGCCTTTGTTGCTAATTCATACTCCCTTTTATAAAAGGTTAAGAGAATATTTCTTGTTAACTTCATTCTCTTATTTCATGGATCAAGTGACACATGTCGCTTTTGTCTAACCCTTTTAATGACTCACTTTGATGGCATTGTTATTTCAATTTGAATCATAATAGTTTGTAACTTATTATTATTTTATTTTCAATAGGCTACATACTTCTAATGTTTTAAACCAGACAACTTCATGAAGTTCATGCCCTTAATAAGACAGAAGAGAAGAAGATTAGAAATTATTTTTATCTTAGATATGTTTTTGTGTTTTTTTATTATCGTATCCTCTATTTTGATGGTGGTTATTATAGAAATGACATTATTTTATTATTTTAATAATATTTGTAAGAATTTTCATTTTGATAATATAATTAAAAATTTCTTTGATATTGCTTTAGATTTTGTGTGGTGCATATAGAAAGTAGGCTTGAATGTATTTTTCATCCCTCTATTTTAAAGTTTTTTTAAATTTTAGTCCTTTCATTTTAAAATCTCACTTTCTGGTCCCTAAATTTTATCTCATTCGAAAATTTGTTGACTCCCCTCCAAATTTACATATTTAAGAGTAACGATTGAGATTAAAAAATATTTTTAATTGCGTAACAGTGGTGACTGAGTTATTTTAATATTTTTTTAATTAACTCTTAAATAATTAATAATTTTAAATATAATTTTTAAATTAATTAATAAATAATATTAAAAGAAATATTATGAGTCTAACCTCTTTGATTACTCATTCACTTTTCAACTCAAAATTATTGCATAAATTAGGTTTTATAAACATTAAATATTGTTCTTAAAAAATGATGTGGATTAGGCTTTATAACAATTTAAAATTTAAAATATTTAATTTTTAATAAAAAATTTTAAATAATAATATAACTCAATCAACAATGCCATATATTTTTAATCCTGATCATTACAGTCAACTATACAAATTTAGAGAGGATCAACAAAATCGCGATTGAAATAAAATTTAGGATCATAAAATTACATTTTAAAGTAAAGAAACTAAAATTTTCAAAAAACTTAAAAATAGCAGAAACGAAAATAAATTTAAGTCTAGAAAATATTATCAAAATTTGATTATTAAAAAAGTATTAGTTATAAGAAGGAATATTTGTAAAAAAAAATGCAAAATAATAATTTTTTCGTATTCTGCTGCATTCTAATTCACCGATCCAAACCTATCTTAAAATTCCACTCTTTAATTCAATTTAAGTCATAAATTTGGTTATTCATGAAAAAGTATATGGGCATCTAGGCATATCTTTATGCATGAACGTAGGTGGAAAATACGACATGACTCTAATATTATCACCACTTTGAGTATAAACAAACTAAAACTACTTCATCCCTCATTATGTCAACTTTGACAATTTTACAAAATTGAAAGAGAACCCATAAATAAATATAAAAGATTATCTAATATTCATGACTTATTATTAATGTAAAATGAAGAGGTTAATTTGAAAGTATTGAAATAATAATAATAATAATAATAATAATAATAATAATAATAATAATAATAATAATAATAATAATAATAATAATAATAATAATAATAATAATAATAATAATAATAATAATAACCGTAATGATAAATATTAATTAAAAAAATTAAAATTATAAAATTTGAATCAGTCTATTTGATTCATAAAATATGTATTCTTCTATACAAAATAAAATAAAATAAATTAAATGTGACACCCATAATAATAGAGACTAATGAGTGCAAAATATCCTCAAATAAGAAAAGAATTGGTACATTAATAATATAAAATAATTATACTATCAACTAATAATAAAATATGTATTTCGATAAATCATATTAAAAAAAATTACATTAATTATATAATATAACATATTAATATATTTTTATTGAATGACCGTGATTTTTTTTTTCCTTGTAATATATCTTTATTAAACCCACTATAATTCCTATAATAATTATCATTACAGCAAATGATGCACCATCAGAAGGGCCCATCACCATAGTTATTTTTATATAAGGATGCTTTAGTTGCATGTGAATTGCATATGCCATTAACATGATCCCTGAAGTATTTGTTGAAATTTGTTATAAATATCAAGTTGAAACATGACCTATAATGCTCATCAAGTGGCCCATAGATTTGAGAAAAAGTAAGAATGTGTGTTTAATCATATTGAATGTCGCTATCAAAAGTTAACTCTCTAAATATATTATTAATAATTAAAACATCTTATTTTACTTTTTTAAATAGAGTCTCAATCTATATTAAAGATTTTCTTTTATAGAAAATAAAATCAAAGGAGATGAATAATAGATCTAACAAAGTTGAATAGTTTGACTTTCCATTCTTTATGGTCCCTTTATCAATTCCATTTTCAGTTTTCTACATCGAAGTTTTAACTTTACGCCCATTCCTATCATAAATGCTTGTCTCTTATCCCACCGTCGCAAGATATTTATATTAAACTCAATTGTATTTATTTTCTTATAAGGTTATGAAATTTTTTATAAACTTGTTATAGGTCATATTGAAAGGAATGAGGAAAAGTAGGGGCCCTAAATATATAGTTTGGTAAATGTATTGTTTAACTTAAAAGATAAGTTGCTGATGAATTAGTATCTCTTAAATATGATTTTTTTAGTGCATCAAATGAATAATGCACTGGAGAATAAATTTCTTCTTTAACTATGAGTTCTATAACTCATTCAAAGGGTATTAAATATGTAATTAGTTTTAAAAAAATTATTAAATTACAAAATGCATAAGTAAAATATCTCTTTTTAAAGATATATGGATAAAATGTGAAAATAAGTTTGTTTGACTCATTGAGTGAGTCAAATAATATATAATTGAAGTATTTATAAAGAACACTAATTCTTCCTCTCAAAATATTGAGGGTTGTATAATTGTGTTTTGTTTTTCTATTTTTGTTAGTAGAGGATGATTCTTTCTCTTATTAGAAGTAGCTAGCTTCTAATGTTTGACTTGTTTCCTTAACTTTCGTGGCGTTTTTCATTTTCTCTATCTATGTGTTTTTCATTTTCATAAAATTTAGGGAAATTCTCACAAGTGTCATTTGAGACGAGTCCTCAAATGTCGTAGATAAATAGATACACAACATTAAACGTAACTAATGATGTTCGAGAAGTCAAATCAATTTGGCTTCCTTGCACGTGTCAGATATATGAAAAAAAATTTTACAACTTTTAATGTACCTAGTGAGAGGTTAATCATTACCCCTAAACTTAGCATTCAAATATGTATTAAAAGAGATTCATCTTTCACTCTTTTTTTTAAAATATTTTTTCTTCCAAAGCTTCCATCTAAAAACCTTCATCAAGCTCAGAGGAACCCGGCTTCCCAACCTCACAAATTTCCACTCTTAATCCTTTATCCACAAGTATACGTATTTATTCTTCTTCCTTATTTTTTCTCTTTAATGGCAATTATTAGGAATTTTGACGAGATTGGTAAGGTTGTAGAGCCTTCGAGAATTAAAGAATGGTATGTAATGTATATGTGTTATACGAGGAATGTTGAATGGGTGGATGTTATGTTGACAATTGGATCTTGAAAGTAGGTACATTTTGGGGTTATGAGAGCCCTTGTTATTTTGATAAAGACCTCTTTATTTGCGGTTTTTCCTAGGAAACTCCAGTAACTAATGGAGGCTATTGATGTTAAATACACGAGTGTTGAAGATTTCAGAACCTTGTACACTAGTGAGGATAAGGTTGCCTCTTTTCAAAGACATTTCGGTCTTTCAAACACCAGCGACAAGGATGATATTGCTTAAGAATTGCGTGCTAAGGAGGAGCAAGTTAACATGGCCGCCCTACATGACTTGCCCAATACCTTTTTTATCCGCACCTTCGGATTTTTAAAGACTTAATGATTCTAATTTATTCTACCTTGTTTGAAGTAGAAGTTCTAGTGAATGTCAATGCCACTACTTCCCAGATTTTGCTGAATGACTGGGACTTTATTAGGGAATTTGAGATTATATGCCATAGGTTTTAGGCTAACCCTATTGTAGGGATGTTCTTTTCCTTTTATGATACTAAGATTGGTATAATAATATTGGTACAAAAAGTGGTTGGGTGACTTCATGTGCATTGTCTAGGAGAATACTAATCAAACCTCACTCCAACCATTATAAAAATTGGAAAGACATGTTTTTGAGACTTGGGGCGAGATAGAACATCCACTGTCACAACTAAGGAGGATGGTGCCCCTTGTTTACCTCCGACTTGGATTAAGGACCCAATGTCGATCATTAGTTGTAACTTTGAATAGCTAATGGGACATCTTTTCCTCATGCGCTATAACTTGTGGATCTTTGTGCTTGCAAGTATGAAGTCGAGGATCCTACGGACAACTTTCCTAACATTTTAATGACGAAAATGCTAATGATTATTAAAGTTGGTGGTAATATCCTTCCAAATATTTTATGATGGTGATCTACTTAAACATATCTCAAGCAACATCAAGTAGAATATTGAAGGTTTCAGTAAAGTACTTATATCTGTGATACATTTGGAAGGGGAACTTGAAAACTTCAGGGCTGTGACAGTGGGAAAGTGTGAAAGTTCTCCAGGTTGTGTATGCTCGAGTGACCAAAGTCTTGTAAAAGTATGAGAGTAACTTCTAAGATGCTAATGGAACTTACACACACACACAAACATTTTTTAAAGCATCATTTCACCTAAGAAAACACCTAAAAATGTAATAAGCCCTAGCCAATTGATTAAGAGATTGTCATCTTGATTAGAAGAAATGTTTGAACTTCCTAATCTATTAGATCCTAAGGATAATGGATTAAATGAAGCATAATTGATTATATAATCGATTATAACAGTCTTTTAATGATTGGTAACAACTATTTATCCAAACCTTCTATATTTGGAACAAATAATTGATTATTTGAGTACCTAATTGATTATACGTAGGACCAAATTATTAGGTAAGTAAATTGGCCCATGAATCGTTTCCTTTTTTAGCCAATTTTTTCCTATATAAAAGAGACTCCTGCTAACCTCATTTAATACCATAATTTGGGATTCTATAATCCATCTTAATTTATATCTTTTCCCTTTATCCCCCCCTCTCTCTCTAAATATTTTCTTTTCACCAAAGTTGCATTAGTGCCTTATGAGTGAAATCTACTTGTGAATAAAGAGTAGTACTGGTGTCGTGCCACAATTGTTATTGTCAAGAATGTGGTTCTCTTGAAGAATTGAGTTTGGTTATTGAGATAAACCATTTAAAAATATCGGTTTGGTTATCGAACTCACCCTGTAAAATTTTTGTTTAGATATTGAGATTAACCTGTAAAATCTCTACTCCAGTTTATGAGTTTAGCTCGCAGAAAAGCTCACTTTTGGTTGGCGATAAGCTAGTGTAAAATATCTTGATTCGCTTGTATCAAAGGATTGTAGGCATAACATGTAAAAGCCTAATATTATACTCATATCTCAAGAATATGTCTAAGGGACTGCAGTAGGCCAACATTAGGCCAAACTTGTATAATTATATGGTGTCATCTCTCTAACCCTTATAATTTAATTTATGATATCTACTTTAATGCTTTTATTTCCCTCTTCTTTTTATTATGATCTTAAAAATACTCACACAATTTACTACTTAAGTATTATACTTCTAAATTAATAACGAATTTTGAATCATAGTTAAACCCTCGTCTCTTGTGCTTAGAGTCACTTGTCCAACAAGTGGCATTAGAGCCTAACTCTTGTTAACGACCAAAAAAAAAGATATTACCATGGTTAACAAAAAGCTCGTTGTAATATTGTTTTACAAAATATATCTTCCATAGTAGTGTATGTTAGGTTTCTTTTTTGAAATTTTATCCCATCCCCCACTTGTGGGGGTCTCATTTAAAGCTAAAGAAATTTTTTTGTTAGAATTAATTCATGTTTAGAATTTATTGTTAGAGTTAGCAGCTTATGTGGCTGTTAGTCATAAGCAATAGTTCGCTAGAAGTATTTCTTTAAGTTATGTTGTTTAGAAGCTACATGCTTCATAACCTTGCTCAGTGTAGTTGAGAAGTTGCATGTTTAGAACCTTATTCTGAGTGTTATTAACATAGTTAGTTTTGCTTAAGTGACATAGTTTGATGACATGTCATTTGATATTTTGTGTATTTAAACAAGTTTGTTACAATGAAATCATAACTGAATTTTCAACATTGGAGAGTTTGTTACATTTTTCTTTCTTACCTCTCTTCTTCCATGTTCATATTTATCACCTTGTGCTCCAACAATTGGTGTCTAGAGCTTTGGTTTTATTCATAAGGAAACATGGGTGTATGTGAGGAGTGTGTGATTGATTTTGTTTCTTGAATTCAAGATCAGAATTGTAACATAATTGCATTTCTTGATTTTGCATCACTAAAGAAGGTGAAGCTTCAGTCTCTATGTAAGAAGTATGAGAATCTCAACATGAAGAACAATGAGAAGGTACTTGATCACATCTCTAGAGTGATTTTGATCACAAATTATATGAAGGCTTATGGAGAAACGTTATCTGAACAAGTTATTATAGGAAAGGTACTTAGATCTTTTACTCTCCTATGTTTGATTACATTGTTGTAGCAATTGAACAATATAAGAACCTGAGCACCATGAGAATTGAAGAGATATAGAGTAGTCTAGAGGCACAAGAGTTGTGTCTAATTGAGAGAACCTCTGAATGAAAGGTAGAACATGCTTTAAAGGAGTCTTATGGTAAGAAGACTTAGAAACATTTGTAGTCAAAATCCAAGAAGAGACATGTTAGTTCTTAGAAGTCAGAAGTCTCCAAATTTGATGAGAAGAAACATCAGAAGGGAAAGGAGAAGCTTGACAAAAGAAAGGTTCAGTGTTACAATTGTAATAGGTTTGTAATTTTCTCTAAAGATTGTTGGTCAAATAAGGAAAGAAAGTCAGAAGAAGTAAACATAACCATCAGAGATTCTGATGATGAACTTGTGTTATGGATGGATTTTGAATCTTATGGTGGATATTTGGTAGAATGGTGGTATATAGACACTGGTTTGCTCAAATCATCTAACTGGAAACAAACAATGCCTGGTTGATTTTAACTCTAAAAATAGGACAAATATAAGATGTGTTAATGATAAATACCTTAATGAAGAAGGTATGGGAAATTTTAAAGTCAGAGTGAAGAATGGAAGAACTATTATGATCAAAGATGTTTGGATTGTTATTGGTACGAAGATCAATCTAATGACTGTAGGTCATCTAATTGAGAAAGGTTTCTCAGTAACTATGAAGAACAATCTCTTAAAGTTGTTTGATTCTAATCAAAAGTTGATTATGAAATATGAGCAGGGAATCAACATAACATTCAAGGTGAATGTAGAGATAGCTGAAACTAAATGCCTTAGTGCATAAGGTGTTGAAGGTGACACTGGGTTGTGGCATAAAATATTGGGGAATTTGAACTTAATAAGTTTAGGGCATATGAGTTCTAAAAATATAGTACTTACATTCATAAGATCGTGAAGTATGAAAAGTCATGTGAGATATGCATGAATGGAAAGCAACCCGGATTACCATTTGAATCATAAGTGGCCCCGAGAGCAAAGCATTCTTTGAGAGTAGTGCCTTCTAATGTATGTGTACTATTTAAATTATCTTCACTCGGATAAAATGTGTATTTTGTTTCGTTTGTGGATGAGTTCACAAGAATGACATCGGTAGCACTCATAAATTTTAAGCATGAAGTGTCTTCTTCAGAAGTTCAAGGTGAAAGCTGAAAAGCAGAGTGTAACAAGCTGAAAGTTCTCAAAATTGGCGGAGGAGGTTAGTATAATTCTATAAAGTTCAAGAAGATTCATGAGGAGAATATAATTGAGCATGAGGTAACTGCTTCATACATTACTTAGCACGGTATTGTTGAAAGAAGAACTATAGCCTTGCTTGATATGGCAAGGAGCATGCTGAAAGAGAAGAATCTGCGTCATACCTTGTGGGGAGAAGCTGTTGTCACTTCAACATTTGTGCTTAACAGGTATCTAAAAATTGAGTTAGAGGAAACTATTCCTTTTGAGAAGTGAATTGGAGATAGGTAAAGTGAGAGTCATTTCAGAGCATTTGGTTCAATTTGTTACAAACATGTTCTAGGTTCTACTAGAAAAATTGGATTATATAAGCAAAGCAATGTTGCTGATTGGGTATCACAGTACAAATGCATATAAGCTTTATTGTCCATCCACTAATAAGGTTGAATTCAGCATAGACACCACTGTGAAATAGTCGGGAGTGTTGGAATTGAGAAAGTCTAAATCTAACTCTGATGCAGTGTTGATGCCTGAGATAAATTTTGAAGATACTTCTAAATCTGAAGGGGGTTTTAATTTTGAAGTTGAGTCACAGTCTAAAGGTGTCTGTGAAGGCGCATGAGACTCTGAAGATGATTCATAGTTTAAATAAAACTATGAAGCTAAAGGTGAATCTAATTTTGATTCAAATCCTATTGATGATTCGTACTCTGGTTGTCATCATACTTTTGAAGGTGGACTTTATGAAGGAAGGACTTCTGAAGGTTGTCAAAATTCTAAAGGTGGTCCAACATATGATATTGACTCTAGGATTGAGAATCTTTAACCAGCCTTGGGCATTGCTAAGAAACTTCCAGCATAGATGAGCATTTGTAGCTGAGTTGAAAGCAAGAAGAGAAAGAATTCCCAAACCATCCTCATTAAACTTTTTACAGCATTTCTTCCAAGCCACAATGTTTAGCTTTTTCTTGTCAATACTTCCGCTTCATATGAAATTACGCATCAAAGTCTCCAGCTGCTTAATTGTACTAGCAAGCCAGCAATAAATCGAGATACAGTGTATGGTCATGCTTAAGATCACTGCTTTCACCAATTGGACTCTTTCCGCCATAGAGAGAAGCTTGGCTTTCCAATCTTCTAACTTTAATTTGATGTTATCAACAAAAATAGGAACACCCAGGTGTAAGAAAGGATGAGTGGTTGTGGTAAACCCAATAAGGCTAGCAAGTCTCCAATACCTTCTCGAAGACATTCCACCTGCTTACATCAAAAATTTGTTAAAATTGCAAAATTTTCCAGAGCAATTGGAATACCCCTTCAGTAAATTAGAGATGGCTTGAACGGATTTGATATCACCCCTGTAGAAAATCATTATGTCATCTACAAAAAGAGTGTGAGAGGGCACAAAGTGATTTCTATTAGCTTTTATAAGGTTGACTTGGGTAGATGTGACAAGGTTAGAAATGCCTCTGCTAAGGACATCCTCAACAATGCAAAACAACAGAGGGGATAAATGATCTTGATGCCTCACCCCATTATAGCATTGAAAATAACCAATTTGCTTGCCATTGAAACCAATGGAAAGAGTACCAGAGTGGAGAATGATGCTAATCCAATTACAAAAAAATTCATTGAAACCAAAGCCTTTAAGAGGAAATCCTAACCAAGGGTATCAAAGGCTTTGGCTATGTCAGTTTTGAGAGCCACATTCCCACTAAAACTTTTGTTTTGGAGAATGTTGATAGTTTCAGAGGTAAGGCATATGCCATCCTTAATATCCATGTCAGCAACAAATCATTTTTGTTATGTAGAAATTAGCTGAGGGAGGATGCTTGCCAGTCTGTCAGCAAGAATTTTGAATATGATTTTAAATTTAAAGTTGGCCAAGGCTATTGGCCTGTATTGCCCAATACAGTTGACATCCTTAGTCTTAGGGATGAGGACCAAGGTGTTAACATTGAAATTGGGTAACAACAAGCTTTGCACAAAGAATTGAGTGACAACTTTAATGACATTCTGTTTGATAATTTCTCAATAATTATGAAAGAATATGCCTCCAAAGCCATCAGGGCCAGGAGCAGACCCATCATTAAAAATTTTGGCAGCACTATAGATTTCCTCAGGGCTGAGAGTTTTGGTCAACATGTCATTAGTAAGATTAGACATCGAATTAGGAATAACCCTACTTAATTATAATGTCAGGATCCTGCAAGAGAATATTTTTATTGAACATGTTTTTAAAGTGGTTTTCAATGTGAGATTCGAGGATGTTAACATCATTCACAACAGCATCATCAATGATTAAAGAAGAAATAATGTTAGTTTTCCTCCTAATTTTAGCATAAGTATGGAAAAATTTAGTGTTTCTATTACCCTACACATATAATTTAATCCTAGATTTTTCTTTCCAAAAGTTCTCCACCATGTTTAAGGAAAGCTCAGGTCATGTTGGGCCTTAAATTCCTTATCATGAAGACAATCAGAGTGGCCTAAGATAGCAATTTTCTCCTAAATCTCCTTTAGAGTAAACTCAACATGGGAAACTTTAAGATGAACATCCCTAAAGCTATCCATGTTCCAGTCTTTAAGCTTAGATTTCATAATTTGAAGTTTTATATCTAGCACATACATAGGACAGCCAAAGACCTGAACTTTCCAAGCATCCTCGATTACTTTATAGCAATCTTCTTTTAGAGTCCACATTTTCAGAAATTTAAATTGGACTCTAACAGTGTCCGTTTTGAATTTTATGGAGAAAATTATAGGGCAATGGTCCGACTTAATTTTAGATAAGGTATGGTAACTAACAGAGGTGCAAGCATCAATAGGGTATGGTGTTAATTGATTAAGGGAAAGTCAGAACTTTTGTGATTGGAAATGACATTAAAGATTTAAGGCTTAAATGCACTTTTGGTCCCACTATATTAATTTTTTAAATATTTTTGTCCCTCTATAAAAAAAAACCAACTATTAGGTCCTCCAATATTATATTTCATGTTTTTTTAGTGGCCCCCATGATAAAATAGTCTAATTTGCATAGGTGGCATTGAAATTATGAAGTGACATTTTTTTAATTGATGTTACGTCATTATAAATATTTACAAAATTATTATTTTATTTTTTAAAGTTTTTTTATAATAATTATAAGTTTTTAATTATTTTTGTTATTTTTGTTTATAAATATTTATTTAGAAATTATATATTATAAATTTTAATTCTAAAATATATTTTTTAGTCTATTTTTAATAACGTGACAATAATTAAAAAATATTATCTCATAATTTCAATGCCACATATGTAAATTAGATTATTTTTGCCATGAAGACTTAAAAAAATATGAAATATAATATTGGAGGACTTAATAATTAATTTTTTTTTATAAAAAATTAAAATGTTTAGCAAATTAATATAAGGGACCAAAAATACATTTAAACCAAGATTTAATATGATGTTGATAGATTAGTTTGTTTGCTAGGGTGATAATTAATTTGGGATGAATTGATGGCGTAATGTTATATTGGTTAAGACTCTTAAGAGGATAGTGACAAAATGACGGTGATAATATAATATTAATATTCCATATTAGTATAAATAATTAATGTATGATAGATAGTTTTCATAAATTTTACACTTTAGTCAATCCTAGATATTATAGCGGATGTAATTCTACAAAAATTTATTATGAGAACTCGAACACTAATGAGTTTTATAAGATTCAGTTATGGAATTCAACTTTATAAACTCTATTTATTTTTCAATTTGCAAATTAATATCTTTTATTTTTTTCAAAAATTCCAAATTGATCTTTATATTTTTAAAATTATAAATTTATTCCTATCACAATAATTATGATAGCGGAAATATTACTTCTGTCACAAATTATAAATTATTTTATTAATTTCACACAATATAATGAAATTGTTATTGGAAAAATAAATTAAAAATTATTTTACAGATAATTTTTTATAGTATAAAAAATAAAATAATAAATATAATGATAAAATTATATATAATTTAAACTAATTTTATATTTTAAAAAATAATTTACTGTGATTAAATATCACATTTGTGGATAGAAAATTTAAGATTTAATTACAATTTTAATTTCTATTTTATCTTATTCACAAAAGAAAACTATTTATCATAAATTGAAATAATTTTGATTATTTTTTCACATTTTGATTCAAAGTTGGCGATGTTCATTTTTAAACGCTATTTTTTTAAATAATCAATATATTTATTTATACCAGAGAATGTTTGTTATTAGAATGTTTTAAAATATTATAAAAACAAACATTCTCTATTATAAATTAAAATAACCATGTTTCAAAAAATAAAAAATTTGCAGTTAAGAAGATGTTTCAATCAAATAAATTCACAGTCTAAAGGAGACGTCATTTGTGTTGGTGCATGCACTAAAGTGTTGCCCTTTGACGTTTGTAATACCCATGCGCCATTCTTTTTGGTGCATGCATTGTTGCCTTAAGAGGAGGTGCATTTTGTAATACGGTGAACTGACTTTGTAGGTTTTTGTATCGCAAATGTGCGGATAGCAAGAGTCGCCACCGACTTTTCTTTTATCCAATTAAGGGAAGGTAAAAAGTACAGAAAAAGACCTTCGTTAGATTACGAGTAAGGAGAAGGTTATGAAAAGGGAAGGTATTAGCACCCCTTTTCATCCGTAGTTATCTACGGGCTCTTAGTTGCTCTTAGATCACTTTTGAAAATGTGTGCTTTCTGTGTGTTTGACAAAAAATGTTTTGAAAAGGCATTTCGCTTTGACTTTGTAATGATTCATGTAGGAATGTATACAAAGTGTTCGGAAATGTTTCGTTTTTGAAAAGAGTTTTGAACTTTGATAAAAGTGTGAGGTGTGAAAAGTATTTTTGATAGAGCAAGCAACTAAAAGTCTTATTACCTACTCAAAATTGGTCGTTTTCGTGTTATTTTACGTTCCTTTAGAATAGTGCTATCCATACCATTAGTTGGAAGGTAACCCTATTTGTTGGATGTAAGAGGGACATTCGAAGGGACATCGTATGGTCATAGAAGGCAACTTGTAGGAGGTATCCTAGCACATTCGAAGGGACTATCATCATTTTTCGTAGGCGACAATCGAGGGTCAAGATCATGTATTCGGAGGCGACATCGTGGGTCTATGATCTTTGTATCAAAGGGACTATGATGATTTGTTTTGAAGGCAACGGTGCTAGAATACCTCTACGTTCGAGGGACATGGCCATTTTTGAATTCGTAAAGGCAACGAGAGAGAATTACCCTAAGGGGTGCATGTGTGAAAAGATTGTGTCAATTTCAGATATTTTATCTTGAAGTTAAGAGTGAGCTAAGTTCAGTTTTATCTTGCCATACACGCCTAATTACTAACAGTTTATAGGGTGCGGGAATTAAATTGCGGAAAGTAAAAGTGCGGAAAGATAAATCCTACGTTATTACATGGCTTTGGGGCAGATACATAATTTAAAGTGCGGAAAATAAAAGTCCTAATTAAACTATTACATCCCATAAGCAATTACATAATATGAAAAGAAAACGATAAAAATTGTCCGAAATGGTGTAACCTGTGAACAGATGAAAAATTGGAAAATACGAGGAAATCGAATAAGATGAAAATGTTAGTAAAAATAATAATTTTGAATGAGAAAAATGTTTTCATGCTGGAAATAACATTAATATGCTAAAATAATTTTTTGGGATTTTTTGGAGTTAATTTAATAATTAAAAATCAATTAAAAGTGATTTAAATGATAAAATATAAATTAAATTAAATATGCATGCAAAAATAATATTTTTAATTTTATAAATTAAATAAACATTTTCTGAAAATAATGCAAAAAGAAAAAATATTTTTGGTATTTTTTAAATGCATGATAAAAATATTGAAAGATAAATTAAAATAGATGGAAATATTAAAAGAAAATAAAATAGAAAAAATAGAAAAAATATGAAGTTTTGTAAAAGAGAAAAAGAAAACCGGTCCTGGCAGGGGTTGAACTCATGACCTCTTGGAGAATCTTCTCAAACCAAAGCCTTAACCACTGCGCCATGATGTACTTGGTGTTTGGAAAACCAAAATCAAATCAATATGAATGATTACGTGTCCTGGGAATGTTTGAAAATGAGTCAGCACGCGTGGACCCCAGTTTGAATACATGAGCGAATCAGAACGCGCAGAGTTGCCACGCACGCCTACGCCGGTCAACCCACGTCAACGACGCCGGAGCCCTAGCTCCGGTCGTCTTCTCCGGCGAGCAGAAGTTTCAAACCTGCAAAATATGTGAAATAAATGGACAAAGAGTACCTTACCCCCCTAAATCGAGGGCTGCGAGTTCAATGGTGATGTTAGTTTCGATTGAAAATGCCTCTAGCTATCGGTTCGAAGCTCAACAGTTCAAGAACCCTAAACATGGCATCACACGATTTTGACGTTCAAGCTTGCTAACGATTGCCCAGATCATGTATAATGAACCTCATGAACACATTAAAAACATTAGAATCGATTAAAACACACAGATGAATAAAATGCAAAATCAAGAAAAAATTGAATATGTATGAATGTATATGGCTCGATCCAGGCAGTTTCAGTCATGAACAATGATGCATACTCACTCTAAATTACCTCAGGAACACGTTTGGATGGTTGAGAGAGGCTGAAAGTGGCTGAAATCAAAATTCGAATTTTGACAATTTGAGAAATTTTTTGACAAAATAAGGGTTATGCTTTGAGCTAGGGTTTCGTGTCCTTTGATGTGTGTAATGCTGGGTATTTATAGAGTGATTTGGGATGGCAAAGAGAGTGAAAAAAGATTTGATCTTGAATGTGCATTTATTTCTTTTCAAATAAAATCAATTTTTGGAAAAAATTTGATTTTCTCTTCAATGTGAGAGCTAGCACGAATTTGGCATGTTCCATGGGCTATCTTGGACCTCAAGTTTGATAGAAATTCACTCCTTTTGAAAAAATATCTTATTTTCATATTTTATATAATTTAATTTTGAATTAAATGGTTTTAAATTCAAAAATAAATCAATAAAATAGAAAATTGTCATGGCCAAGAATCAATAGGTCACAAATAATATTATAATCAAGTTTGGATCATAAAATTATAGGCCCATTTGCAAAAAATTGCATTTTGACAGATATCTCCTTTTGTGCAATTGTTCAAAAATGCCCAACTTGTGAATGGTATATTTTGCTCAATTTTCCACATTTTTGAGTGTTCTTGGACTTTTTGGAAAGCTCTAAGAGTCCTCTAACCAACCTCTTTCGTTTCATCTCAATTGGAGTTTCCATGCTCAATATATCTTCAAAACAAAAAGTTGACTTTTTGTTGACTTTGAAAAGGACCTGTAATGTTTTGATCCATACCTTCCAAATGAAGCATTTTTTGAACATTCTTGTGAGACATGAAGTTGTAGAGAATTGAATTTCCTTCAAAACAAGAGGTGGTGGCAAAATTTCTGATAAAGTATGAAGAAGTTATGCTCAGTCAAAGTTTGGTTGACTTTTCACTGAGAAACCCTAATTTGGAAAGTTTGACTTTTGAGCAAATCTTGAGTTTTCTAGATGAATCATGATCAACCCTTGATAAAATGATGAATGTAACTTCAAAATGAGGATGTTGACCAAAAATCATGAAGTTTGACTGTATGTTGACCACAGTTGACTTTTTGTCCAATACAATTGATTTTCAACCATCTGAGCAATTGTCTTAGGAAACTTGACTTGTAAGGCTTGAAACTTGACATGGAGAATCTTTGAAGCATATGAGGAGGCATGAAGACCATTGGAGATGTTGGAAATCCATTTTTATCTGAGAAATACCAAACCCTAGTTTGGGTTGATTGTCTAGGAGAGGGTTTGTCTGATCAACCCTTGAGGAATCCTTGAATATGGGTGTATGAAATATCTTGAGAAGTAGGAGGGCAAAATTTGGGGTATGACACCTTTCCGCCTACACCATAGTGCATTTTAGGTTTTTTATGGTCTTCGTTCTCCAACATTTTCTATACATCTTCTCATTTCATTCTTCATTTTTTATTTAAAATTCCTAACATGATTCTTAAAAGATACGCTCATATTTATTTTTCGATTCTCAAGCCTCTGATAAAAATTCGACTTGAAAACTCTCAGACTTTCGAGCATATGGAAAAGAGCTTGAATAGTTGATAAGACTGAGAGATTAAAGATGCTAAAAAATTAGAAGAATTGATAGGTTTGTTTCTATGCAATAGTGTGAATGAGAATAGCAAACCAACCCGGTTTTGGGAGTCAAATAAAATTGACAATGATGTCCGTGTTATGATGTTTGGACCAAATGAAATAGTTTTGATGTTGTAATCTCTTAGATATGTTATAGTGTTAAATCCTTTTATTTTTTCTACGTGTTCTTGTTTCCTATTGTGTTTGTTTTTGTTTTGTTCTAGTCAAAAGTTGTATTCAATATGAAATTTCACGGTTCAAAAAATAAATTACATATAAAGAATGAATACAATAATTATGTTGTGAAGCTTAGTCCAACATTGGTCAATTTCTCCGCTTGTGTCTAGGATCATGACATGTACCACATAACTAAAGTTCAATATCAAAAGTAAGTATTTGTTTTATTGTATCCATAGTGACTTGTGTGATATCAATGTCGATCAACAATTACTATGATTTTAAGTAGAAGTTTGCAAGATATGTTATTGTGTAAGTTTACAGAATGTAAATCAAGTAAATGATAAATAAAGTTTCAGAGATATGAGAACTTGTTGGGATTAAATTTCATCCACTGATTCAATATGTAGCATACTAATCAGTTATATAAAACTTAGATATTTATCAATATCATCACGTATCACTCACAAAATAGAGTTTATGTCTAAATTTTTTATGAGAGTTTGACCTTATTGTTTAATTGACAATTTCTCAATCTATTCAGAAATACGGTAGCATTGAGAATGGATATTTGTGATAAATGTTAAACCTAAACCCACGTCTAACATTTAGAATCTAAGAGATGATTATCTAATTCATAAATAGAAATACGGTAGCATTAAGAATGGATACTTGTGATAAATGTTAAACCTAAACCTACGTCTAACATTTAGAATCTAACAGATGATTATCTAAGATTAAGATTAGAACCATATTTCTCAATATTAATTCCAATCTAAAAAAGTTAAACAATGGAACAAATATAACATTAATATTAATTCATAAATAGATTGTATATAATGTCATGATCAATAAACATACACACTATTACGATGAACTACATCCAATTCCAACAGGAAATGGATTTAGCTACTCATGGTAGCTTGGTACAAATATGAAGAAAGAAGATGAGTATGCATCAATTATGATTTCTCAACGGTTGATGCGTTTTCGGCTTATATTCTTCAAAAGTCACCCTTTTATGTTGTTAATGTATTTCTCTCTCCAAATATCTCTATGGTCAAGTATATCCTTCTTGGTTATGTCCGAAGTCCATTTATATAATTCCTATTTGCTACTTTCTCTTAGCGAGGAAGAGCTTTCTTAACGAGCATGAAATTCTTCACCTTGAAGCATCCTCAAACCTCCTTAGACAAACCGCCATGTTTCGCTCACTGAAATGAGATATGACTCACTAAGAGAGCCTTCTCGCTTGTTCCTTTCTATGCTTCGCTAAGCGAGAATGATGATTTTGGGATGTGTATGTTTTATTCCAAGCTTTGCTTGATGCCTGCTTGAACTCGCTTAGTGAGAGTGATGATTTCTGGACTTTATAAATTCTTTGTCAGCCCCCGCTTGGAGCTCACTGCTACTTCGCTTAACGATATTTTCTTCTGCTATCGTTGGAAGCTTGCTAATGCTCGCTTAGAAGGATACCTTCTCAAGCTTTTCTTCCAATCTTTTGTTTGAGTTCCATAATCTACATAATATAGAAAAACAAGAGTAAACATGCAAAAACTTTATTCTGTTACAAAAATGGGACTTCTATCCTAGAAACTTACAAACCAAGTTAACTAAATGCCCTTTTCATTGTGACATTTTACCATATTTTGGGAACTTATCAATAACCTTACCATTTTATCAGCCATATCCATTTCTTTTATGATATGTGTGGTGTTGGGGCAACCTTTTTTCTTCCTGCACATATTTTTGTTGTGCTAAACAATGTCCTAGTGATATGTAGGCCAATTTTCCTCCTTTACTACCACCATGGAAGCTATTATTGTACACATTGAATACACTTATGACTTTGTAAATGGGGGTAAATTCTTGGAATGGTCTTGGCGAGTATAATAAAATGCTATAATGACATGAGAGCAAGGCATACAGAAGGCTTGAAACTTTCCACAATCGCACCAACCTCTATTTAATTTATTTTGATAATATCCCTTTGGCTTTCCCTCATTAGAGTCCATTATCTTATGTACACTATAAGTGGGATATTGACGCTCAAATATTGTAACCTAGTGTGTGTTAGCTTTGGTAGTTTCCGGCTTAATAAATTTCATACAACTTTCAATGAACAACTACCCCGATTGTAAGACTAAACTTCACTATGAACCTCTAGTTGTGAACAATGACCCTAAATTAAAATAGGTTTCTCTCATCAGTGCTATTATTCGTATATTATTGATTCCTTTGGAGACAAAGTTCATTGATTCCACAATGAAATTTTGGAACTTACAATACATATGTTAAAACAAATGTCTTAACACAAAAACATGATGTTATGATAGATGTTATGACATCTCTTGACAGGAAAACACTTGCTAAATCTTGATATTGTCAATGCAGAAAAATAAAAAACACAATCAATTGTAAACCCAACTCGGTGCAACGTCACCTACTCTAGGGGCTACCATGACAGGAAGGAAATTCACTATGATAGTATTAGTTCAAAGGTAAGCTAACCCTAATTTACATCTTCTCGCCAATCACTATCTATTGAAACTTCTATCTAGACACCACTAGATATGAGACTCTCTCTCACTTCCAATCACCGCAGTGATACCTACAGCCACAAACCTTGTGAATAGACTTAAAACCAAATAGAAAATTACACTTCAAATAAATAACACTTAGTTTTGCTTAAAAGCTTCAACTAATAAAAATACTCAACTCATTGCTTGATAACAATCAGTGAGAACAATAACTTGATTAACAATCAGTAATACTCAATGCATCAAAAGATACATGAGTGACATGCAAAAATACAAAGAACTTAAAAGACTCTCAAAACCCTAATCCTTATGTTGCACACACGATCTCTTATATGTGAATGCTTTCTATTTCAGGTCATATCAAGTCCTTATTTACAGACTCTTGTAGCATGGGTTTGGACTTTTTCAAATCAAATTCAATCTTCACTTTTTAAATTAGCTGCATGATCTTCACATAAAAATATGAACAAATCTTTTTAAAGTTTCCAAAAAAGTCTTCAAGATCCTTTTTAATGAAATAAATCAAATATGCACATTATTCCTAAATAATCTACTTGACCTCCGTATAATGATGAGGTATATCCAAAAGAATCTCATCAAATCGAAACAAATTTGTCAAGAGATCTACAATAGTAGCACATGTTGTACACCGACCAAGATGTCATGCCATCTATCTTTGACATCTTGCTAAAACACATAACAATGAAAATGTTATGATAGTTGATGAAGATGTTACAATATTTTTCTCAATATTAGTATAGAACCATGTTTTACCACAATTTAGCCAAACATAAAACCATGAAACTAACACACAAGATTTGTTGTCATATAGCCCTACTGTTGACCTTTGTCAAATGCCCTGGTCCACTTCTCTGTAGGAATATTATTAATCCACCATAACTCATCCACATATTACAATCTAATCTCTTTGCGATAGTGTTGGAACTATGTTTAAGTTAACGAATACCTTATGTTCACAATTTTTTTGAAGTGCCTTGTATCTGATCTTCCACATGAAGTTTTATGTAATATGTCTAATGTAGTAGACATGCATAGAAGGAATATATTGCCAATCGTTATCAGGGTTGTTATACACACTCTCAATATATGAATGTTTGTCAAAAATCAAATTTAGGTTGGGTTACAGAGCAACATGTATTCATAAATTCTTGAGAAAGAAAATCCAACCACCAACTGGCTCACCTTCAACCAGAGCGGAGGCAATTGGAAAGATATTACTATTGTTATATTACCACTGCCATGAGTAACTTTCCTTTATATTTTTTGTATAACCATCTTCTATCAATTTTAATAATATTCTTAATTAGTTCTCACTATACATGCCTTTCTATATGAAAAAGTTTAATTTTATCGTGTAGCGATGTGAGAGATTACTGTACTCACCTTTAATGACAGATCCTTGATGACGAGAGGCAAGGTTTATTGGCATATTATCTGAAGCTTAGTTTACGGTGATCCTGCATCAAATTAGTGGTAATGCAAGTGTGAGGTGGATCCAAATAACTCATCTCTCAAGAATCACTTCTCTTATGTAAGATCCTGGTAGGAGGAACATGTAGATCACGTTATAACATAATATGACGAACCTCATTGCATCAATGCAATTTGTTGTATAATAAACATAGTTTTCCATGTGAATTTTTTTATAGCTCTCACACAAGCTTATTTTGTAAGAAACCTGTCTCCTCTTATAACACTCATGATATATGCATATACGGGTTATAAAAGATAAATGAGGATGGTTCATCTTTATCTAAGTTCAAGTTTGTCATGTGCCCAACTGGACAATACACATATCTTGAAGGTAATGGCTCCTGATCATAGTCTACACAGTCATTTTTCACCATATTATCAACTAATGTCTCATCTTCTTATTCTTTATTGCCAATGACATCGACTTCAGTTTGGTCGTCGTTGTCAGTTTTGTTAAAAACTTGTGACTGATTAATAAATTGGGACAACTGAAACTATTGAGGTTGTAGTAGTAAAATATATAAATCAATATTGTTGAACCCATATTTTTCATGAGTACGTAACATATTTTGAACATGTTTAACATCTCGAACCTATAACTGAAAATATTTGACTTGTTTATTGAAAACAAAAAACCAGATTTTTTGTAAATAATTGGTAACATTGGACCAGACTGCAACTTTGTCTATATTCTTTCTTTGAAATGCGAGAAATTTTATCTTATATTTATTATAAATCGGATAATATCGGTATTACACAAAAATTAAATCCAAATATTTCATAGTCAAATGTTCACCCTTGATGTCTGCATTTATAATGTATTTTGGTGCAGGAACCATTTTGTGAATATTTTGGTTATATGGTAGTGTATTTTGATTTGAGAGCAATGTACTTTGGTGGATATTAGGATGAATACACTTAAATAGGAAAAATATTGCATGGAACAAATGCATGCAAACACCACTACCTTTAGTGCATCGATTATATTATATACACATGTGCCACTATCTATGGCATGTCCTTTAAAGCTATTCCACCTTGCACCCTACATACATGCCACCCTACATGCATGCCATGATGGTATTGCTATTTTGACCATGCATGCGCCATGTTGACAGACTCCTAGGAGGAAAAAATGAAGCAAATGCCCATGGAATTAGCGCCTATGTCTTGCATTGCATGCAATAACTTTAACACGTTTAACTTTCTTATGTCTTGCATTTCCCTGTAAATACCACCTTCACTCAACTCATTTTCATCGGCAACAAACACCCTGGGGAGTCCTAAAATAAATCGACACCCTAAAAGTTCCTCGCATATTACATTGTCTTGGTTAACTCATGATAATGATTTTAACAAAAAGTGTTGTCTAATGTGCACTTAAGACATCGCTTTTAATAGAAAGTGCTAACTAAAGTGCAATAAAGCTAATTTTTTTTTAACAAAAAACGTTGCCTAAAGAGAACTTTACCTAAGACTTTAACATAAAGTGTTGTCTAAAATGCACTTTAACATTAAAGTTTTGTCTAAAGGCACTTATTCCAACACTTTTACATTAGATAAAGTGTTGCTTATACCTACAGTTGCGCTAAAATATGCAACACTTTAAAGCATTGTGTAAGGTAAAAAAAAGTGATGTCTAAGATTTTTTTGCATAGTGGAAGTTATCTTAAGTCTCATCGGTTAGAATAGTTAAGTTCCAATGAAGTTATTATTCATTGATAAATCTAAAAGAATTGACTTTAATATTCAATGTTATGAAAGATAGAAAGTGAGAAAACTTGTATAGTCATGCACTTAACGCATGTGCGTGTGATCAATTTAATGTGAATTTATAAGAGTGATTCTTAATATACTAAGCCAACTCAATCTCACACTCAAAGAATTTAAAGCCTCTCTTATTTTACAAAAACACATAAAAATATATTCACACGCACACTTAATTGATTAAGGACTTGTGAAATTATGGTGACAGTTGACTCATATGCCATATAAGGATGTCTTAACATCAGATTTGACATTACAAAAACAACAAGGTAGAGGTAAAAATAACAGCTCAAGAAAGCAATAAAAACACAACATAATTGTTAACCCAGTTCGGTTCAACAACCTACATCTAGGGGCTACCAAGCCAGGAAGAAGACTCAATTATCAGTAGTATTATTTTATGTAAATAACTTCCGATTTACAAGCAACAACCTTTGGCTACCTAATCACTACCAAATGAAACCTTTATCTTAGAAACCCTTCTAAGATAAGAGAACCTCTGCTCACTCCCTAGAGGTACCTAAACCTGCTGCAAACCCCTGCAACATACAAAACCAGTTTGGAGAATATCACTCCAAACACAAAACCGTCAAAAACTCTTTGACACAAATACTAGGAGTTACTTCACAATTTCCTCCAAGAACACAATTGTACTCATTGCTTCATAGCTTCTGAGTGAGTAAAATAATCCTCTACCTACAGGCTTCGAGGTACAAATCAGTGACTATCCCACAATCTGGGTGGTTCACTTACATGGCTAACCCTAAAGACTATATCTTTCTAAAACTGGCTAGCTTACTAAAACTAGGTTACAAATCCTTATCTATAACCTATTACCCAATTGGATTCGGGCCTTCAAATAACAACTTGAAGCTATAACAAACTTCTTCAGCAACAAACTTCTGCAGTAACAAACAAGCAGATGACTTCTGCTATAAATCAAGGTCCTTGCTGTTTTTTCTCCTTATTGCTCTTGGACCTCAACAAATGCCTTCAAGATCAAGCCACATATGTTGCATAATATTCCCAAAATATTATGCACAATTTAAAACCAGAACTGTAACAAACCTAACAGTTCGGTAGCGTGATGTATGATGTCTCGACATCTCATTTGACATGTTGTTCCAGATGTTGAAAGACTTAAGCACATCATGTTTAGGCATTCTAATAGGACTACAACAATTTAAATGTCCTATTGTTCAATACATTGTTGTTTCTTATTATTTATTTTATTAAAATTAAGTTAATCCATAAAAACCAGAAACTTACAACTTGTTTAATCAATTTTGAGTGATTGTTATAATGGTTAATCGATGACCGGATTAGGGTTTATTGATTAAAATATTTGTAATGCCTCCAATTGATTATAGAAACCTTTAACCCACTAGTGACGCCAGAATTACAAAACTTTTCATATTTAGTTTGTGTCTAATAGATTAACAAATAGGGTTAATCAACTAACATAAAAATGCTCATGGATGATTTCCTGTTTAAGCCAAATATTTTAATATATAAAGAGGACTTCTGTTCATTTCATTTTACATTAGATATTGAAATTGAAGCTCTTCTTTCTCAAATTCTACTATATTCTTCTACTTTTTCTATTCTCTCTCAAAAGTTGTCGTATTGCAAAAAGAGTGAAAAATACTTGTGAAATTTTGGTTGTACTGGTGATGTGCTTCGTTTGGTTATTGAAATTAACATGTGAAAATCTCATTTTAATTCTTGAGATTAGTCGATTAAAATCTCTGTTTGATTTGTGAGCTTAGCTAGTTAAGAGCTTCGTTTGGTTTGGAGATGCGTTTGTGTAAAATCTCTCTTGTGTTGTAATAAAGTTTGTGGACATATTCTTTTGTAAAAAATTCAAGACATTTTTTAGTTGAAATATCAAGAGGATACTCTTAAAGATATGAGTAAGTAAAGTTGTAGGCTAAACCTGTAAAAATTTCAAGTTAATTTACACTTTCTCATATTAGCAACTTTCTAAATGCTTTTCGAATCGAAACTTAAAACATCTTAAAGATTCGAATAGTAAATCAATTAATTTAAAACCTTTTAAATTTTGGTTTGAATTCTGGATTGATCTTTGAATTTGTTTGTAAGATAAATAATATTTTCAAGTAAAATAATTTGTTTTTAACAATAGTTGCAAGGTCGGGTAAAACAGGGCAGACTAATTTGTTAGCCACCCCTAACTAAAATCGAATTTCATTAAAATTTACATGATTAAGCCTTAAATTGGATACATATAAATACATTGTAATGGACTTTCAAATTCCTGATGGTGATGTTCCATATATAGTATGGACATCGAAAGATGTATTTTATGGTTACTTGAGAATATTTGGCTGCTGGGCTTTTGTTCACATTCTAAGAGATGATAGTTCCAAGCTTGATAAAATATCTAAGCAATATGTGTTTGTAGGTTATGGTCATGAAGAGTTTGTTTACATATTGTGAGATCCAAATAACAAGAAAAATATTAGAAGTCTTGATGTGAAATTTTTGAAGACCAAACTATTGAAGATTTTTATAAAGTTGAGAATTTTGTTGATAGTGGAGATATATAGCTAGATGATGATAATATAACCAATGATAAACTACTTTATCTAGAAGAGCGAGTTCAAAAGGATCCAGTTGAGCCAGTAGTTGATACTTAGTTTAGAAGATCTACAAAAGATCATCGAGTTTCTCAGAGATATCCTTCACACAAGTATGTGGATGAAATAGTTTCCGCTTGATGAGGAACATAATAGATGGACTCACACTTAAGAGGGAGATTGTTGTGCACAAGTGTGAGTTAGAAATTCCACGTTGTTTAGAAATATGGAGATTGATCATTTTTTATGTGAGAGGACTCATACACCCAACATTGAAGTTTTACGTAAATATGTAGTGTGTTTCTTACTTTAGTGTTGTTCTTGACACAATATGAATGCTTATATTATGATGACCCAACAACAATAACAATTGAGTGTATGATCTCTAAATTTTGGTCCATCCAGAAAAAAATAAGGATGGATGTCATGGACATGCAAATCTTACATTCATAAAGATAAAAATTACAATTTTTTTAAATGTTTATGCATGCAAACTCCCATAAAAACGAAGTTATACATTGATTTGTCTATAAAATAATATGAATGAAATAGGTATATTTAGATGATGGAATCCGTTTTACCATTCTACATAACATTTGTAAAATGTGAGAAATAATAATATAAAAACTTTTTGTAAAATTTTAAACATAAAAAGAAGGAAATATATTTTGAAACAAGAGTGCACTATTGCTTTGTAGGTTTTTAAACATAACAGTTTTTAAACATAACAATTTTCATAAAAAGAATGAAATATACTTTGAAAGAAGGAAGTACACTATTGGTTTGTAGGTTTTTGAAAGTAGCATCAACAGTGTCGAGTAGTTATGTTCTAAGTTGCATCAAACATCATTAAAGCATCAATCAAAGAAATTAAATACTTCATAATAATATGAACCGCACGATGCGATCTCACATGGCTCACATCACCATTAGATTAAAAACCGACCCACGTGTCAGAAAACTGTTGCCTAAGCCAAAGACAACACTTTACATGTGGGTGCACCCAATAAATGTTTCATCAAACCCCATTCACATTCTTCATTCTATAAATACCCAACATTCATTTCCACCAAATCCATCATCTCCTCCATTAATATCTTTCTCTTCTCTTCAAACATTCTTGCCAAATCTAGAGGTGTGCTACAATGGCCATGGCTAAGTTCTCTGCTTCTTTGATCTTAGCTCTCATTGCCATTTCCATGCTTCAAGCATTGGTTAGTATGCTCTTAATTTTTAAGATCTAAATGCTTCAAGCTTTGTCACTAATTTTCATAGTGCTTACAATTGAATGTTTGATTGATTTTTATAGGTTATGGCTGGTAATGACCAAGGAGGACATCTCTATGATAATAAGGTAAATAAATTCTTTTTTTGTAGTAGGGGTAAAATGGTCAAATTTTTGTTTCTGAGGGTGTGAATTGATGTAGAGATTTTGTGTTTTATTGTGTTTTTTCAGAGCAAATATGGAACTGGGAGTTTGAAGAGCTACCGTAAGTAAAGTTATTTATGCAAATTTTGTTTTTTGTTTTTTGATGTTTATATAAATTTTATTAAAAAGTAATATTATTAATTGGTCAGAATTACACAGATCTATACAGAAAAGTTTTAGTAGAAAAAACAATATATTAGGATTAAGCTATTTTAAATGAAAATAGTATAAATTAAAATACATTTTAATCTCTCATTCTATCTGATTTATGGAATTAATTTTCTATTTTAAAAATTGATGAAGTGTTAATGTTTTAAATTATATTTTTTAGTTATATAGTTTTACAAAATATTCTTGTATGACAATATTTTAAATTTTACTAGTTAAACATTATTTAAAAATAAACAAATAGCTAATTAAGTTCAAAAAATATGAAAGAAGAATTTAAATGGTATATTTTGTGAGAGATCAAAATTATAATTTAAGCAAATATTAGATATAAAAAATATAATAAATGAATTTCTTATTGTTGGATTTTTTTAAATATTTTTCCTTATTATAATATGAATAAAATATTGTTCTCACTTCTCAATAAGTTAGTTACATTGACCGTAGTCAAAACTGTTTATGTAAAAGCTGTTTCTGGTGAACGAAATAATTACTTCTTTAATAATATTTTAATACTTTTTTGTAAATCTGAAATGACCAGAATGCCCTTCACAATGTTCGAGGAGATGTGGACAGACACAATACCACAAGCCATGCATGTTTTTCTGTCAGAAGTGTTGCAAGAAATGCTTGTGTGTACCACCAGGTTATTATGGTAATAAAGCAGTGTGCCCTTGCTACAACAACTGGAAGACCCAACAAGGAGGACCAAAATGCCCTTAAATTAAAAGCTTCATCAATCAATCAATTATCTAAAGTTCTATATATTTTTAATAATTTATCTATATGGTCCTTTATTATATTATAATTTATTACTATATGCTAACTAGATGGTAACACTTTTTGGGTTTATTAAATTGTGTTATTGATGTACTTTGAGATACCCTTTTAAGTTTATGGGTGCCATGTGCTATTATCAATCACTCCTTTTAGGCTTTTGTTTGCCTTTATTGAGAGTGGCCTATTGATGTTATTGTTCCCATCTATATGAAATGTAATCTTCTTGATTTGGAAGATCAATTATTATTACATGTTTCTAATCATGAATTAATTGAATTAATTTTGGAAGATCAACTATTATAATTTTTTTAAGAGATAAAAAAATTAAACAATTTAAAAAATATATAATTAGTTCTGAAATGATTTTGAAATGTTTAATTATTCTAAAATAAAATTTATTATACATTTATAATTGAAATTCTATTTAAAACTATAAATTATAGATTAAATTTAAAAATGATTTTTATATTAATATTTAATTGATTTTTATATAAACATATTTAAAAATAAATATTTAAATCACTTTACATTCAATTTTGCATAACAATTCACCGAACTAAATAATATATTATTCTTGTTTTATTTGTGGAGACCCTTTAAAGTATCCTACAAGTGAGATATTTTAGGTTTTTTTATTAAAATAATATTGGGTTAAATACGATTTTAATCCTTATAAACAGACAATCCTGTAATTATTTTGGTTCTCTAAAACTTTTCTTTAAATAATAGTCGTCGCAAACTGTTATTCACGATGTTTTAATCTCTGTTATTTTTTAAAAATTTTAAAACAGTTAAATTATTTTTTAATTTTTAATTTTTTGAATAATTTTTTTCATATGTGTTCAGAATACTATAAAATATTTATTTATTAAATTTTATAATTTTTTAAAATAAATATGAATTTTAAAAATTTTAAAAATATTAATAACAGATATCATATATGAACACCAAAAATAAGGGACATCTACGGTGTCATTTGTAATTTTTTATGTATTTTTTATATAGGGTGTATTTTGGGATTAACAAAAGTAGGTAAAATTAAAAAAACAATTGAAAAATGAAGGGTGTTCAAATAACACCTCTCAAAGTAATGTAAAATTCGATTTAACAATTAAATTTTGAATTTTTTTTTGAGAATTTTTTTTATAATATTCTACATATATTTATAAAATAATTATTCAAAAATACACATTAATTTAAAAATATAGACTAAAATTACGTGCATAATAATTTTACAAAGACTATTATCTAAAAAAAATTTTAAAAAACAAAATTACAAAATTATAAAATCAGATATTTATAATTTATAATGAGTTTGTTTTAATTAAAAAGATTTATTTTGTAAAAACGACACAGATGGAAAGTGAAGAGAAACATAGGAAGTTAGTAGTGACGAAAACCATGTTATCTAGAGTAGTAGCATGTATTAATGATTGAGCAGAAGAACACAATGACACAAAGTAATGGTAGAACATGGCTTGTCTATCAATCTATCTATCTTTACCTCATAAAAGTATCTATCTTTATCAATTAAGTGAAAAATTGTCCTTAGTTGTTTTTGTCATTTCTTTAATATTATTGCTACTATTTATTTGAAATATGTGTATAATTGAAATGAAACCAACCGTCTTAAATATTTGAGGATTTAATTGGACACTCCAAAAGTTATATCCAACACCCTAAAAAGTTATAGTTTTCTATATGATCTTTCGGCTAAAAATAAGAAAAAAAATTCCATGTCAATAGGTCAGATTTCAAAATTTTGAGAAATATTGTGCAATTAATCTGATATTTTAAGTCTTCTAATCAAATTTAGTTTATTTTATGACCTTTTGTAGTGTTATGTTGATATGTTATGTCTTATTTAAGGTATTTTATAGTAACAAGCCGTACACGAGAAAACAATATAAAACATAATTAAACGAAGAAAAAATTGGTGAAAAGATACTGGTGGTAACCTCCATGGCGCTTTGCCATGGTGGTAGCCATAACTGTACATCCTTAGGGCCCACGAAAGAAGGAAAAAAGATAAAGAATCAACAATCAGAATAGATGGTGCTCACCATGGGGGTATGAGGCTCGCCATACCCTCCAAAAAGGCCACAATCAACATATTCAATTTATGGCGCTCGCCATCATTCCATGGCGCTCGCCATGACCTTTGTGAACTGAAAAATAGGAACTGAATGACCAAGTCTTTCTCCACTTCTTCAAAGTTTTCTCCAACGACTCTCACACGATTCTGGAGCATTTCATCAGTTGGTAAACTCTATAAAGAGGTAGAGGTTTTAGTGTTTAGGGATATTCAAGCTTAGCAGAATTTTAAGCAGAAAATTAACATTGTAAAAGCACTTAATTTCTCACATCGGAGAATAAGTGCAACTTTAGTTTTAAATTTGGAGCAGAGAACCATTGATTCTATTTGTAGCTGTTTTAATCTTGCTGACATTATTTTTCTTTCGCATTTCCTTGAAGTTTTCCTATACCAGACAGATTGAAAACTCCATTTGAGCAAGTTATTAATATATTAGTTTTTCTAAGTTTTGTTTTCTTTTACTGTTTTGTCCAAATCCATGAAAATTTTCCACCAGTTGCTTAAACTCTAAGGCACAAAGAAAGGTTGGAAATCACTTTAGCTACCAAAAGGGTATATGTTTTATTTCAAAATGGTAGGATTTGATAGAATTTTTAATCTAATTTGTTTTAACTCAATCATATTATGTAGTACTTTGATGACTTCAAATATTTTATTTACTCGAGAGCAGAATTAAATGAAATTAAGGAAGAATAGAGTACATATATGCTCGGGCTAAAAATTATATAAGCTCAATAAAATTTAGCTAGAGAAAGAAAAATATCTTCAGATTTCCCATGTTTAATAAGTAAATCAAGTCTCTAATTCATTAGATTTTTTCTTAAGTCAATCAAATATTCTAGTACAAATCTTGCTCTCAATCTCAATGTTGGACAAGGTCACATTTATATATGTGAATGCTATATTATATTGCTATTGCTACCAAATTAGCACCAACAAAACATACAAATAACCTAAGAACATGTTTTACACTTAATTACTCCATAATCAATTTTGTGATTTATCTTGAATAAAAAATGAAAGAAAGATATAGATATACCTCATGTTTTAAGAAATTAAAAAATGTAAGTGGTGGATCAAGCTCAGACATAAGGAAAATAAAATGTTAGGATCAATATCAAATATAGGGTTTGTATGGTTGAATTGTTACATTTCTCTTGTAAACGATTTTTTGTAAAGTAAGATTAATTATCGCAATGTCAAATGGAATTTGGGGCAGACATAGCCACAACAAGGAAGATTGAAGAACAATGTTTTCTTGTAAAGGAGCAAGGCGAGACAACAGATAAAATTGGTTTTGTTGGATGACTTGATCAAGCTCAGACCTAGGGAAGAGAAATTGTTAGGATCAACATCAAACATATGTTTTGTATGGTTGGATTGCTATATTTCTCTTGTAAACAATGTTTTTGAAAAGTAAGATTAATTGTTGCAACTCCGAACGAAATTGGGGGAAGACGTACCTATAGCAAGGACGATTGATAAACAGTCTAAAAAAATCTTCGTGTCCTCCCTCTCTCTATATCTCATCACTTCTCTATTTTACATTTAATCGCAAATTCTTAAATTCATTGATTGTGCAAACAGATACATATAGAAAAATCCTTGGTTATCAAGCTTGAAATTTCTTTGTTGATTAGACTACAATTCTTAGGATTGTTGCTGAGTTTCATATTAACAAAGTCAAAAGGAAAATCTAAATTCTAAATTGCACACCAATTGTTTAAAAATTTGCATCATAGTGTTTTGTTATTTTTGATTTCATTAGAATAACGTTTGGACCGTGTTAGCATTCAAACATGTTGATTGTGAAACTATATTTTCTCAATTGATTATCATTATCATACCATACTACATAGGTTTAACGCATATCCGAGCATTTCGATAATGGCTCAAATTAGACGATCGTTAATCCGAGTGGTTTGTTGCATGTCAAAGTTTTTAAACTTTATTTTTTCAAAGATTTTTTAACTTGTGATCTATTCACCCCCTCTAGATAAATTACCATATTCTAACACTTATTAACAAAAAGTTTTGCCTAATAACGACTTAAGCCAGCGTGTTGGGTAATGATGCCTTTCACCTATACTTTTAGTAGAAATCAATGCCTAAAGAGGGCTCATGACATAAAAATTTTAAAAAATATTGTCTGAAGTAATCTTAAGTAAGCACTTTTAACATAAAGTGTTCTCTAAAGATTATTAACGTTGCCTAACTAGCCCTTAAGCCAACGTTTTTAACAGAAATCGTTGCCTAAAGAGCACTTAAGGCAACACTTTTAACAAAAAGCACTGCCTAAAGGGCACTCAGCCAATACTTTTATCAGAAAGTGATACCTAAAGATCATTTAAGCCAACACTTTTAACATAAAGCGCTGTCTATGTAAACTTAAGCCAACACTTTTAACATAAAGTGGTGCCTAAAATGAACTTAAGCCAACACTTTTAACAAAAAGTGTTGCCTAAAGATCAATTAAGCCAATGCTTTTAACAGAAAGTGTTGTCTAAAATAAACTTAAGCCATCATGTTTAACATAAAGCGTTGTCTAAAGGGCTCTTAAGCCATCGCTTATACAATATATAAAAGCGCTGGATATACCTACAGTTATGCCAAAATATGCAACGCTTTATAGCACTATCTAAGTTTTAAAAAGTGATGTCTAAGATATTTTTTGACATAGAAGAAGTTATCTTAAGTCTGATAAGTTACAAGAGTCAAGTTATAATGAAGTTATTAGTCATTGATGAATCAAACAAAGAGACTTTAAGATCCAATGTTATGAAAGAGAGAAATTGTGAAAGCTTGTTAAATCTCACACTCAAATAATTTAGAGTCTCTCTTATTTTACAAAAACACATGAAAAAATATACTTTTACACACACACTTAATTGATTAAGTACTTCTTTAATTAATTATGAGTGATTGTTATAATGGCTAATTGATGACCATATTAGGATTAATTGATTAACATATTTATAACATCTCCAATCGATTATAGAAACCTTTAATCAATTAATGACGTCAAAATTCAAAAACTTGCCATATTTAGGCTGTCTAATAGATTAACAACTAGAGTTAATCAACTAAACATTACAAATGTGTATGAATTATTTCATATATAAAGAAGACTTCTCATCGTTTCATTTTACACTAGATTTTGAAATTGAAACTCTTCTTTCTCACATTTCACTCTATTCTTCTACTTTTTCTATTCTTTTTCACAAGTTGCCCCTGAGTGCTAAACAGTGAAAAATACTTGTAAAATTTTGGTTGTACTGGTGATGTGATGCGTTTGTTCTTATTCAAGAGTGTAATTCTTCTAAGTAATATCATTGTTAGGTTATTGAGATTACATGTAAAAATCTCAGTTTGATTCTTGAGATTAGCCGATTAAAATATCCGTTTGATTTGTGAGCTTATCTGGTTAAGAGTTTAATTTGATTTGGAGATGAGTATGTGTAAAATCTCTCTTGTGTTGTAATAAAGTTTGTAAATATATTTTGTAAAAAACTCAAGACACTTTTTAGTGAAACTATCAAGAGAATACTCTTAAAGATATGAGTAAGCAAACTTGTAGGCTAAACCTATATAATTTCAAGTCAATTTACATATTTTCTTTACTCTTTCACATTAGCAACTTTCTAAATTCTTTTCGAATCGATACTTAAAGCATCCATAATCCATCACCACTTAAAGATTCAAATAGTAAATCAATTAATTTAGAACCTTCTAAAATTTGGCTTGAATTTTAGATTGATCTTCAAATTCGTTTGTGAGATAAATAATATTTTTCAAGTCAACAATTTTGTTTTTAACAAATTAGTGGCAAGGTCGAATAAAACGGGGCAAACTAATTTGTTAGCCACCCCTAACTAAAACCGAATATCATTGAAATTTACATGATTAAGCCTTAAATTAGATACATATAAATACATTGTAATCGACTTTCAAATTCCTTGCAATGGTGTCCAAATCTCATATAGCTCAAATACATATAAATACAATTCTCACACTTAGCATTGTCATAAACTATAGCTCAATCCCATTCATCTCATGGTGTAGCTTGAGTGGAAGAGGAGATTGTAAAGTTATAATATCTTGTTTATGATCTTTCTCTTGAATCACAACATAAGACCATGCACCTAAAAGTGCACCAGTAATTGGTCCAACCATATAGACCCAAAATCCCTTGTAAGATGCAGAAGCAATTGCAGGACCTAATGTCCTTGCTGGATTCATTGACCCTCCTGATATTGGTCTGTATAAATAAATACATTCAAGACATTGACAACTTATATTAATTATAAAGTTTGGTTCTTTTGAGAATTTTCACATCACATGTTTATATCATGTAAAAAATTGTAGTTTTTATAACCTATAACAAATGGAGGGAGAAATTTTCTTACCCAGCAACAATGCTTGCTATGCAAACAGATGAACCTACTGCTACACCAGCAAGCTCTCCTATCTGAAAAATAAAAACATTTTAATTAAAATAATGCTCATATATAATTAATTTTGGTGGAACAAGATAAATATTTTATGAGAATTTTTGGAAGTTTTACGGCTTTTGAGTCCGTGGCAACTGCGGTGGAGATGAACACCATGGTGAAAGTGGTAACAATTTCTATGATTAGTGCTTGAATGTTTGATCCTGAAGGTGATGTTGCACCTAGGTGCTTTGATGGCTCTAACAATGCTCTAAGTGTGTATGAAGCAGAAATTGCTCCTGTGAGTTGAGCTGCAATGTAAAATGGAACCTGCAAAGAAAGATTATGGGCTTGTTATAGAAAAGAGGCTATTAAACACAAAAATATATCATGGGAATTTGGAGTTATATTTGCACAAACCCCACATGTAATTCTAGTGGACAAATAAATTCAAAATTTATTTTAAATATCTTCTCAAAACAGTTGAGAGGATAGTTGTGTAAAAATATTCATTTGTAAGTAAAATAGTTCAGAGGATAGTTGTGTAAAAATATTCATTTGTAAGTAAAACAGTTCAGAGGATAGTTGTATAAAAATATTCATTTTTAAGTGCGCGAAATCGAGCACACAATTTCTTATTTATTTATTTTTAATGTAAAAGACTTTTTTTCTATTTCTCCAAAAGAGTAAATGTTGACCCTAATAAAAATAACACACTATTTGGTACTTGAGTTTGGTTGGATATTGTTACTAAAGATAAAATTAATATACCGTTTAAATTTAATTATTAATAGAGGAAATAAGAGATATATTAATTTTACACATAAATCCGTTTGTTTAATTTAAAAAAAAATTATTTTTTTACAGTGTCATATATTTCTGTTTCAAAAAATTGTATTTTATTTTTCATAAAAATTTAAAATAAAAATATAATTTGAATAGTTATTCTTAAAATATTATTTTATATATCTTATCATTTTACTAAATTTCTTTTTTTGAAAATCAAAATTTTAAAACAAATTTTTCTCGATAATCTCATGTATAAAACATAAGGGGTGCAACCCACAAAGACATTATAAACCGACATACATCATCAAATTGGCGAACCAAACATCTCGAACAACATCAATATTACATTTGGATAAGATAGAAAACCAATCTCAACAAAGCTTTTTAATAAAAAGTAAGGTTCCACTTTCATTCCACACACTATTGTCAAAAACAAACCTATTCCTACTGATCCACATACACACCAACAAACCAACAATCAAAAGAACGACACAAAAAAGGCATGGCCGAAGTGGAAAACAACACCATGACATCCTCAAGAGAGGTCAAGCCCTAAGCACCATCATCTTCACCCAACATCCTCACTCTAAACTTAATTTTGAATTTTATTTCAAATAGCTTTTTTGAAATTCTGGTGACAACAGACTCAGGATGTCATGACATCTGATCTGACATTATACAATAGACAAGGTAGAACATACAATTAACAATGCAGAAAATAATAAAAACACAGAGAATTATTCACCTAGTTCGATTCTAACCAACCCATATCTGGAGGCATACCAAGCCATGAATGAATTCGATTATCAGTAGTCTTAATTCAGAGTTAAACCTCCATGTTTACACTCCTCACTTAAACCTACCCAATTTCCCTTCTACCTTAGTTACCTCCATTAGATATGAGAACCTCTATTCACTTCCAATCACTGCAGTGATATCTAGCAGACACTATCATCCCAACCACTGCATCAACAACTTGGCTCCTATAAACTAAAACAGTTTGAAGATACCTCACTCCAAACACAAAACAGTCAACTTGTGACACAAAGAAATTTGGAATTGCTTCACAATTTCTTCCAAGGACACAACTGCACTCATTGCTTCACAACTTCTGAGTGAGTAAAATAATTCTCTTGCCTATAGGCTTCGAGGTACAAATCAGTGACCATCCCACAACCCGGTTGGTTCACCTACAAACCAACTCTCCTAGAGAGTTGTTACAGACTCAGCCCTAAAAACTACATCATTATTAAATTCGGATGGTACGAAACTTAGGTTATAAAGCTTCTATTTATAACCTATTATCCAACTGTATTTGGCCTTCAAATAACAACTTGAAGTTGTAACAAACTGCAGTAACAAACTTTCTGCAGAAAACAAACAAGCAGATAACTTATGCTACAATCAAGGTCCTTGCTGATTTTTCTCCTTAGCTCTTGGACCTCCACAAATGCCTTCAAGATTATGCGTCATATGATGCATAATATTCCCAAAATATTCTGCATAATTTAAAACAGAATTGTAACAAACTTTGATTCCGTGATGTCGTGACATGTTCTTGGACATGTTGTTTCAAATGTTGAAACATTTCAACACAACATGTTTCTTCATTAAATAGAAATTCAACCAGCTTTCTCCTTACAAGTTATAAATCCTATTTAACCTATTGTTGTTGTATTAGTTTTACCAAACATAAAGTCAATCCCAAAATTTAGAGAATCAACATTTTTCATGAAATCAATTTTGAGATAGAGTTTTTAAAACAAATTGTGATTTTGACCAAGTTTTGATCTTCAATAATGGATGTTTATATTATATGATATCAAAATTAGTCTTAATTTTTTTTTAAAATGATGACGTGAAAATACATAGTATACTTTGACTCAATTCACATGCATTTTAATGTCGATTTTATATGATTTCATAGTATTATACCGATATTGTTTGATTGTTTTAGGAAATTATTAAAGATGAGCATTTGTGCGAGAAATCAGAGAAAAGAGCAAGAAAGGAAGAAAAAATGTTGAAAATCTCTTTTTTGGGTGCATGGCGGTCGCCATCTCCCCGTGGCGGTCTCCATAGTCCTCAGAGCCACATCCTCTAAGTTTTAAGGGGATGGTGGTCGCCATTAAGTCGCAGAAGCCGCATTGCTCAATCCACTCCTACCTTCCCTACTTTTTCTCCACGAATTCCACACATTTTGGGAGCATTTTCAGATGCAGTAACCACTATATATTGGTGGTTTTCATCAGATTTCAGTATCCAAATTTTGTAGTTATGAATTAGGCATAAATTTCATTTCGTAAAAGTACTGAGTTGTTCACATTGGGAAATCGGTACATCGTTACTCTGTAATTCTAAATTCTACCGCATCTACTTGAATAAAAAATTATTTAATTTTGCCGTTATTTTTATTCCGAAGTTTTTTTCCGTTCATTTATACTCGAAGATTGTTAATCTCATTTTAAGTTTTCAATTAAATCTTATTTTCCAGCTTTATTTTCAAGTCCATTTGCTATTATCATAATTTAGTTTTATGCTTTAATTTTAAGTAATTTACAATTCTGCATTATTGTTATTTTTCTGCTATTATTGTTATTGTTATGAGTTGTTATTGTTTTTCTTTAATTCATATGTAACCACCGCTTAAAATTCTTTTAAATCATTTACTATGTCTATGTTTAATTTGAACATTAATAATTGCATATTTATTTTTGCAACCATGTCCAATTTAATTGCCTTAAGTTTGGTGGTATGTAAGGACCATCGTTCAGACGGAACTCAATATTGATTTGGCGTAAGCTCTTTTTATAAAAAGAAAATTCGTTTCGATTTTTAGTTTATCATTTAAAAGGTTTTGCGCGAGAGCATGAACACTAAGGCCTCAAACCAATAGCGCGAGAGTGTGAGATTTGTACAGATAATAAAAATTGGACATTAGTTTTTAAACATAGCAAGAACACTTTAGAGTTAATTAGGACTTATTAATTTTCAAAAAGAATTTTGTAACTTAAATGGGTGAGTGATTGCAAAACATTTGTGATTTTGAAATATAGCACGAGTCAATAGCACGAGAGTGCGAGACTAATGTTTTTCAGCTAATATTTTCTTCTGAAAAGTAATTTTAGAATATAACATACGCCAATAATTTATTGAGTTTCAAAAGTACAACGAGAACGACATTCCGGTCTCTCTTATTTAATATATTTTCAAAGTTTTCTAATTTTAGCTTTAATTATGCTCTTGAAAATTTGATTAGCCATAGATTTATAAAGCTATAGTAGATTACAATAAGACAGACCATTGATTTTAGTGGATTCAACAATTTTTTATATTATTTTGATATTTTCGTGTACTTGCGGATGCATCAAAAATAAATGTAAATTTTTTGAGAATGTTTTCATAAAATGATTTTTAAAAATAAAAAGATATATCGACTTTTTCTTAAATTATAACAAACAAATCCATAATAAAATAAACTATATGTATTTCAACAAATCACATAGATATTCAAAAATTAATCAGATGATATAGAAAATTGATACTTTTATTACTAGAGAATAATAAAAAATATTTTATAATATTATTGCATATCTATTAAACTCTTATTAATACATAAATATAAATTTTATATAATTTAATGATGGATAAACAAAGAGTGGTGGTGCTTTAAATATAACCTAATTTAATATAAGCATTATTTCATGCCAGTGAGGATTCATTGTTATGCAAACCTTGCATCACATGCAAGGATTTGTATAGGGTCTTTTCAACAATAACATAAATTGAATTCAATTTAATGCAAAAACATTTCTATGGGTCCATTGTTTATATTTGAAGTTAACTCATACCAATTTATTTCCATTGTATAGACTTAACCAATTACAAAATGACTCATGTTGGTTGGTTTCGTGTCAAATTGTATGAGGCAAATTAGTAGAAATTGAAATGCAATAAATTTTGTTGGTTGATAGATTATTTTGCAACCATTTGGTTTTTGCAGATTTTATAGTGCAAAATTCTACAACTACTTTTTTTTAAAGTGGCAAAATACATTTGAATACCAAATTAGTCATTTTCTGTTTAAAAAGACAAGAAATAAAAAATGCAATAATCACCCAAAGTTTTGGAATGGTGGTGCATTATATAAAAGACAAACCTGTTTCCAAGGAAAATGAGTAATGGTGGCAAAAGCTAAGGAAACAGCCGGATTCATATGTGCACCAGAGATATGTCCTATAGCATAAATCATAACAGTAACTATGAATCCACCTGCAAGTGAAGCTCCCAATTTTGATACTTTGTTTTCATCGATTGCATTCATAGCAGCTGTCCCACTTCCCACAAACACCAACAAATATGTCCCTATAACCTCAGCAAATACCTGCAAATTTCAAGTTAAATATAGATCAAATATATCATTTATTTAATGTATATAAAGAAAATGAATATTTATTTAAAAAAATAATTATTGAAAGATGTACATTGAAACTGCTTTTTCAAACTGATTTGACTCTTTAAGAAATAATCATTCAGAATTCAAATTTGATTATAATAATTTTTAAATGGATGATTTAAATTATAATAATTTTTAAATTTGATTATAATAATTTGAATTCAAATTTGATCGAGACGAGGAAAACATCAATAAATCTCTAGTAGATAATGTTGTTAGAACTTAGAACTAATTTGGTGTCCAATTCAATATTTTTGATCTCTAGTTCGTTCAACATCCTTTTATAGATTTTATTTCTTTTATATTCGCTTCAACTTTTAAAACATTAGATTAAATTATGACATAATAATAGAGTGTTCTATATATAGAGAGAACTGTTGAATATTACCTTTCTTGGAAAACCAGGAGGGTACATTGAATGCTTTTGTGTTCTTTGATTTTGCATGTTGCATGATGAACTTCTTTCCATTCTCTCCATTTTGAAGTAATGTATGATTTTATTTGAGAAGTGATTTCTAGATCATATGACCCTTTTATAACATCACTCTCTTGTGCCTCAATGATTTCTTTAGTGGTATATTTATAGTTTAGTTGGTGTGCCAAATTTCTTAGTGTTGCCGACAATTAAACTATGTCCATAAACCTATTAACCCCTCAGGAAATTAATTTTTCTAATTTTAGTAAAATATTGTAAATAGATGATAGTAATTTGTGAAATATGTATTTTATAATTTTTGAAATATGTGATCCATTGGTTAATACATTTCAAGTATACTTTTCTTTAAACTTCAAATGATTATGCCAAAGAACGAATTTCGTCCTTTAACTAAAAATTTCTTTTTACTAAAGAATGTTAAGTAATATGTTGTAATTTTTGTGAGCTATTAACCAAAAAACTGCATATTTTTAATCAATTTTTTATTATTGTTATTATATTTTGTTGTAAACAGTGAAATATTGATGTCAAAATAGTATTTTTGTAATTATTTAGTGTAGAGAATATAGAATAGAGAAAGTATGAACTAAATAAATGCATGTTTGGTTACAATAATGCAAATGGGGAACTAAAACCACTAGTTATGATGGATTTGTTATATAATTAATATGTTAAAGTTGTTGTTAAATATTTTATATAAGCAAAACAACTTCATTAGAAGTTTTAAAGTCAAATAAAAAAATATTTGAAGAGAGAAACAATAGAAAATTAGCAGATTTAGTGCTTTAAGTTTAAAGTAGAGAAAGAGGACATTGTCAAATAAACAGAAATTATTAATTATAAGCACAACTTATTACTGAAGTTGCCACGTTGCATTTTGAATTGAAGGAATAGAAGTGGGACATGTATTGACTGAAGTCACTCTCACCCACACCCACACATAATATGTTTAAATATTTATATTTGAGTCCAAATAAAAAGACTTTAATTCATTAAAACGATTAATGTAGAACACAATGTAGACATTGATGTAATTAATCAGTTCATAGAAGCATGACTGAATCATAACTAACTTTTAGTTAGTTATCATCTAGTTAGATGGATGTTCAAGTTAGTTACAAATTACTTGTTATATAAGTAATATGTGTGCATGATGACGACTAATAAAAATGGATGTTTTCTTTTTATACCTAGTAGTGATTTACTTAAAATTTGAATATATTTTTCGCATATGCATATCCAAACGTATCTCTCAGCATGTTTTAGATGTGTACATTTGAACGCACATCTCAGCATGTTTTGAATGTGCATATTCGAAGACATCCATTTTTAACATGTTTTAATATTTAAATGCGGGATGTAAAATTTTAGAGGTTGTTTCAGATATGCATAACTGAAACCACCTGAGTAAATGTTTTGGATATGTTTCTTTGAAACTTCCTCTGTTTGTATCATTTTTGTTTAAAACTACATCATTGTCAATACCTTATAAACAGACAAATTTTTTATGATCTATTCGAAAATATGAAACAAAAATAACAACACAGACATAACGATTAGATTAGATGTCCAGACACAGGGAAACATAATTTAGTACATAAGTTATTCGGAAAGAGCGTAATGTCGAAATATTACATCGGTAACAAAAAACAAAATATAACATAGGCTACTGCTACTACGTATGCCTAATCCTAACCCCCTTGTGACATCCTCTGTCTCCTATAGTGTGTTGCACTGGATGTCTCCCTAACCATCCTCTCAACGATGACAACCTCTTCAGGACCTCACATCTCGATAATCCTAGAATTCAATGCCTCATACCCAAGGAGTTGGATCCGCTGACAGATCGGCAAGAGATCAGTGACATGGTCATCCTCGGTCTGTTGGTTCTCCAAAAGCGCCTCATAAGTTGGCATAGGCGGACGTCCAGGACTATTTGGTGTCATGATAGGGTGTGACACGTTAAAGAACCATGTCACGTAATCCTTTACACAATGCCAACTCTAAGAATATTTCACCGAGATCCCGTCAGACCATGGTGTAGTTTTCTATTGTAGTTTAGAAATGTTAAAGGGAGATGATTGGTTGGACCTAACCATACTACAATTTTAGTGCTCGTAAGTATAATTTTTATATTGATTTTAATTTATATTCATTATTCTCATACTTTAACATCAAGATTTTACTTTTGCATGAACTTTTAGGTACATGCATGAGATGTGTGTTGAATTGGACTTAAACAAGTTTTATTTCTTAAACCCTTTCAAAATTCAATTTAAACAATAGAGAGCATATACTATCATGATGTACATAAAAAATAAGTTGATTGGTGAAAATAAAGAATGTTACATGAGACCGTTGTACAATTATTGATTACTCTTAATGTTTATACAATACATATTAACAAATAGTTATTATATGTAGGGTTATTATCATTTTACTCCCTACCATATAGGTGATTTCTGATTTTGTCCCCTGTAAAAAATTTATTTTGAAAAACACCCTTTCTATTTCAAAATACTAACAATTTAGTCCTTAAAGTCAAAATCCGCAGGTAAATCCGAAAGAAAATTCGCTGAAAACCTGTAGATTTACCTACAGATTTTGACTTTAGAACTAAATTGTTAGTATTTTGAAATGACAAGGATGTTTTTTTTAATTAAATTTATAGAGGGCAAAACCTGCCTATATGGCAGGGAATAAAATACTATTAACCCTTATATGTATGAAGAAAAATAATGTAATTATATTATACTTGTTACACTATGATCTTGATTCAACTATTATTATTAGTACTCAAATTTTACCTTTAGTTATGAATAGTTTTTATTATGTTTAAATTTTATTGACACATAAAATTATGGAGGTATACAATTTTGTGCAACATAGAGTAAGAGGGAAAAAGCCAATGTTCCTTTTTCCAAAAGTAAATTTGTTCTTTTTGACAATCTTTTATTTTTCTAATGTATTACTTGTGTTTTACATGTATAAATCAATAATTATGTATAAAAATTACTTGTACTCACAAAAACAATTAGACAGCTTTTCGTATACATATGTTAATATAATACATCATTAGTTCATGGGTTAAGATTTTAATTTTATTTATATACATGTAATTTATTTTTATATCTTAACTTAATGTTGTTAACTTATAATAATTTCATATTTTTTAAATTATAGATATTTAGTGACCAAACACCATTCTAAAAAAAAAAAAATCCGATCACATTCGACCGTATCTTCTTATATCTTATAAATCTCAATAACACTATTTTTTTTTTTATTGTTATACACTGTATGTATATTTTGTAGGTTGTCTTACTATAGATATTTTCTTTATCTAAAAAAATTATATTTTTAAATATGTATTAAAGTACAAACTTGACTACAAAATATTCTAAAGAAATAATAGTAGAAAATGAATGTCTTGATTTGAATAACCCCTAGAACAGGTTCAGTTAATCTAATCATATGGTGACCAGTAATGAGAGACAAATGTTTCTTGCTTATGTAGTTTTAATTCAAGATAAGAGAGGAGACAAATATACTCTTTGGTAGGGAACGCCGCTGTCAAGCTTCTCTAGAATATACTTATATTGCCACGTTTTTTATTTCTTATTTTACCAATCAATTCCGATAGAAATAATGTGCCTTTGTCTTTAAATAAATATTAGAGAATGGTATTCCTATATTTCAATTTTACATTAATATTTACATTCAATACTATTTGTCATATTTATATGATGAATAATATTTTTTAAATTAAAAACATTTATAAATTATATTATTATAATAATTTGTTTTATAATATAATTAATTAACTTTTTTAATAATAAAATAAAATTAATTAATAAAATATAAAAAAATGTTAATGAAATGATGAAGTTGGTTAATAAATATTCAAATATTAAAATTTAGTAGTAAAATAAAATTGATTAATATAATATAAAAAGTTGGTTCATAAAATATTAAAGTTGGTTAATAAATATTCAAATATTAAAAATAATTTTTAATATTAAAATAAAATTAGTTAATAAAATATAAAATGTTGATTAATAAAATTATAAAATTGTTTAATAAACGCTCAAATATTAAAGAAAATTCAAAAAATTATTAATTATTATAATAATATTTTATTATACATATTACTATTTATAAATATATATTTTATTTTAAAATACTCTTCACTGAATAAATACGATAAATAGTATTTGATATACGTATTGATGTAGTATTTAAATATAAGAAAAACATTCTTCTAAATATTGTCCATTTACATTTCTTGGATGGGAACAAGGTACATATCTAAATATAAAAAATCTCATGTTGTCGTTTTCGTTCGGAATAATTTATGAAAATATTTTTTTACAAATAAATTAAAGAATAATTATTTTATATTAGTCTTGCGTAGATTTTTTTTAATAAACTCACGTATATTAATAAAAAAGAGAGGAACAACACATGAAGGAAAAGGAAAAATCGGACACAGTCTTAAAGAAAGATGGGGAGACAAAACTAATCACATTAACAAGATGTGAACCGATAGCAAGGCCACCTAGTCTATTACTTACAAAATCATTCCTTAAGCCTGAAGGGATGAATTCAAAAATAATTAGAGATGGAAAATTTAAACCTAAGTTAGCCAGATAATCTGCATAAGTGTTGCCTACACTGTAAATGTGCGAGAAAAAGAATGTTTTTTGGAGTAGAAATTGGTGCATACTGACCACTTTCTTCTGAGCTTCCACGAAAGCAAAGGAGAATTATAAAGTGATTGCACAACTAGCTTCGAATTCAACTCGATTCAAAGCTAATTCCAATCATTGCTCATTGTGATATCTGTAGTAGTAAGGGCTGCCTGAAACTCAACCATAGAAGAAAAGAGCCAATGAATCGTGTCCGCAAAAGCAGTCAATTCCATCTATTATCCCAAAATAAATCCCCACAAACAACAGCCAAAGAATTAAGAACAAATTCCTCAACACAATTGCATTTTACTTAATCTAAAGAGGGAAGATGCCAGAAAAATTCAATGATTCAGGGAGCATCCAGCGGACACAATTTAATGTTAAAAACCTTTAGAATGCGAAAGTCATCCAAAGAAGAGAGGCAGTCGTGGTATTATTGTTCCAGTAAAATGAATTTGACTAAAGATGTTTTGAATGGAAGTAGTGAGTTTCAGAGACTTGTTCTTGAATCAAACCGAGTTTCGCGCTTTGCGCCTCCCACAAAAAATCAATGTGTATGTATATATATATATATATATATATATATATATATATATATATATATATATATATATCGCCTTCAACACAAAAGAGCATTTCTTGGATCTAGCGGATCACCGAAGCCACCAATTCTCCAAAGACGAGGGAGGAACCTGTCGTTTACCAAATTATAAAACCAACGCCATATTTTTCGAATAAACGAGAATTCGAAGAAAAAATGATTGACTGATTCCTCGTGACAATTGCACAGGGAACACATGGAAACATAAGTAAAACCAATCTGTCTATACAAATCGTTTGAGGGAATTTTTCCCAAAAGGAACTTCCAAAGCACCAAAGATTTAGAATATGGATATCACAACTCCAAACGACTTCGTCTAAGGAAATTTAGACGAGGGGGCTTTGTAGATGTAAGCGTCTCTATTCAAAAGGTCACCAGATAAATAATGCTATTAATACAACCTGTCCACTATGGAAGAGAAATTAGGAGGAAATTGTTTATGAATTAAGAAAGGAAACAGAGAGTGCCAAAGAGAGGGGAATGTCCACTGACCATCAATGATAAATTTGGCCACTTTATTTGAATCATCAATAACATTAGAAAAATTAATGCGATGACCGTTACCCAATGACCAGATCCCAATTCTATGGAGAAGACTATACTCAGCTTTGATCGAGAACCATATGGAGGAAAAAATGTGATACTTTATGGAGCCATAGGACTTGACAACTCTACTTTCTAGAAGTTTGGCCTCATTGGTCCTGACAAGAAAACAAATCCCAATCCATCTTGAGATTACATGATCCATTGAGTTTGGTTAAAGATCTAAGACCAAGACCTCCATGGGATAAAGTTTTGCACATCTTGGACCAAGCTACTTGAATAATTTTCCTCTTGTTGACTAAAGCGGACCAAATGAAATTTAGAATGCAAGACTCCAACTTCCTGAGCAGCATAACAAGCAAAGAATAAATGGACATGGTGTAAGGGAGCATTGGATTCACAATGGATTTTACAAGTAAAACTCTCCCAACCAAAGAAAGGGCATAACCTTTCCAAGCGACAAGTTTAGAAATTATACTATCCGTAATAGGTTGCAAATATAAGGACTTCACTCTACCACGAAAGAGAGGGACAACCAAATAAGTAATCAGGAGAACACCCATAGTGAAATATGTTATATCAAGAATTCTAGAGAGTTTGTTAGCCGTGATCACACCAGGATAGACAAAAGATTTAGACACATTAACTTTATGATCAGAAGCAGCAGAGTAATTCTGGAATAACTTCGTAATAGAATCAATGTTTTTAGTACAACATTTGTAGAAAAGAAGGATGTCGTCAGCGTGCATGATGCAAGAAAGAATGTGAGTATTTAAGGAGATTTAATAAGATAAAGGTTACCATCATGAATCTGTTTAGAAATGCCCATGCTAAGCACCTTCTGAGTAGACAGGAGAGAAGCGAAGAAAGTATATCACCCTATCTGATACCTCTGTTGCAATTGAAAAATCCATGAGGTGTTCCATGAACAAATACAGGAAGGGAAGTCGAGGCAAGAATGGTATGAATCCAATCACATAAAACATTGTTGAAACCATAAGTTGTGATAACCCTAAGAAGGAACTTCCAACATAAAGTGTCAAATGCTTTTGCAATGTCAACTTTAATAACTATGTTTCCACCAACATATTTGTTGCCAAAAATATTTACTACTTTAGAAGCAATACACACACAGTCATTTATGTTTCTACCGTGAATAATCGCCCTTTGATCATGAGAAACCAACATAGGCATAAAAGTTGCAAGCCTATCTGCCATAATTTTTGTGATGATTTTGAATTAGAAATTGGCCAGAGCAATGGGCCTAAAGTTGGCCATTGTATTCACATCCTTGGATTTAGGAATTAGAATGATAGTGTTGAAGTTATAATTGGGAAGGATCCAACCGTGTTGAAAGAACTGTATGACAATATTTCACACATCAACTTGATCACCTCCCAATAGGTTTGAAAGAAAAAAACCACCATAACTGTCTAGGCCTGGCGTACTCACAACATTGAGGTTGAAAACCACCCTCTTAATTTCATCAGTAGCTAGAATGGAAGTAAAGAAAGTATTCAGATCACGATTAATAAGCCTTAGGATGTGCTCTTCCATAATATCTCATGAGAATCATCTGCAAAACAGAAAATGTTAGTAAAATAATACACCGCATGATTGGCTAGAGCATCAGGATCTTGAATAGTATCGCATTGTTGGGTCGAAAATATGCCAAGGCCAGCTGAAGGTATTAAGTCCTTAATTTAAAGGGACAATTCTGGAACTTCGTGGAAAGTTCTAGAAGAGAAGGATATATTTTGGTCAAGAGCGAGGAATTTCGAAGTCTCAGTCGACCAGTAGGAAGCCATCGATTCTTATGAGTGGCTATCTTGGGCTCGAATGAGTAAGCAGATTGCTGTCGAAGTCGAAGTCAAGAATTCACGTCAAGGCTGAAGTCGGAGATTACTCTTAGAGAAATTTAGCATCATTGTCTCAAGGTTTGGACGTAACTCATGGAAGCGGGAACCGTTATTTCTCAGAAGTGCGCCAAGTTCGAATTTCAAAAGGAGGTGCAGAACGTGGGCAGTTGATTATAGTTTATAAGAATTGGCGCTCAAAGAGGTGGCAGGATCCTATGGAGCAGTTGCCTTCATATTTAGTTGTAGCCGTCGATTTAGCATAGGCAGTTACTTTGTAAATACTATAAATAAGTCAAATCTCTTGTAATTTGGTGTGTTCATTCGTATGCTCAAAGCTTGCAAAAACTACGCCCAATTCCGCACTTAAGGAAGAAAGAGTCCATAAAGCTTTGATGTACGTTGAATCACCAACTTTTCGATTATTGCAATCAAGTTTTATTTCAATCTTTATCTAATCGATCGGTTACTTTCTTCTAACCGTCGAGAAGCATTTTTATGTTCTTTTGTTTAAGTTTCGCACAAGTCACGAGTTTTAAGCCTTGAGTCACGAGTCACCGCTTGGCTTGCCCGTTTGGCGAAAACTCCTTTCGATCGAGGCTTGATCGTTTAGGTCACGGATTACTTATCTCGACCAAGCCTTAGTTCGTGGAAAACCATCATAGTAGTTTCCTCTAGCTCGAACACGGTTCTTGCATAGGCTTCTTGAGCAATCTTGATCACCAAAACTTAGCACGTCTTGAGATCAATCTGGTCGATCTCGCTAGTAGCCCCTAGTTTAGGACACGGGGATCGGGTTGTTTACCATTTTCCACAGTAAACAAATTGGCACACCTGGTGGGACCATAGTGCTAAGTAACAACGTGTATGAAACTTAGGAGTGGGGGTTTTACCAAAAAACACAACAAACCTCCTAGGGGAAACAAAGGTGGGATGTCTAATCCCCGTATAACAGAATAGCGAAATCCTGCGGATCTTTACCTTCAAACCCCGTATTGGAGGAAGTCGTCCAAAGTCAACCACAAACAACGAATCCTGATACCACGATCCCTCGATACCGCACGTCGGGACATCTGATCGGTCACCATTTCTAGTAAGTTTCTGTGTTCTATTCGACGTAAATTCATTCAATCTGGTAACATCTGTGGTTGTTTTTAGTTGCTTTTAATGAAGTCAATGTGTCTTTGGTTATTTTAATCTTATTGTGCAATTTTGAGTTTAAGTGTCTTTAAAAGTATGTCTTTATGCTTCTTTGGGTAGTCTCGGTGTTTCGGTTAATGCATGTGATAGAAGGAACTTGTGGCGGGACGATAAGCACCTCGGAAGGTGAAAGTTGAAGATTTTGAAGAATTGAAGTCAACACGGCACCGTGTTCATCAACACGCCCGTGTTGAAAGGCGATGGGCGCAAAATGAACACAACAGGGGATCAACACGGGCACCGTGTTCATCAACACGCCCGTGTTGAAAAGCAAAGGAAAGCCAAAATTTATACAACATTGGATCAACACGGCACCGTGTTCATCAACCGACCCGTTGAATGGGCTGGGCGTGAAAAATTGACTTAGAGATCAACACGGGCGCCGTGTTCAACCTGACCCGTGTTGAATGCCGATGTGAAACACGAATTTTTCTTATTTTGGAGCTTGTGTTGTCATTAAGGGTACTTCCGACTTTTGCCTAGAGGAGATGAGAATAGAGACTATTAGAAGGATTTGAGATGAAGAAAGCGGACTTTTGAAAGCACAAAAAGAAGAGAGCTAGAGAGGAACAAAGAGGCGGCGAGATTCAGCCACCATTGAATATCGAGTCATCACTCTTCTAATGTTAAACTCTATTTTAATGTTTTCTTTTAATATTATGAGGCTAAACCCCCAAGGCTAGGGGTGGTCTGAGTTGATCATTGTATGAATTTGGATTCTTGATTTCCTTAAATGCAAGTTTTTATTCAATTTAATTGTGCGGCGTTCTTATGATTATGTATGGGACAAGTACATGTAGACCTATGACTAACAATTGGCAGGACTGTGATTGTTAGGGTTTCTGCACAATTAGGTTATCAAGAGGCTAACCTAGGACTAGGATATCTCTTTTAATCACTTGAATTCTCGATATTTTCATGATTAAAACCTAGGTTTGTTTGAATGGACATTTGAATAAAGATTAGGGTTTTTAATAGTTGTCTTCATTAAGGACTTAAGGAAGAACAATCTAGAGATAGGTAATTGATAGTTCACTTTCGCAATGAGGAAATCAGTATGCTAATCATAGTTTTGTTCAATCAACCACTTACCCTAGCTTCATTCGCATTATATTTCATCAGTCGCAACTTGTTACAAGTAAAATTGAAGGTGTTAAAATCAACCCAACCATTGTTTTTGTTCAATTAAACTAAGAAGCACGAATAGGTATTTCCTCATGTCCTCGAGATCGATACTTGGGAAACTCATTATAACGCATCGGCAAAATAGTACACTTGCTATTTCTCGATTAACATCCTATGGGATGCGGAGGACGATTCGATGAGGATTTCCGGTCATAACTAACACGTCCATCAGTCGAGGCGGCAGATGGATGATAGCAACCATGAAATGGTTAATATGTTAACCAATCAAATGGGTAATGTCTTCAATCCCATAGTGCAAGCGGCGAAACCAATAGATTATCCGCGGAAACTAACCGCCAAGTGATTGCACAACTGACACGGTTGTGTAATTTCCTAGGGCCCCCCCAAGATACGGGTCAACCAGCACCGATGGTGCCACACGCTTCTGAGCAAGGCAATTTGCCCAGGCCCGATAAACATAAGGCGGTGAAAATATTCATCGAGGCGAAGACCACGCGAACGTGGCCTTAGCGCAACCTAGAGTAGTGATTCAGCGGCCCCATGAGGCTGACCAGGTCCTTGAGGATATTCGACGAGAGGGAATTGCTGTCGAGGGTAACCTCACTACGCTCGTCGAAAGAATCATGGCTAGGAATGGTCTAAACACTGCAGAGGCCAACATATTCATCACCTTTGGTGACTATATCCAAAACCCTAGAGGATGGAAGACACCAAAATATACCAAGTTTGGGGGAGAGACAGGAGAATCGACCGTCGAACATATAGCTAGATACCTAACCGAGTCGGGGGATATGGCTAACAATGAGGTTCTTAGAATCAAACATTTCCCTCCTTAACCAAAGCCGCGTTTACAGTTTACGACGCGCCTCCAAATTCGATCGACAATTGGTCGACCGGAGAAAATGTTCCATGAGCAGTTTATGAGGACATTCAAAATCAGTTTGGTCGAACTATCCGCATCAGCGAAAGTTTGTTGAGACCATCGACGACTATCTTAATAGGTTTAGGTCCCTAAAAGCGGTGTTTCACCCAAGTGCACGAGCATGAGTTAGTACAGATGGTCTGGAGGTTTAGATTATTCCATTAGGAAGAAAGTCGATCCCACATTTGTGAAAAGTATGTCACGACTAGCGAGACGGGGTTCGACACCTAGGCGTCGAGAGTTGAGAAAGTTAGACACACTAAGGCTAAGGTCAAAAGAGAGTGGCTTATATGACTATGACGACAGAGCCCATATATGAGGCGGATTATATCTCGCCACGCGAGATAGATTTGGTGAAATGAAGCCGGACACGCTTATGAATGCAAGTCACTTTTCCCTCGAAAGGAAAAAGTTTGTCTGTCGAGTAGCTCAAAATTTCACCAAAACTTACACTTTTGATGTTAGTAAATGTGAGGAGATATTTGATGCATTAGTGAAAGATGGTCGATTTTAATTCCGTGGGTGCTAAAATGCCACCATTAGAGCAAAGACAGAAAAAGAGGTTTTGTAAATATCATAACTTTCTTGGTCACACTACTTCTCAATGTGTTCTTTCGGGATCGGTCCAAAAATCGCAAGAAGGCCGTCGAGTTCGCCTCCGGAGGATGAAGATTGACTCCGACCCATTGAGGCAAGAAGAGGCTTTGTTTCGAGGTTCTTTGAAATCAACGTGGTAGATGTTGAAAATTTCTCAAAGACAATATGGTCGAGAAAGTGAAGGAAAGTCCGTTAGTCAAGATGGTGACGTTTACCCAAAACACGAAGAGGGCTGCTGGATTTCCTCAAGCAGAGCAAGGCTCATTGTAGGTTTGTGCCCAAGATCTGGACTCACCGGCAGACAGTGTCGAAAACTTGATTCTTTGCAGATTGCGAGGAGGACAACGATGGAATAGGAGGGATCCTAGAAACGCCCCACCATCCAAACCTAAGACTTACGTTCCCCTGCGATGCTCCAAAGGATACTTGGATCAAGCCTCAATTAGGTCTTGAAACTTCCAATCTTCTGCACTAAGGGAGGTTAAAGGCAAGTCGGTGATGAGTTACCGTGAAGTTACTACGAAAGGAAAAGTCATGTCTCGAGAATTACATGGGAGGAACCCTATGAGCCGAACTCAATGGGCGTTTCGGAGGAAGAAGCGGTGAAAGGTTAGCCGCTGCTGCCGAGGATGCCAAAGAAAGAATGGCAACGGAAGAGATACAAAGTTAAGGTGGATCCGGTTGTGAAGCGATTAAGAAATATGTTGGCAAACTGTTGCCAAAGATTAAGCGAGGTTACTAGCGATTTCGCCTCCGAGTCTGAAGCAAGCTTCGACGTCTTGGTCAATGTTGTCACCATGTTGCCCGCAGAATACAATGTGCCCACTGATGTTACGAACTCTGACGAGGTCGAAGCTGTCGAATTGGCTTCTCATAAGCCAACGTGCTACTGCGTGATGGATAATGGTTCTATCGAGAACCAGGATGCTTTTTTCGAAAAGCCTGACATGGCCATGAAGAGCCATTTGAAGCCTTTGCTAATTAGGGCAAAAGTCCAAGATGTCACTGTGAACAAGGTGCTACAGTTAACATCATGCCTTACCACACTCTGAAGAAAATCGGTATGTTTGACACCGACATCAGAACTCATAACGTGGTCTTATCAGACTACGAAGGAAATACAAAGAATACCGTGGGGGTGTGTCATACCCCAAAATTTGCCCTCCATTTTCTCAAAAGATTTCATACATCTATGCTCAAGGATTCCTCAAGAGTTGATCAGACAAACTCTCTCCTAGACAATCAACCCAAACTAGGGTTTGGTATTTCTCAAGTCAAGATGGGCTTCCAACATCTCCAATGGCCTTCATGCCTCCTCATATGCTTCAAAGATTCTCCATGTCAAGTTTCAAGCTTCACAAGTCAAGTTTCCTCAGACAATTGCTCAGATGGTTGAAAATCGGGTGTATTGGACAAAAAGTCAACTGTGGTCAACATACAGTCAAAACTTCTGATTTTTGGTCAAAATCCTCATTTTGAAGTTACACTCATCATTTGATCAAGGGTTGATCATGATTCATCAAGAAAACTCAAGATTTTCTCAAAAGTCAAACTTTCTAAATTAGGGTTTCTAGATGAAAAGTCAATGAACTTTGATGATCATAACTTTCTCATACTTTCTCGAAATTTTCCACCACCTCTTGTTTTGAAGGAAATTCAATTCTCTACAACTTCATGTCTCACAAGAATGTCCAAAAATGCTTCATTTAAGAGGTATAGCTCAAAACATTACAGGTCATTTTCAAAGTCAACAAAAAGTCAACTTTTTGTTTTGAAGATATTTTGAGCATGGTAACTCCAATTGAGATGAGACCAAAGACATTGGTTAGAGGACTCTTAGAGCTTTCCAAAAAGTCCAAGAACACTCAAAAATGTGGAAAATTGAGCAAGATACACTATTCAGAAGTTGGGCAATTTTGGACAATTGCACAAAAGGACATTTTGGTCAAAATGCAAAATTTTCCAAATGGGCCTATAATCTTTTGATCCAAACTTGTTCATGATGTTATTCTTGACCCATAAAAGCTTGGCATTGGTGATTTTCTATTTTCATGGTTTATATTTGAATTTTACAACATTTAATTCAAAAATAAATTATGTAAAATATGAAAATTAAGTTATTTTTTTCAATTAAGTTGGATTTATATCTCTCTTAATGTCCAAGAAAGCCCACACCATTTACCAAATTCGTGCAAGCCATGGCATTGATGAGAAAATCATATTTTCTTCAAAATTTGATTTGATTTTCAAAGAAAATATTTGCACATTCAATTCCCAATCTTTTTTCCTTGTTTTTTCTCTTCCAAAACCTCCTATAAATATCAAGCAATACACACAAGCCAAAGGACGGAACCCTAACCTAAAAACAAACCCAAACTCTTGCCAAATTTTTCTCAATTCTTGAAAATTCGAACTTTATTCTCCAGCAAGCTTCAGCCCAAACCATCCATTCCATTGTGCTCAGGAGGTTCCCAGGAGTAAGAAACATCCCTTGCTCGAAGCCCAGGCAGCCCAGATCAAGCTATCTCACTCTCACCGGTTTGGATTTTTTCAAATTTCGATTTGTATTCATCATGCATTATTAACTGCTTTCATGTGTTTATTTGTGATCAGGAGGTTCATTAGAATGCATATGAACCATTACATGTGAGCTTGAACGTTTGGTAATCGAATTGCCATTGTTAGGGCATTTCAGGCTGTTTCGATCGAACCGGGTCATACAGGCGTTTTCAGAGGAAACCAATATCACCATTGGATTCGTAGGGTCCGATTTAGGTGGGTAGGGTACCTTAGAACTATTTATTTTGCGTGTTTTTTCAGTTTCAGGTGGCTGCTCATCGGGGAAGACGACCGGAGCTAGGGCTCCGGCGTCGTTGACCTGAGTGGACCGGCGAGCTGCATGCGTGGCGAGAGAACGCGTCCTGATTCGTCCATTCAATACAACTGGGGCCCGCGCGCTGACTGTGTTTATTTTCAAAATATTCCTGACGCGTGTATATTCATATTGATTTAATTTTGGTTTTCCAAACACCAAAGGCAACGTGGCTCAGTGGTAGATGCAAGCAGACTCAAGGTTTCATCCCCTGGTCTCCAGTTCGAACCTCCTTGAAACCGGTTTTGAGTTTCTTTTCCAAAACTTGCATTATTTTTCATATTTCCTATTTTTTAGTATTTTACATGTTATTTTAATTATTTTCACATTTTTATTTCTGCACTAAAAAATTACCAAAAACATTTTTTATTTTTACATTATTTTTCTAAAAACCTTTATTTAATTTAATAAATTAAAAAATATAATTTTTGCATGCATATTTATTTTATTTTTATTTTAGCATTTAAATCATTATTAATTGCATTTTAATTATTAAACCTTTTCCAAAAAATCCCAAAAAATTATTTTAATATATTTATCTTATTTCCAGCATATATTAATTTTCTCATATTTAAAATTGCATTTTTTCTAACATTTTCTCTTATTTCAATCTCATCATATTTCCCGATTTTCTTATTCTTTCACAGGTTGCTCCGATTCAGACGTTTTCTTTTTATCATTTTATTTTCCAATAATGTAACTGCTCATGGGATGTAATAGTTTAAATTAGGCTTTTATTTTCCGCAAGTTAAATTATGTATCTGCCCCAAAGCCATGTAATAGCGTAGGTTTATTTTCCGCACCTTTACATTCCGCATTTTACTTTCCGCACCCTTATCAATTGCTAGTAATTAGGCGTGTATGGCAAGATAATAATCGGACATAGCTCACACTAATTTCAAGATAAAATATCTGAATTTGACACACTTCTCTCACACACGCACCCCTTAGGGTAATTCTCTCTCGATGCCTTTCGATTCAAAATGGTCATGTCCCTCGAGCGTAGAGGTATTCTAGCACCGTTGCCTTCAAACAAATCATCATAGTCCCTTCGATACAAGGATCATAAGACCCACGACGCCTCGAATACATGATCTTGACCCTCGATTGTCGCCTACGAAAAATGATGATAGTCCCCGATATGTGCTAGGATACTTCCTACAAGTTGCCTTGATGACCATCCGATGTCCCTTCGAGCGTCCGGCTTACATCCAACGAATGGAACTACCTACTAACTAATGGTACGGCTAGCGCTATTCTAAAGGAATGTAGAAGTACAAACAAAGCGACCAATTACGGTGGGTAAATAAGTCTCTTAGTTGCTTGCTCTATCAAATGCTTTTCACACCACACTTTTTTCAAAGTTCAAACTTTCTTTTCAAAAACGAAACATTTCCGAACACTTTGTATACACTCCTACATGAGTCATTACAAAGTCAAAGCGAAATGCCTTTTCAAAACATTTTTGTCAAACACACAGAAAGCAATTTTAAAAAGTTATCTAAGAGCAACTAAGAGCCCGTAGAATAAACTGCGGATGGAAAAGGGTGCTAATACCTTCCCTTTTCATAACCATTCTCCCGAACTCGGAATCTAATGAAGGTCTTTTTCTGTTACTTTTACCTTCCCTTAATTGGATAAAAATAAAAGTCGGTGGCGACTCTTGCTATCCGCACATTTGGATACAAAATCCTACAAAGTCGGTTCACCGTATCAAGGGCGACTCTGTGAGGAGTGACACCCAAAAGAGAGAATTGCCTTAGGGATTTCTAGATAACCTTTATTGCTTTTTGTTTGACTTGTATGCTTTATCTTTAAGGGTTGCTTGGGTATTATATTGTTGGGGGATCCTACACCCGGATCCGGGTTTCCTTTTAGGTAAGTGGCATTAGATCATCGCGACCGTTAGACGTATAACTACACGGTCAACATGATGGCTACGTTAGCGTGACACTTTGGTTGCCCCGATACTCTTCATTCCCAAGTTGAAGAAAGTATTTGGCTTCTGCGTGGTGTCATCAAGCGCTAACTAAACTTTTAGAACCTTAATTGACCCATCTTGGCCATTAGAAGGTAGTGAGATGGCCGACTTTGGTGTAGACCGAGGTTGGTTGATACTCGATGCTACGCTCATTGAGATTAGACTTTTGGGACATTTTCGATCGACCACTTGGCCGTCGTATTGAAATAAGCGCCTACGAAAGATCGTGATATGAGATTCCTAGAACCGGTTACTATTATAGGACAGGATGAACCAACTCAAACTTTTGGTGGGGTAATCACCTATACCTCATGCAAGCCTTAACCATAGGCTCATTGTGTGAATTGTTTGTGTGTGCTAAACATGACATCATCCGCATTGCATATCATTTCTAACTATTTCAAGGACCTAGGGATTTATCTTTGCTCTGTTTTGTAGGGATTATGGCTTCTAGAAAGACTATCCGAATCAACTTCATGGGTATCCTTCTCAACTCAAAGATTTGGTTTGAAAATTCCGACCATGCTCGGTTCATCAAAAGACATGGTTATCTACTTGATTTGGTTATCTCGGTTTTGAAGAAGATATGATGCATGTCCTATTCGGTTCTTGACCGAAACACCATTGCTTTACATTTCAGTTATCGGTTGGTTCCTACCTTGGAAGAATTCTCTAAGCTACTTGGGATACCTATTCTCGACCAAATGCCATTCACGGTTTAGAAAAGGTCCCTAAGTTCGAAGACATTGCATCCGCCTACATCTTAAGCGCTCAGACATTGAAGCCAATTGGGAAACTAGAAGTGGAGTTAAGGGTTTACTTTCCAAGTTCTTAATCAAGAAAGCCCGAGAATTCCTCAAAGTTATGAGTTTCCATGCATTTGAGAACATTGTGGCCTTACTAATTTATGGTTTGGTTCTATTCCCTAACTCGGATCAATTCATAGATGTCAATGCCATCAAGTTGTTTCTTACCCGCAATCCAGTGCCTACTTTACTTGGAGACATCCTACATTCTCTCCACACTCGTACTACTAAGCGACAAAGAACTCTCATGTGTTGTGTACCGTTGCTTTCAAGGTGGTTTATTTCGCACCTTCCTCCATCAGTTTTGAAGAATGAACAATGGTTGAGATGGTCTCAAAGATTGATGTCACTCTCTCATTCAGATATCCGTTGGAACCTTTTCTCTCAAAAGGACTTCACATTCATTGAGCGTTGTGGAGAATTCCCTAATGTACCACTACTCGGTATAAGGGGAGGTATTACTTACAACCCTTCTCTAGCTCTACGTCAGTTTGGTTTTGCTCGAAAGGATGGTCCACATGATATGCTTCTCCAAGATGTTGTGTTCGACTACAATCACGATCTCGAATCAAGCGAAGGTTTATACATGCTTGGGGCATGGTAAAGAAGACTGATACCAAGACTTTGGGGCACCCGAACTCCATTCCTTGGGAACCTTACCTCAAATGGGTGCGAGCTCGAGCTCAAAACCTCATGATGCCATTCACGCCTGTTCTACCAGTAATTATGGAACTGTTGCTATAGGTGGCGTACCTATATTGTTCTCCATCCTAACATGCCTCGATTTTGAAGACTTGAAGAGATCCTGGATCCAACTAAAAGAAGAAAGGGATACCTTTGAAGCTCAATGCTATGCAAGTGAGAAGAAAGTTCTAGAGTTGACCAAGCTACTTCACGAGGAGCGAAACATCAACGCCTACATCGGCACCAAGAGGAAGCGCCCATGGGAGACTTAGAGCTTTAGGATGTTTATGTTTTCTTTTATTGCTTTGAACTATCTCTTGTACTTAAAAGAAAAAGAATAATAAAAGAAGTACTAATAAATGTTTGTTCATTGCTTGTTTAACAAATTTAAATCTCTTAGGTCCTTGAAAACATTGCATTGCATTCGCATAAACATTGCATATCATAGCATAACATTGCATCACAGGTACATTGAAGATTGGTTTTCTCATTTGCTCGCTATTTATTTTAGCAGAAATGGCTCTTGAACAGTCTATCAAAGATCTTCAAGCTCAGAATGCTCAGTTTCAGCAGATGTTCACCAGCTTGGTCCAAGGCCAAGAAGATCTGAAGAAGCTCATCAACAAGAAGAAGAAGGTTGTTGGTCTCCTCAACATGGGTAGACGTTTCAAAGGGGGTCCTAAAGTGGTCAGCCGTATTGAGCTCTCTGAAGGAAGTGTCCATACCGAGGGGAGTACCAAGGGTGATGAAGGTGAGCAGCGTGAACCAAAGAAAGGAGGAGATGACCACTCTGACTATGGCCAGTACTCTGAGGAAGATGACAAGTACAAACAACTTGAAGATCGTTTGAATGCTGTGGAAAACCTGAAGATGTCCGGGCTGAACTTTGATGATCTGAATCTTGTTCTGGTGTGGTGATTCCTCCCAAGTTCAAAGTTCCTACTTTTCCAAATATGATGGCATGTCTTGCCCTAAGTGCATTTGAAGTCCTATGTCCGAAGATCAACCCCACGATGATGAGAAAGTTGTGGATGCACTATTTTCAAGAGAGTTTGTCCGAACTCGGTTGGAATGGTACTATCGACTAGAGAATGACCGTATCCGTACTTGGGTGACTTAGCGATGCTTTCTGACAATATGAGTACAATCTGAATTGACACCCACTCGCATGCAACTACAAAGCATGTCTATGGGTCGTGACGAGAAGTTCAAGGAGTATGCTCGAAATGGAGAGATCTAGCAAGCGAGTTCAACCACCCTTGTCCAATAGGGAGTTGGTTGATATGTTCATGGGAACACCGGGCCCATTCTTCAATCATCGATTGGAAATTCTTCATCCGGATTCTCGAGTTGATATTGACGACGGCGTTGAAGGCGGTATCAAGAGTGGGAAGATTCATGTAGAGACATCTTGAATCTTTGAAGAGATCCTTTGGTGCTAAGAAAGAAGCTAATCTTGTGTATGGTCGAAAAGCCGAGTCAAGACCGACCGTGCTCAATCGTGGGGGCGGTTGTAATCTCGATCCTACATCGACAACCTCGGTGAGACAGCGTAGCGAGCAGCGCCACGAAGGCAGTTCTGAAGATCAACATGCCATTGTCGCAAGCCTTGCAACACATGTTGAGCAGAGTGATTACCTTGAGGATCCTCCACAAAATGTCAACACTTCCTCTCAAAGTACAATCCTAATGCTAAGTGTGCTTACCATTCCAACAGCCGGGCACGACACGACAATTGTTGGGCTCAAGAACAAGATTCAAGACATGATTGAAGCTAAGCGATTGAGTTTGATCCTCTGTTGAGACTCGAATGTGATCAATGCGCCTATGCCTAACCATGACAAGAGTTCCAATCTTTGTGGGAGGCGATACTTATGTTTTCAACATAGATGACTTGACCATTCCTCGATGATTAAGAAGAATTTGTTGCAAGCGGTGTCAATCCGGATGCCCGAAGATTGTCGTTGGTGCCGTCCGCGCGATGGTTGTCTTTGGGTTGAGAAGGCGTTCGATGCATGATGGACAACCGTGAGATACTATTTACGAAACCACCGTGCGAAGTTGTGTGAAGAAATGTCTAAGTTAAGGATTGACAATGCGAATGAAGTATCATCGTGTGGGATACCTTGGGGCAGCCAGTGGAAAATATGATTACATGGTGAAGTACACATCACGATAGTTACAAGATTCCTATTGAAGATGTTAAGGCGACCGGATGGGGTGACGATTTCCCGAAGACTATCTTGATGTTAACACTATAAGGATTTCCTCTGCGATTCCGTGCCTAGGTGGCACCTCTCATTATCACTTCTCCAGGCCGGTTCCATATTCCTCGACAAGGCTATCCCTTGGAATTATGGGTGATGTTTACTATCATGGTGTCAAGCAAGATTCTCGACAATTGAAGATCTTCTTTGAAGTTTCTATCACGACATTGACAACATCGCGGATCGATAAGGTGACCGAACGGAAGGGTATTCTCTCGGATATCTCTCCTCCAAAGAGACTGCGACTCCTCGCATTCCATTCTCAATCAATATCCCACTAGAGGGAAAGAACCATAACTCTCACCTTTCATTAGAAGTACCAAAAGAAGTTGAAGACACCTCCAACAAGAAATGGAGGAAATTAAAATTATCAAGAAGAGTGACTACAATGTTGTGGAGCGGTTAGGGAGACTCGTCAAATATCCATGCTTGCTCTACTCTTGTGCTCGAGGCTCATGCTAATGCCTTGGTGAAGTTTACGAAGAATGCTCACGTGCCGCAAGACACTACCATCGACCGATTCGAAGTTTGTATTGCTAGCACGGCTGCCAACAACGGCCTAGGCTTCTCGATCTTGATTTGACTCCTTGGAAAGAAACATAACAAAGCCTTGCACATCTACTGTTGAATGCAAGGGTACTACCTTATCCCATGTTTTGGTTGACACGGTTACGCTTTGAATATCCTTCAAAGCGCTTTTGATCGACTTGATGTCGAAGGGTTGGTTCGAGACCAGTGACATTATTGTAAGGGCTTTTGATGGTTCTAAGCGCCGCGAGGAGAGCTCACTCACTGTTAAAGTCGGTTCCCGACTTTTGACTCTACTTTCTTTGTCATGGACATTCGTCCGACTTACTCTTGCCTACTTGGATGCCCTTGGATACATGGGGCGGTAATACCTCTACCTTACATCAGAAATTGAAGTACCCGGTGAAAGGAAGGTTGTCACGGTATGGTGAAGAAGAATATATGGTCGGTCATCTACGGTCATTCCGCTATCTCGAGATGGAGGGTGAATTCTTGAGACTCCTGTCAAGCTTTTGAAACAATTCCAGTCATGCTTGACTCTCCGTCCTCTGAAGATGCCAAAGTTCCGCCTAGGATGGCCTCATTGAAAGGCGCTCAAGCTGTTGTTGAACAAGGAGGTAGCACTGTTTGGGGTCAACTCCCTGATCTTCCCTTCAAATCCGACAAGACTGGTTTAGCCTTCACCATCAAGGGTCAGAAGATGATACGCCACGAACGTGCCGGCCAATTTCCTTTCCGCATCAGTCAGAGTGGCCATGCTATAGAAGGCGGCGACAACGACTTGACATCGGCAAGTGGATCTTCGACTCGGATAAAGGGCTCGAATTGGAAGGCGAAGGCGTCATACCAATCTCCTTTAGTCGGGAGTAATTGCTCTTGTTTTGTTTTGCTTTTCGTATTTCTTTATGTTTTGAACAATAAACTTTGAAAGCCTAGTGCCTTGCGGGGCATCATGGCTCGTTCGAGGGTTATTATCATCGTTTGCGTATTTTCATTCAATAAATTCGTTGGACTTTTGCATTCAATTGTTTGTTTTCTTTCTTTACTTTATCACCCTTCAAAAGCTATGTGTTCTTACACACACCCGTGATACAACTGCAGAATCACTCCGAATCTAGTTAATAACGACTATGCTAGTGCTAAATATGACTTGATAATCCGATCTACCAAGCCAAGGCGAAAGTGAGGAAGATTGTGAAGTGCCGGAGAACTTGCGGTTCTACACAAGAAGAAGCGAGTTATCTGACCACCACGAAGAAGCGAGTTGAGGTTGTGAATTTGAGTCTTGACAAAAAGAGATCAAGATAGGAGCGGGTCTTGAGCAGTGTTAAAGAAAGGTTGATTCAGATGCTACGAGACTACATTGAGGTTTTTGCTTGGTCATACGAAGACATGCCGGGTTTAGACATTGATATTGTGGTACACCGATTGCCGACAAAAGAAGGTTTTCTCCCAGTGAAACAGAAGGTTCGTCGCATGCGTCCTGAGATGTCAGAGAAAATCAAAGCCGAAGTTATGAAGCAGTTCAACGCTGGTTTCTTAGCTGTCACCTCCTATCCCCAGTGGGTTGCAAATGTGGTACCCGTGCCTAAGAAGGATGGTAAGGTACGAATGTGTGTGGATTACAGAGATCTGAACAAAGCGAGCCCGAAAGACGATTTCCCACTTCCTCATATTGATGTTTTGGTTGACAATACCGCTCAGCATAAGGTTTTCTCCTTCATGGATGGTTTCTCCGGTTACAATCAAATCAAAATGGCTCCTGAAGACATGGAAAAGACTACTTTCGTTACACAGTGGGGCACTTTCTGCTACAAGGTTATGCCGTTCGGATGAAGAACGGCGCCACTTATCGTGCTATGGTAACATTATTTCATGACATGATTCATCACGAGATAGAGGTCTCGGCGATATGATAGCTCGATCACGGTGAAGAAGAACATCTTGATCATTTGCAGAAACTGTTCGATAGGTTGAAGAAGTACAGACTAAGACTCAATCCTAACAAGTGCACTTTTGGAGTCAGATCCGGAAAACTCCTAGGGTTTGTAGTCAGTGGAAGAGGTATTGAGGTTGACCCTACGAAGGTTAAAGCTATTCAAGAGATGCCAGCTCCCCGCACCGAGAAGGAAGTCAGAGGTTTCTTGGGCCGATTGAACTACATTGCCAGATTCATTGCACACCTAACTGCTACCTGTGAGCCAATCTTCAAGTTGCTAAAGAAAGATCAGGTAGTGGAATGGAATGGCGATTGCCAGATCGCTTTTGACAAAATCAAGGAATACCTACAGAATCCTCCTATCCGATGCACTTTGCCGAAGGAAGACCTCTTATCATGTACTTGACGGTGTTAGAAAACTCAATGGGGTGTGTGTTGGGGCAACATGAGAGTCAGTCGAAAAGAGCATGCAATATACTACCTTAGCAAAAGTTTACCGTGAAACAAGATACTCATGACTTGAGAAAACTTGCAACGCTTTGGCTTGGGCTGCTCCGACTAAGGCGATATATGTTGACTCACACTACCTTGTTGATTTCTAAGATGGATCCGATAAAATACATCTTTGAGAAACCAGCTCTCTCGGAAGAATAGCAAGATGGCAAATGATCTTGACCGAATATGACATCCGGTACACTTCTCGAAGCGATCAAAGGAAGTGTAGTAGCCGATCATTTGGCTCATCAAGCCGTGAGCGACTATCAATCTATGCGATTCAATTTCGAGCGAAGATGTTTTGCTAATTCTGATTGCGAGAACCAGGCCAGACGAAGGACTGAACAAGGATCCCGATGGACTATGGTCTTTGATGGAGCCTCAAACGCACTTAGCAATGGCATTGGCGCCATCATTACGTCCCTCGCGGACATACTCCTTTCACCGCCATTATGTTTCATTGCACTAACAACATGGCGAGTATGAGCGTGCATCATGGGTATCAAAGTCGCTATTGACTTAAGAATCAAGTTCTTACAAGTGTATGGAGACTCGGCTTTAGTGATTAGTCGATTAAGGCGAGTGGGATACGAAGCATCCGAATCTCATTTCATATCGAGCATGTTCGAGTTTGATTCCTTACTTGAAGAGATTACTTTTGATCACATTCCACGAGAAGAGAATCGGTTGGCGACGCATTAGCTACTATGTCGTCTATGTTCAAGGTCGGATGGGACAACGAGGCTCCCGGATCATCATTGAGAGGTTCGACGAACCAGCGTATTGTTGTGAGCTTGACGAAGACAAACCTTGGTACTATGGCGTGAAAGAGGTATCTTGAGACTCTTATACAAGATTGTATCATCCCACGATCATCATTTGGTACCACACTATGGCTAAGAAGATTTTGAGAACAGGTTACTATTGGTCCACCATGGAAGCGATTGTCACCGCTATGCTCGATCTTGTCACAAATGCGGTTATGCCGACAAAGTGCACGTACCTCCGTACCTCGAATGTTTTAACTCCTCCGTGGCCTTTCACAATGTGGGGCATTGACATGATTGGAGAGATTAAGCCCACTTCCAATGGACATCGTTTCATCCTTGTGGCAATTGACTATTTCACCAAATGGGTAGAAGCGACCTCGTATGCATCATTACCAAGAATGTAGTGGCTCGATTCATCAAGCATAATCTTATCATCGGTATGGCACTCTGAAAGGATTATCACGGATAACGGTTCCAATCTCAACAACAAAATGATCACCGAACTCGTTCAAGATCACGCATCACAACTCTTCTCCATATCGGCCTAAGATGAATGGCGCGATGGAAGCCGCCAACAAGAACATTAAGAGGATTATCTGAAGATGACGGTGACTTACAAAGATTGGCATGAGATGTTACCATTTGCTCTTCATGGTTATCGCACTACGAACATCAACAGGGCAACCCCTTCTCTCTTGTATACGGTATGGAAGCCGTCTTACCCATCGAGGTTCGGATACCCTCAACGAGTCCTCCGAGCGAGTTAGGAGAAGGCGATTGGGTCCGACTCGCCTTGACCAGATTAATTTGATTGATGAGAAGCGACTCGCGTCCATCCGCCATGGACAGTTATCGAAACGAATGATCGAGCATTTAACAAGAAGGTCAAGCACCGAGTCTACCAAGTCGGTGATCTAGTAGTCAAGCGCATTATCCTTCCACAAGGTGATCCAGGGCAAATGGACTCCCACCTGAGGGACCATTTGTAGTCAAGACAGTATTTTCGGCGGAGCTATGATACTTAGCACCATGGATGGTGAAGACTTCCACACCGTGAGCGAGACATAGTCAAAAATACTACGCATAAAGAGACCCGCTAGTCGGTGGCCTAGGCAAAAATAAGGGCATCTGGCGAACCAAAGGGTTCGGGCAAAAATTAAGGATATATGGAAAACATGTACACCGGCAAGTCGAAAACACGAAAAGCGGCTTGGGCAAAAAGGTATCCGATGGTGAAAACCGAAAGGCGGTCTAGGCAAAAGTTAGGGATTTAAGCGTCGACTATGTCTCTTCGGATCACACCTTCCGACTACTATCATTCAAGATTCAAATGGCGAAGATCGGTCTACTTTCTACCGACAAGGAGATGAGATAGTCGAAATATATGAGTACTAGCATAGTTGGAACTTAACGAGATTGTTTCCATAGCTTTTACCTTTCTTGTGTACAAACCTTGGGCCATACGCCACCTTTCAAATGAATCTGACTTCTTTCTCTTTACAATTTCCATTGTTTGTCGTTTGCAATAAGTCCAATGTTTGCTTTGAATGATTATACACACTTGACAGTAAAAATCTCTCTGCAAACATACGAAAAGTGAACATACAAAAGTACTTACTACAGGTTCCGGGAATTGGGATGACGAAAGTCAACGAATAGTTCCCCACGAGCATAAAGGTGTCACCCACAACACACCTTCCCAGGGAGTATAAGGGAATCCACGAGCAAATTCCACTCAATCGAGCAACGTTACATCGTCTCTAGCGGTAACACTTCATCCCGTGGATATTTCTCAATCCTCCCCTTCTCCCGGCGGTATCCGGACTCAAAATTTGGTCGGATAGTGCATCGGAGGAAGCATACACCTTTATTCCCACCAGAGATTACAACGGACTCTAGACTCTTCAAGCCGGTCTCTCGGCAACCATCAAATGCTCTCCATGAGATCTACACTCGGAATCCCAGAGCGTCTCTTAAATTTCCTCGGCGGATTTACATACAAGGTCCTCAGCGGATCGCCTCCCGGACTCTCCTCGTAGGTCTATATGAGATCTCCGACAACGAGCCTCTCAAATCTCTACCTTCCTCAACAACGTCTAGGCCCAAGACTTGGTCGGATAATGCATCGGAGGAATCCAAGATATCTTTCTTCTCCTTCAAAGCGGGGTTCTCACCTACTCAATCCCAGTGAAGTTAGAAATCTTCAAGCAGAATATCCGATCTTCTTCAAGATGGATATGTTTTGAAATATCACAACATTCATCATTCATACATTTCTCATAAAGTCATAATTCATGCATATGTCATTCATATACATCATGCATCATACTTTGCATAAGACTAACAAATATTCTATCAAAGTTTTTCTTGATTTCTCCAAAAGCAGTGTGATCATTTCGCAAAGCAGGTCGAGATTAAGCCCGAGCGGAAAACTATCGAAAGACCGCCTGAACAGGTCCGGATTAAGCCCGAGCCGGGGAAAACTATCGAAGACCGCCTCCGACGACGGTCCAGATTAAGCCCGAATCGGCGGAAAACTATCAAAAGACCACCTCGGTTATCCTCCGATAACGAGCAATGGATCAACACCCGATGCACAGGAAGCTATCCACATTCGGCCACTACAATCTCTCCCGAGTAATCAGCGAAGATTTATTCGATTATCAGCAACTCTGAGTCTAGCGTCGACTCGGTTGCCTTGGATGGCATCTTAAGCCCATCTCCGACTATTTGTCAACATCTCTTCACTATCGAATCTGCATATATGGTTAAAAATCAATACGGACCAATAACTTCATTTAAAGTGAACACGAAGTCTAACGTACGACTCCCTTCGGATGGCATCTTAAGCCCATTTCCTCTCCATTCCAGGAACATCTACAGAGTCTAACGTACGACTCACCCTCCAGCATCGACCTTTCTAGATGGCATCTTAAGCCCATCTCTCGCTCTCCTATTAACAACCTCGAGTCTAGCGTACGACTCGTTCCCCAGCGAAGTCTCCGACTTCTCCAAATGGCATCTGTAAGCCCATTCCCGCATCATCCACCAACCGCGAGTGCAAATTTTCAGGCGTACTCGGTGTTCAATCATCTTCTACCTCCAGGTCACGAAAGACAAGCGTGTCAATCTAACCCTCCAGTACAAGAAGATTGAACAGGGGCAGCTGTCATACCCCAAAATTTGCCCTCCATTTTCTCAAAAGATTTCATACATCTATGCTCAAGGATTCCTCAAGAGTTGATCAGACAAACTCTCTCCTAGACAATCAACCCAAACTAGGGTTTGGTATTTCTCAAGTCAAGATGGGCTTCCAACATCTCCAATGGCCTTCATGCCTCCTCATATGCTTCAAAGATTCTCCATGTCAAGTTTCAAGCTTCACAAGTCAAGTTTCCTCAGACAATTGCTCAGATGGTTGAAAATCGGGTGTATTGGACAAAAAGTCAACTGTGGTCAACATACAGTCAAAACTTCTGATTTTTGGTCAACATCCTCATTTTGAAGTTACACTCATCATTTGATCAAGGGTTGATCATGATTCATCAAGAAAACTCAAGATTTGCTCAAAAGTCAAACTTTCTAAATTAGGGTTTCTAGATGAAAAGTCAATGAACTTTGGTGATCATAACTTTCTCATACTTTCTCAAATTTTTCCACCACCTCTTGTTTTGAAGGAAATTCAATTCTCTACAACTTCATGTCTCACAAGAATGTCCAAAAATGCTTCATTTAAGAGGTATAGCTCAAAACATTACTGGTCATTTTCAAAGTCAACAAAAGTCAACTTTTGTTTTGAAGATATTTTGAGCATGGTAACTCCAATTGAGATGAGACCAAAGACATTGGTTAGAGGACTCTTAGAGCTTTCCAAAAAGTCCAAGAACACTCAAAAATGTGGAAAATTGAGCAAGATACACTATTCGAAGTTGGGCGATTTTGAATGATTGCACAAAAGGACATTTTGGTCAAAATGCAAAATTTTCCAAATGGGCCTATAATCTTTTGATCCAAACTTGTTCATGATGTTATTCTTGACCCATAAAAGCTTGGCATTGGTGATTTTCTATTTTCATGGTTTATATTTGAATTTTACAACATTTAATTCAAAAATAAATTATGTAAAATATGAAAATTAAGTTATTTTTTTCAATTAAGTTGGATTTATATCTCTCTTAATGTCCAAGAAAGCCCACACCATTTACCAAATTCGTGCAAGCCATGGCATTGATGAGAAAATCATATTTTCTTCAAAATTTGATTTGATTTTCAAAGAAAATATTTGCACATTCAATTCCCAATCTTTTTTCCTTGTTTTTTCTCTTCCAAAACCTCCTATAAATATCAAGCAATACACACAAGCCAAAGGACGGAACCCTAACCTAAAAACAAACCCAAACTCTTGCCAAATTTTTCTCAATTCTTGAAAATTCGAACTTTATTCTCCAGCAAGCTTCAGCCCAAACCATCCATTCCATTGTGCTCAGGAGGTTCCCAGGAGTAAGAAACATCCCTTGCTCGAAGCCCAGGCAGCCCAGATCAAGCTATCTCACTCTCACCGGTTTGGATTTTTTCAAATTTCGATTTGTATTCATCATGCATTATTAACTGCTTTCATGTGTTTATTTGTGATCAGGAGGTTCATTAGAATGCATATGAACCATTACATGTGAGCTTGAACGTTTGGTAATCGAATTGCCATTGTTAGGGCATTTCAGGCTGTTTCGATCGAACCGGGTCATACAGGCGTTTTCAGAGGAAACCAATATCACCATTGGATTCGTAGGGTCCGATTTAGGTGGGTAGGGTACCTTAGAACTATTTATTTTGCGTGTTTTTTTTCAGTTTCAGGTGGCTGCTCATCGGGGAAGACGACCGGAGCTAGGGCTCCGGCGTCGTTGACCTGAGTGGACCGGCGAGCTGCATGCGTGGCGAGAGAACGCGTCCTGATTCGTCCATTCAATACAACTGGGGCCCGCGCGCTGACTGTGTTTATTTTCAAAATATTCCTGACGCGTGTATATTCATATTGATTTAATTTTGGTTTTCCAAACACCAAAGGCAACGTGGCTCAGTGGTAGATGCAAGCAGACTCAAGGTTTCATCCCCTGGTCTCCAGTTCGAACCTCCTTGAAACCGGTTTTGAGTTTCTTTTCCAAAACTTGCATTATTTTTCATATTTCCTATTTTTTAGTATTTTACATGTTATTTTAATTATTTTCACATTTTTATTTCTGCACTAAAAAATTACCAAAAACATTTTTTATTTTTACATTATTTTTCTAAAAACCTTTATTTAATTTAATAAATTAAAAAATATAATTTTTGCATGCATATTTATTTTATTTTTATTTTAGCATTTAAATCATTATTAATTGCATTTTAATTATTAAACCTTTTCCAAAAAATCCCAAAAAATTATTTTAATATATTTATCTTATTTCCAGCATATATTAATTTTCTCATATTTAAAATTGCATTTTTTCTAACATTTTCTCTTATTTCAATCTCATCATATTTCCCGATTTTCTTATTCTTTCACAGGTTGCTCCGATTCAGACGTTTTCTTTTTATCATTTTATTTTCCAATAATGTAACTGCTCATGGGATGTAATAGTTTAAATTAGGCTTTTATTTTCCGCAAGTTAAATTATGTATCTGCCCCAAAGCCATGTAATAGCGTAGGTTTATTTTCCGCACCTTTACATTCCGCATTTTACTTTCCGCACCCTTATCAATTGCTAGTAATTAGGCGTGTATGGCAAGATAATAATCGGACATAGCTCACACTAATTTCAAGATAAAATATCTGAATTTGACACACTTCTCTCACACACGCACCCCTTAGGGTAATTCTCTCTCGATGCCTTTCGATTCAAAATGGTCATGTCCCTCGAACGTAGAGGTATTCTAGCACCGTTGCCTTCCAAACAAATCATCATAGTCCCTTCGATACAAGGATCATAAGACCCACGACGTCGCCTCCGAATACATGATTTTGACCCTCGATTGTCGCCTACGAAAAAATGATGATAGTCCCTTCGATATGTGCTAGGATACTTCCTACAAGTTGCCTTCAATGACCATCCGATGTCCCTTCGAACGTCCCGCTTACATCCAACGAATGGAACTACCTACTAACTAATGGTACGGCTAGCGCTATTCTAAAGGAATGTAGAAGTACAAACAAAACGACCAATTCTGAGTGGGTAAATAAGTCTCTTAGTTGCTTGCTCTATCAAATGCTTTTCACACCACACACTTTTTTTTCAAAGTTCAAACTTTCTTTTCAAAAACGAAACATTTCCGAACACTTTGTATACACTCCTACATGAGTCATTACAAAGTCAAAGCGAAATGCCTTTTCAAAACATTTTTGTCAAACACACAGAAAGCAATTTTAAAAGTTATCTAAGAGCAACTAAGAGCCCGTAGAATAAACTGCGGATGGAAAGGGGTGCTAATACCTTCCCTTTTCATAACCATTCTCCCGAACTCGGAATCTAACGAAGGTCTTTTTCTGTTACTTTTACCTTCCCTTAATTGGATAAAAATAAAAGTCGGTGGCGACTCTTGCTATCCGCACATTTGGATACAAAAATCCTACAAAGTCAGTTCACCGTATCACAGGGTGATCCAGGTCAACATCACTGTTGGCTCAGTATCAAGGCCAACCATCTTCATGGTCATCAGAGGGAAGCCTAGTTACAATCTGCTGGTTGGTCGAGAGTGGCTTCATGGTGTCGGGGCTGTGCCATCATCTATGCATCAGCGCCTGATAATTTGGAGAGAAGACGGCATTGCGGAAAATATCAATGATGACCAAGGATATTTCTTGGCTGATGTCAACCATGTCGGTCCAACTGATTTCGACCGCAAGCTGGCTAATATTGCCCCATGCCTTCCAGCTGAAGAAGGATATCGGAGTTTGTCTGAATCTTTCGTATCTTTGAGGCTACACGAAACTCATGGTTTTGGGACGTGGAGCCTATAGAGGATCTATATGCGCGGACCCTGCGCCTACTGGCTGGGGGCAACCAACCGCTGACGATGTCTGAGTTAGAAGCCTTGCAAAGGATTTCGGCATATGTTGCCGAAAACAAGATCAATTCGGCCATGGAGGCTGAGGCAAACCTGGCTGTGGTAGCCAGCAAAGGTTGGTTGTCGAATGAGGTTAATATGGCTGTTGAGCCAAAACCACCGAATATACAAGTGTCGAAAGAAAACGTCGAAGAGCATCGTCTAGATTGCATATACGACGAAGAACCTTTAGGGTTCGAGAAGGATCCTATGGCGCCAGAGAAAATGCAGCCACAAGATCCTTTAGAGGAGGTCGACCTTGGCGAAAAGGGAGATAAAAGGCCCACATATATAAGCGCCAACATCGACCCAGAACTAAAAATGAAGGTAATCTCTTTGCTTAAAGAATTTAAAGATTGTTTTGCATGGGATTATAACGAAATGCCTGGTTTAAGCAGAAATTTGGTGGAACACAAACTACCAATGAAAGATGGGGCGAAGTGTGACACCCCGATTTAATTCAATATTAAATAAGCGAGAATTAATTATTTAATTGATTAAAGTCTTAAATATTTAATTCATCTGGATTAATTGGATTATTTAATGAGGAAAGGTTTGGAAGGGTGCAGAGTAACGGTGGGTGTGATAGTAAAACACTCTACTAAATACTAAGTATTAATTAATTATTTTAATTGGAATATTAAAAGGAAATATAAAAGGAAAAGAAAGGAAAAAGAGAAGGTTTTGGAAAATCATTTCACGTAGAGTTGGAGAAAGAAGAGAAGAGAGGAAAAGCCGACGCCGAGAGAAACCGGAGAATCATCGCGAGGTAAGGGGTGATTTTATTTGGTTAATATGTCTTATGGGTTTTGGGAACCAATGGGATGATTGGGTATGTTAGGAATTGGAATGGTAGATTATAGTATGAAACCCTAATTGTGTCAGTGGACGGAAAATTGATCACTAGTGTGTCAGATGATAATTAGGAATGGATAAAATATGTTAGTTGATGTCAAAATGGTGTGAAATGATGTTAGAATGGTGTTCGTGATATTATAATTCGTGTTTGAAAGTTTGGAAATGGTTATGGATGCATAAAGCTGTCAAAAATGATAAATATTGTTTATAGGTCGTGAAACCGGTTCCTGTGGGAGGAACCGGTTCAGTAATAAATTCAAATTGGAATTTTGTACACAGGAACCGGTTCCCTGTGGGGAGGAACCGGGTTCCCCATACAAAAATCCAGGGGGACTCTATTTTGAAAACCTGGGAACCGGTTCCCTGTGGGGAGGAACCGGGTTCCCCATACAAATTTCCAGGAGCGTGTATTTTTCAAATTGTGGGAACCGGGTTCTCCCAGTGAGGAACCGGTTACCACTGTGTATTTTTCCAAAACTTCTAAATTTTCAAAAATGCATATTTTCTAAACCGTAACTCCGATTCGGGTGCCGTTTTCGGCGTTATTTCTTAAATTTAAAGTTCTACCTCCTGGAAAAGAAAAATATTATTTTATTGAAAATTATTTTAAAAAGAGCCGAGTTCCCGATTTTTGAAAATGTGGATTTAAATACGGAAGATAGTAATCAATGAGAATGGTCTGAGTTACCGGATGAGAACTAATGTATATCATGTTGTATTTTGATGTCCATTGTGATTTGATTGTGATGTATTGGTGAAATGACATCGTTTGGCTATGTTGATTTATTATGATCAGTGGAATAATGTGGCATGCTTTTATGATTGCATGCATATACATTTGTTAATTGGTTCATTCCCATTGTGCGGAAGTGAGCTTGCGAGCCAAGAGTGACGGTAGAGGTAGTGAGGCTAGATTCTTGACCCAATGGTGTGGGCGAATCATGGATTACACTTGTCTTTCCACGAGTAAGCGGAGGTGGGTGAACAGCGGTTCACGATTGGTACCACATGCATAGAGTGCATTGCATATGGAATTGTAACATGTTAGGATGGTTTCCGTGTTGCAATTGCCATTGTTTATTTATACATGATCATTGTGTGAATTGTTCTGTATTGTTTGTGATCCGGTGTTGGTTGATGAACTAATATATTCAATTAATGTTGGATCTAAGAATTATAATACATATTATATCAATTGAAATCTCACCCTTACTTTAACATTTCGGATCCAGTGATTAGCGCTTGGGTTGGTGAGGATAACCTTAGATTCGAGTCTTTGTCCGCGTGTCGATCGTGGTCGGTAGATGTAACACTGGGGAAAACGATTGTTTGGAATCCTTTTATGGATATTTTAATAATTTTGGAATTTTGTTGATTTATTATCCTGGAATAACTGTTGAGTAAAGTATTCGGGATTTAATTATGTTTCATTTCCGCTGTTAAACATAATTTTGAGTATAATTTAATTGATGAGTATTCTTCAGTGAAGCATGACGCTGTTTGGTCAAATTTTTATTATTTAAATTGTGACGCCTTCTTGATTATGATTAAATACTCTGATTATTATTTATAAAACGCGGGTGATTAGAAGGGGGTGTTACACGAAGCCGGTAAAGCAGACGCCTCGACGCTTCGCTCCTGCTGTGGTGTCGAAGATAAAAGAGGAGATCGAAAGACTTCTCAAGAGCAAGTTCATTCGAACTGCAAGGTATGTCGAGTGGTTGGCAAACATTGTGCCAGTCCTTAAAAAGAATGGCAAACTTCGAGTCTGTATTGATTTTAGGAATTTAAATACTGCTACTCCAAAAAGATGAATATGCCATGCCTGTTGCTGAAATGCTTGTCGATTCAGCTGCAGGATTTCAATATCTAAGTATGCTTGATGGTTATGCTGGTTATAACCAAATCTTTATTGCAGAAGAAGATGTGCCAAAAATGGCTTTCCGTTGCCCTGGAGCGTTAGGCACCTATGAATGGGTGGTGATGCCATTCGGTCTGAAGAATGTCGGAGCCACGTATCAACGGGTAATGAATTCGATGTTTCATGATTTTATTGAAGATTTCATGCAAGTTTATATCGACGACATTGTGGTTAAGTCGAACTCTGAGTCGACGCATCTTTATCATCTGCGAAGATCGTTCGAGAGAATGAGACAATATGGATTAAAGATGAATCCATTGAAATGTGCTTTTTGTGTGCAGGCAGGAGATTTCCTTGGCTTTGTGGTGCATAAAAAGGGCATTGAAGTCAATCATTCAAAGACCAAAGCCATCATGGACGTTGCGCCTCCGTCGAATAAAAAAGAACTTCAGTCATTGTTGGGGAAAATAAACTTCCTGAGGCGTTTCATCTCCAATTTAAGTGGAAAGATTAAGGTGTTCTCACCACTGCTTCGACTGAAGAATGAAGGGTTCATCTGGCATAAAGAGCATCAGGAGGCTTTTGACAAAATCAAAGCGTATTTAGTGGAGCCTCCTGTGTTGGTACCTCCAGTGTGGAATAAGCTTATGAGGTTGTACATAGCAGCCACAGATTCGACAATAGGTAGCATGTTAGTACAGGAAGATGTAAATGGTGTCGAAAGACCAATCTATTACCTTAGTCGAATGTTGAATGATGCCGAGACTAGGTATAGTGATATAGAAAAACTATGCCTTTGTTTGTATTTTTCTTATATCAAATTGAAGCAATATATAAAGCCGGTTGACGTGTATGTTTCTTCTCATTTTGATATAATTAAGCATATGTTGTCCAAACCAATTTTGCATAGTCGAATTGGTAAATGGGCCCTAGCACTTACTGAGTATTCCCTAACTTTTGCGCCCTTAAAGGCCATGAAAGGACAAATTGTGGCAGATTTTTTGGTCGACCACTCAGCTATGGCTATGCCACAAAATTATGTTGGTTTTGTTCCATGGAAATTATATTTCGACGGTTCCACCATAAAACGGAGCTGGTATAGGGGTAGTCATAATTTCACCAAGTGGAATTCGGCCAGTTCAAGTATGCCATCGACGGCATGTGCACTAACAATGAGGCGAGTATGAAGCTTTGATCACGGACTTGAGCTGCTGCTAGAACTGGGGGCAAGGAATGTTGAAATTATGGGTGACTCAGAGCTAGTAGTAAAGCAAGTGTCGAAGGAATACAAATGCGTCAAAGCAAACTTAATCATGTACTTCGTGCTAGCGATAAGGTTGTTCAAACAATTTGAGCAAGCAAGTATCAATACATACCGCGCGGAAAATCAAGAAGCAAATGATTTGGCGCAAGAAGCCTCTGGTACAAGAAGCGAAGATGAGGAAAGCATCCCGACAAGAGAAAAGGTTCGACGTACTGCTTTATACCCTTCAGATTTGTCCATTATTAAGTTAGGTGCATTTGATACCGAAAATTTTGAAATTTTTACAATTAATAATGGGCAAAATAGTGACTGGCGAAAACCTTTAGTTGAATATTTGCGAAACCCAGTAGGATCAACAGATAGAAAAACTAAGTATAGGGCCCTTAGTTATGTTTTGATTGAAGAAGAGTTATTTAAGAAAACTGCTGAGGGGGTGTTGTTAAAATGTCTAGGCGAGAACGAGGCATATGTAGCCGTGTCGAGTGTGCATAGTGGCGCATGTGGCGCCCATCAGGCCGGACACAAAATGAAATGGCTGCTAATACGTTCTGGTGTCTATTGGCCCTCGATGATGAAAGACTGCATTGAGTTTGCTAAAGGGTGCCAAGAATGTCAGGTGCATGGGGGCATTCAACATGTTCCTGCCAGCGAATTGCATGCCATTGTGAAACCATGGCCATTTAGGGGATGGGCGTTAGATGTGATTGGGGAAATTAAACCAGCCTCGTCAAAACAACAAAGATACATCTTGGTGGGAATCGACTATTTCACAAAATGGGTCGAAGCGGTGGCATTGAGGAATGTCGACCGAGGCCGTAATTGATTTCATCGAAACCATATTATTCTGATTTGGGTACCGAGACACTCACCACGACCAAGGGATATTTGTGGGGCAAAAGATGCAAACTTTGCACAAGAAGTTGGGATCAAACTACTAACATCTACCCTTACTATGCAAAGCAAATGGCCAAGCAAGCGGCCAATAAGGTAATAATTAGCTTGATTAAGAAACAGGTGGGCAGAAAACCTAGAAACTGGCATCAAACGCTAGATCAAACATTGTGGGCTTGTCGAACGTCTCCAAAAGAGGCTACGGGAACCACACCGTTCCGGTTAACATATGGTCACGACGCGGTACTATCAGTCGAGATACATGTCCATGCAGTGAGAATTCAAAGACAAAACGAGATACCCACGGAAGACTATTGGGCTATGATGGCTGATGAGCTAGTCGATTTGGATGAAGAGAGGATGTTAGCTTTTGACTCCATAACAAGGCAAAAAGACAAAATTGCCAAGGCCTATAATAAGAAGGTAAAAGACAAGCATTTCGCCATCAATGATCTCGTGTGGAAAGTAATCCTACCTATGGATAGGAACGATAGGGTTTTAGGGAAGTGGTCACCAAATTGGGAAGGACCATTCAAGATAATCCGAGTATTCTCAAACAATGCATATGAGCTTGAAGAGTTAGCCTTGGATCGACGAATCCTAAGAGTAAATGGTAAGTACCTAAAAAGGTATAAACCAATCCTACAAGAAATAACTATTTCGACAACTTAGAGAATAAAAGTCGAAAAATAGTGGAGGAATGAATACGATACCAGCAAAATAACAAATAAAAGTGGCCATAGGCCATTGTTCAGAATTACAATAAAGTTGGTGCCAAAGAAAGAAGTTACAATTGTTACATTAAAATTTTCCAAATTTCTTCTGGAAAGTAGACAGGTCACCACGCAGACGAACACCGTAATCGACCAACTCCTCGACGCCTTCGCGAAATGGTTTTGTCTCTTTGTTCCGTTTGAGTCGCAGGAAGCGTTTTTGCTTTCAACGTTTCCGAATGCCGCAATGGATTCCTCCAGTCCTTGTCGGCGCGATATCCTCCACTCCTTGGACAAAGCGGCTAGTTGCGTATTTCATCTCCTTTTGGGAACTAGCGCGAGCCGTTTGTCCTTGTAGCTGTCGAACTTTCATTGCTTTGCTGTCCTCCTTGGCAATAGTAACGCATCTTGAGCAACTCGTTGTTGAAAGATTTCTTCTTCATTAGCGACAACATTTTCACTAAAGGAAGAAGAACGTCAAATGTAGACAACATGAGCTTGCGATTCGGTGATGTCGAGGCTCCTTGGCCATGGCCTCCTGAAGTTCTTGCAAAGATTTGGGTCTCTTACAAGCGATTCGGGAGGAAGGCATAAGCTTTGATCTTGTCGTCAAATGCTTGATTTCGCCTCCGGAGGTAACTTGCCGCATAAACAAGGGCCTGGTTTGGTCTAAGTCGAAGAGAAAATGTATTTATCAACAAAACCATCCAGTTCTTGATCTCCTCGATATCAATGTCGGAGAAGATTCTGTGAGCCTTGAGCACCGTGGGAGTTTGGCCATGTTGTCATCCTTGCCAGCTCCGAGGTCGAACCCTGCATATATCCATTTACATTCTTAGCGTGTTCTTGGGGAGTACCAATAGGAACCATGCCATTTTGGGGCCGTAGCATGCTAAGTTAGCTAGAATCGGTCCCTGGTCGAATGTGGCGGGACTAGTGACGGAATCATCACTAAGAGTAGCCACCTCATTTAAGTCAACAAACTCACCGCGACCACGTTGGGTTCAAATGGTCGATGATGGGAGAAGATTCCTCGGTCCTTGTATTCGAAGGACACATGGTGCTAGGTCGATCCGAAGCCGCTGGCTGCTCAAAAGCCTCACGAAGGCAAAGAAAATGAGTATGTTGCCATAAAAAGAATGAGCATGAATACGTGGACGACGAGTTAGGCGCACCGCCATCCATTTTCACCAAGGGACCAATGGTTTCGATGCAAGGTTCTTCTACAAGTGTCGACGACTCCTCCTTGGTTAATCTATTGACACCAACATCCTTGTCTTGATAGATTTCTTTCGTCGCATTAGTGGGTGTCGGAGACATAGTTACCAAAGAGGATGGGATCGGATGGGTCTTCCGTCTCAATCCCTTGGGAGTGGGTCGAAATAACCTTACCTCTTCTCTTAGACTAGAGGTTGCACGTCATCAATTTCTTCAAAAACTTCACCCGGGTCTTCCTTAGAGGAAGAGGATTTGTGTTTCTTCTTTTCTTTTCTCTTTCTCGAGGCCGTCTTTCGAGCTTTTCTTCATTTTCTCTCGAGCTTTACTTTCTTCATTTTCTTTTCTCGGGACCATCGCTGTGTCTTCCTTCTTCGTTTTGATTGTTTGGATTTGGTGGAAGTGAAAGAAACATCGAAGATGCCCAAAGTTAGAGAGAAATTAGGACAAGGCGAAATTAAAAGGAGGGATTTTGATAAGGCGAGGTTAATACCTTCTTCCCTCGACTTGTTGTAATGTGTCCTTGGAAAATTTGGTGGAGGAGGCGTCAAGACCGCAGAGCGTGTCGACTACGGAAAAGAAAATAACCATAGTAAGGATTTGTGACAAACAAAAGGGTTAAGAACTAAGTAAGGAACAAGATGCTCACGAAGAACCGGTTTTCTTGATAGAATGTGAAATGGGTTTTGTGTCGAGTCGGTCCTCAAGGACATTCGCAAAAAGGCAAATATCGACAGAAAACATCAAGCCAATAGGTTCGATGACAAACCTTTGTGGTTGAAGGACCCGTTACGGTGTCAGCGCGTCCAGCATCCACAAAAAACAAAAGAAAAGTTAGTAGGCCCGAAATTTCGACACGAAGAAAATGGCTTGAACCACCATGAGGCATGCCACAATTTGCTCGCTATTGATCGCCAACGTCTCATGGACTTACCACGCAATGCGGAAGCGGAGCGTTGAACTAATTTACTCTTAGAATCACCAACAAATGAGTTGAAGTATGTCACCACCAGTGTCAAATTCTTTGGTACGAGATATTGGGGTTTGAATTGTAAAGGTGAGTTGTGGGGGTTTGTTGCAAACATTGTCATAATCCTTGATGACACTCCAGGACTATTGGCAAACACTCCATTCGGGAGACTCGAAAATGGATTTAGGAAGAGTTTGACAAAGCCCAAATTGGCGAGCCACCGTTGGGTTGGTATGCCACAAGGCTTGGTTTGTCACCATTAAGTGCATAAGATAAGAACAAGGAGTCAACACTTGAGTCCGTGTTGATGACACGAGGATATCTGGCGTCCCAGGATAAAATTGCCGCAATAATAGGAGAGACTTTGGATTTGTCGAGAAAGGGGCTAGACGTCAAGTCACCTTTTTCAACATGGTCTTGAACATAACTTCAAGTAATTGAGGCCTCACTCTATTCTCAATAGGGATGCTCGACAGCAGCCGTTCCATACACTATAGTCTTGACCTGAGGTACCAGCCGGTCGATCAAGTGTGCATGCTACCTTTCTGTTTTTGAAAGGTTTCACTTCAGCTGGGAACATGGCCACTAACCATAACTGGAGAAGCCATAGAGGGCCATGGAATAACACATTTTTCTTGGGGTCAATAACATGAGCTTTTATATACGATCAATGAAAGAGTAGTGAAATGAGGTCAGATATGGAAACCAGGGTACCATTGTGTAGGTGGCTAGCCAGAGTGGCATGTGCCTTAGTGACCTGCACAGACCTGTTGCAGAATATATGGCGTGCTAACCAGTATGCTAAAAAGGCAACATGCTCCTCGTCTGAGATCTCATCAGTATTCTTGTGATGATGCTCTGCAAAGGCAGTATAAGATGGAAGTCCACTTGTGCCAACATTGAAGCGCACAGGAATATAGGTGACGTCTCGATGGTTGTAAAGTTCACCACCTAACTTCGTATCAGTGATGGCCGCCAGGTCAAGGAGAGTCGGAGTCATCATTCCACGACCAATGTGGAACGTATTGGTAGTGCCCTCCCAGAAGAAGACAGCAGCCACCAACATGCTGTGGGAGTAAGGGATACCAGTTCGACTCATTTGTAACAATGGGTAAATCCCAAGCTCTTCCCATTGCTTCCTTTTTGTGGGTTCTAAGCGGTCCATCCAAGTGCAGAATTTGGGACAATTGATAGGGGAGGTGGCCCTAAACCTAAAATCTTTACGAAGGAAGGATAAAGAAATGGGGTCCATGAAAGAAACCAAAGGGCGTGATTGTTGACTAGTGGGAAATGAACATGCATGTTATGCGTTTGCGAGCAGTGCCCTAGAAGGTAGAGGACCCAGAAACGCAGCAGGATTGCCAAGTTGGCCAAGGTTGAAGGGGATTATTACCTAGGATTGCCAAACCTTCGCTTTTTCAACGGAAAATGGTGGTTCCGGAATGTAGGGTTCTTGTCCACGTAGCAAGCGATACACCGGAGCTGGGCAGTGAACTGGTTGCGTTGTCTTCGTCATCCGGGAAGAAGAGAATCGGCGATGTAAGGTGTGATGAGAAGAATGAGATGATGAACAATAGCAAGTGAAGGGTAATGCGTATGAAGGAAGCGAGCGAAAGAAAAGTGAGGAAATCACGGAAAAGGCTATTTATAGCCACTCATGGAGGAAAGAAGCGGGAGAGTTAGTGGGGCATGGTGCGAATCGTGGCGATGGATGTGACACGTGGAGGCGGATGAAGTAAACGTGTGGGCCATGGAGCGAGGTGAGAACGGTGCGGTCACGTCTCATTTAATGCTCACGATTTGAAACGCCAACGTCTTCGGGTCATGATTACGTGACGTCAGCGATGGGATGGTACAGTGTACCACGTTTTGGAAAGAAAGAGGAAGCGGTTATAGAGCTGGTGTTTCGACCGATTTTTCATAGATGCCATTATCTCACGAGGACAACAAGCATTCAAAGTGTTTTGCAGAAGTTTAGAACATCGATCATGTGTTCGAAAATGGCATCTCTGGGGGGCATTTTGTTGGGTCGAAAATATGCCAAGGCCAGCTGAAGGTATTAAGTCCTTAATTTAAAGGGACAATTCTGGAACTTCGTGGAAAGTTCTAGAAGAGAAGGATATATTTTGGTCAAGAGCGAGGAATTTCGAAGTCTCAGTCGACCAGTAGGAAGCCATCGATTCTTATGAGTGGCTATCTTGGGCTCGAATGAGTAAGCAGATTGCTGTCGAAGTCGAAGTTAAGAATTCACGTCAAGGCTGAAGTCGGAGATTACTCTTAGAGAAATTTAGCATCATTGTCTCAAGGTTTGGACGTAACTCATGGAAGCGGGAACCGTTATTTCTCAGAAGTGCGCCAAGTTCGAATTTCAAAAGGAGGTGCAGAACGTGGGCAGTTGATTATAGTTTTGAAGAATTGGCGCTCAGAGAGGTGGCAGGATCCTATGGAGCAGTTGCCTTCATATTTAGTTGTAGCCGTCGATTTAGCATAGGCAGTTACTTTGTAAATACTATAAATAAGTCAAATCTCTTGTAATTTGGTGTGTTCATTCGTATGCTCAAACTGCTTGCAAAAACTCTGCCCAATTCCGCACTTAAGGAAGAAAGAGTTCGCAAAGCTTTGATGTACGTTGAATCACCAACTTTTTCAGTTATTGCAATCAAGTTTTATTTCAATCTTTATCTAATCAGTCTGGTTACTTTCTTCTAACCGTCGAGAAGCATTTTTTATGTTCTTTTGTTTAAGTTTCGCACAAGTCCTGAGTTTTAAGCCTTGAGTCACGAGTCACTGCTTGGCTTGCCCAGTTTGGCTGTCGAAAACTCCTTTCGATCGAGGCTTCAGTCGTTTAGGTCACGGATTACTTATCTCGACCAAGCCTTAGTTCGTGTGGAAAACCATCATAGTAGTTTCCTCTAGCCTGTCGAACACCGGTTCTTGCATAGGCTTCTTCAAACGAAATACTGTGATCACCAAAACTTAGCACACGTCTTGAGATCAATCTGGTCGATCTCGCTAGTAGCCCCTAGTTTAGGACACGGGGAGGATCAGTGGTTGTTTACCATTTTCCACAGTAAACACGCATCCATTATGCAACACAAAGATTTTGATTTTGAACAAATTAACTTTGGTCACTATGTGATAAAAAGTAATATTTCTATCCCTGTTGTTGCGGTATTAAGCGACAAGCAAAGAGTATAGTATTTATTTTTACCGGGTGATATATACCGGTTAGGTTATATTGTATCGTGTCCACAGAGATTGGTTATTGATTCGTCATTCGAAAATTTTCTATCGTTAATGAGTTTGGGATTAAATAGGTTGAAAATTAAAGACAAAAAGTAAATGAGCAAAAAGTATAAAGGATAGACAACTTGTCTGGAACGAATGCACACTATCCGTCACAAACTTAAATTTACCGTCCAGTTATACTCAGCCTACGATACTCGTCCGTGTCATCACATATCTGAAATCGCAGGGCGTGCTTAGCCTGGTCTGTGGCGCTCAGCGCGGTCTGTACTATTCCAAAAAAATCAACATCTTGTTTTTGCCAAAACATGAGAACCGTAACTCGGAATTGAGCCCGGTTTGAAGCGTTGGAAATCATAATCAACTTCCTATCTAACCATGACAAAATATAAACCAAATTTATGATTTTTTATTCTTTGATTTTGAGCCTTATTCATTAATGAGTTGCTCAAATCACGCGTTTGAAGTCGTGTCTTCGATATTTTATTACTCAATGCTCCAATTATGAATGAATACCTATAAAAGAGATGAAAAATATCAAATGATACAATATTTACACAAAAACTCAATTATTCTATTATGTATACATTTATGAAAAAAGCGGGGGATTTATTCGAAGAATATCAACAAAAGAACCGACAAGTGCCACAAAGCATATATACAAAATAACTACAGTTTGGCACTTATCAATCCCCCTATAGATTCCATCTTAATATGGATTTATCCCTCCGATAATTTTCTTAAATAGCTAAAGTCAAGGAGTAAGTTTTCTCAATTTCAAAGTGCATCAAACACTGGTCACCAGAGTAACTCTCAAGAATACATGGTCTTCTTCTTGAAACTCAATATCCTTCCTTCTTTTATCATGTTAACTCTTTTGCCTACTGTACGAAGTTTTCATCTTATCCATAATTAACATCACTTTTTCGGTTGTATGTCGAACAATCTTTGGTTCAAGCACTACACTCTCCTCATATTCATACTAACACAAAGGTGTTCTACACCTCCGACAACACAACGCCACAAAAGGTTTCATTCTAATGCTGGAACGAACCTATTGTTATGCGTGAATTATATTAGTGGAAGATAACTACCCCAAATACATCCTTGTTCAAGGAGACACACCCTTAACAAATCCTCCAAAGACTAAACAGTCCTCCCTGTCTGACCACCATCCTATGGATGATACACAAAACTTATTATAAGCTTAGAGCCCAATGCATCCTTCAAACATTTCTAAAATCTAGAAGTGAACCTTGAGTCTCTATCAGAAAACAATACTCAATGGCACCCCATGAAGTTTCACAGTCACACGAATGTAAATCTCTTCCAACTTAGGTACCAAAAAACTGATATTAATCAGAATGAAATGAACAGTTTTCGTCAGCTTACCAATGATCACCCATATCGTATAATGCCCTTTTAGAGTTCTCGATAATCCAATCACAAAATCCATCGATATAATATCCCATTTTAATTATGGAACATCTAATAATTGCATCAATTCTATAGGTTTTTGATGTCCAACTTTCAACTTCTGACTAGTCAAACACGAATACACAAACTACGTCACATCACATTTCAATCCAGACCACCAAAATAACTTCTTCAAGTCTTGATACATTTTAGTAGCACCCGTATGGATACTCAAACTACTTCTATGACTTTCTTCCGAAATCATCTTTTTCAACTCAGAATTATCCTAGATAGAAATTATGTTGCAAAATCTCAACACACCTTGCACATCTAATTTAAAATCATTATTCTCAGACTGGTTACTCCTAACCATCACGTCTACCAACTTTATGTCCAATTTCTGAGCTTCTTTAATATTATTCAAGATATCATTATTAATATTCAACATTTCCAACATTATACTTTGCGGGGTTAACTCACAGACCAAACTCAAATCTCTAAATTGATAAATGAATTCAGGTTCTCTAACCAAAATTTGCAGACATATGCAAAGATTTCCAAGTCAAGGCATCTGCCACAAAATTATGTTTACCTAGATGATAGTTCAAACCAAAGTCATAATTCTTTAACAACTCTAACCACCTTCTTTGTCTCATATTCAATTCCTTATGGTCAAATAAGTACTTAAAACTCTTGTGATCACTAAACACCTCAAATATGGAGCCATAAAGGTAATGCCTCCAAATCTTTAGCACAAACACTACTGCAACCAGTTCTAAATTATGAGTAGGATAAATCCTTTCATGAATCCTTAATTACCTCGACGCATAAACAAACACTTTGTCGTTATGCATAAGTACCCCACCTAAACCCAATTTAGATGCAATATAATAAACTACAAAAAAAGTCTTATGGGTTAGGTAATATCAAAATCAAAGTCGTTGTCAATTTCTTCTTCAACTCCATAAAAATTTCCTCATAGTGAACATCCCACACAAACGCCTTGCCTTTGCCAGTTAACTAAGTTAGTGGAAGTGCTAACTTAGAAAAGCCTTCATAAACCTTATGTAATATCCAGCCAAAGCCAATAAACTTCTAATCTCTATAACTAATTTTATAGTTTCCCACTGCAACACTATATCTACCTTGGATATATCTACAACAATTCCATTACTTGAAATAATTTGGCCAAGAAAACTCACCTTTTCTAACCAGAACTCGGACTTCAAAATAATATACAGGCGAGTATAAAAAATAAGATGCAAATGAGTATCAAATAAAGGTTAACATAAACGAGTGTTGAATGAAAAAGAGACACAAAAAAATGTTGGAATCAATACAGATGAGTATCACAAATAAGATACAAATAATTATCAAAGAAATTTTAACACATATGAGTGTTAAATGAAAAAGAGACACAAACGGGTGTTGGAATCAATACAGACAAGGTGATTTCTTCTTCTAAACATACTTAATCCACTAACCTTGAAAGATTACAAAAAACATCTAAGAGTTTGAAAACACCTAAGCCATCTCAAGTATACAGACTAACACTTAGTCACTTGAGGAAAAAAATCTCAAAAGATTACAAACTTCTAAGGGTTAAAAAACACCTTAGCTCTCTCAAGTATACAGACTAACACCTAGTCACTTGAGGAAAACCAAATCTCAAAAGATTACAAACGTCTAAAGGTTAGAAAACACCTTATCCCTCTCAAGTATACAGACTAACACTTAGTCACTTGAGAAAAAACAAATCTAAAAATATTACAATAGAAGTGTTTACAGCAGTGCTTCTAGAAAAATAGATTTAACACACCAATGAAGAACAAATGTTAATAAAAAAATGAGCAACAACTCATTGTGTTTTGATTTTCTCTTGGAAGAATATTTTCTACGTGAATATTTTTGCACAGTGACTCTTCTCTTTAATCGTTGTTCCAACTTATTTAATTGAGTTCTTAAGTTGCAATGAAATAGTGATCCTTTATATATGCCCAAAAAGTAGACCGTTGGGAAGGAAAAAACATCGATATCATTGCCAGCTTCCATAGAGGTAGCACGAGATTGTGGGAGACAAGAGCACAACAATTATTTTGATCATACATACGTTTTCACCATAATGCGATGGGTAATGTACTGTTGTACTCTTCTTGTGCAAGTTTTTTTTATCTTATCTTATAATGAAATACTTCTGATCTGAAGTAATGATGAGTGCAAAAGAGATCACGCTAGATGAGTGTTCAAACAATATTAGAGTCTTCAGAGTCATATCCTTATCTTTAGAGCTTGAAGCAAAATCTTATTTGAGAAATAATTCTTGACTTCTGAGCTGTGAGAAAAAGCTTATATGAGAAACACGTCTTGACTTCTGAGTTGGAAGGAAAAGCTTATTTGAGAAGCACGCATAAATAATTTTCTAGAAACATTCGTGACTTTAGAGCTGGAAGCAAAAAAGTATCTGAGAAGTATACAAAAATCCTTTTCTAGAGACATTCAACATTCATTAGAATTGTTGATGTTTCTTTATAAGCAGATGCAATAGTTATTTTGAGACGTGCCATCAATGATTCCAATGATATTTCTAGATAAATATCAAGAATTAAATAAAATATTATATCTCCACACTCAAAAAAACTATTAGAGTACAAAATTATTACATATAAAATATATGTATTGTTATCATAAAAACTAAAGATTATACACAAAGCCAAATCTTGTTCTAACAGTAGGAACATATATTTTAAGTCATCTTCTGATAACCAATAGTGGCCACCTTGTTGACATATTCCATGGCCTCTAGGTGATCATAGAGAAACTAGAGCCCATAGAAACTATCGGACCAAATTTTGAATTCCCCCGAATAGTTTAGAATGGATTTCTCTAGTCTCTTACACTAGGGAAGTAATCTCATAGTCTTCCTTGAAAATTTCATCGGTCATCAAAGTCCTCCTTTTCTTTGGAGAGCCTTGGTGATGATCATCACATAGAGACAAATATGGAGATTGAGGATTAGTAGTTTCCTTAGCAGATTTCTTCCTTTTTAGCATCCGAGTCTTAAGCCCGAACAACTCAGATTTTTCAAGGGGTGGCCCTCCAGTTCCTCTCCGATAGCACGAGCTTCTATCATTATATTTTTTTTTTCTATTTCATAGTATTTTGTCTGCAATATAAACAAAGCATAAGATGATATATAAACTAACACATAATTGTTAAAGGGAAAAAATAATCATCACCAAGAAGTTCAGGGATTTGTTTGTCGGATAAGAGTAGTAGGTTTCAAACCTTCAACATACGAAAGGATTCGATTAAACTTAGGGATTGAAGTTCTGATTCACTTAGTTTGTCATAATTGAATTCGAAAATATCACTGGGATATTTTGCCCAGTAAAGGGGAATTCAATAGTGTTCATCTAAAGCATGCAACACTTAGGGACATGTTTGTCCGCCTCTAACACGGAAAAACCGCTCTTTAAAACCGATATAATTGGTAATGTATGTCCGGAGAAAGATTTTGTGGGGAATACCAATAATTTGGATCCAACCACCTTTCTTAACTCCTTTAACATCAAAAAAGGAGAAAAAAAACCTACAGTGGAATGATATTCATCACCTCACATACTATCTCAAAGGCCTTTATGAAGCCCCAACTATTGGGGCATAGTTGATTGGGAGCAACGTTTACAGTCTTTAAAATGTCAACCACAAAATTTGAGAAGGGTAAACGAATCTTGAAATCCTCCAACACCGCAACTTAAAAATATAAGTATTTTTCCTTCGAACCCCTAGGAAGTGACAAGCACACACGTTCACCAGGAGCACAAGCTTCTAGGATGACGTCATCTTCGTTTACGGTGTAAGATATGTTCTTCAGGGTTCAGAACCTATCAACTTATATATCATCAACAGAGATATGATTATAGCTCAAGACTTATTCAACAATAGAAGCATCCATGGTCATCAATATTTCTACAGAACCTGATGAGGAAAAGTTGGAGTCAAATCGCTTATAGAAGTGAAAATATCACCATAAACTTCTTATATGGCACAATTGATCTTCTCTCGACCAAGGTTATCCTTAATTTCCCGAAAACATTGATTCCACATATTCTTTCATTCCTCAGCATTTTGGGGTTTCAATATGTTACCCTCATTATCACACTCCCTAATAATTACCATATCATACAAGAAAGTTCGAGGAATGCGGAGAATAAAAGAAATAGACAAAAGGAAAAAAGAAGGTACCTGCGAATAGAGAAACCTTGGGAATCAAAAAGTTTTGATGAAGAGGGTTGAACGAGTGTTACGAATGAGAGAATAGGTGAAAAAGGAAAGGGAGAGAATACGGATTTTAGAAGGTTCCTCTGAACAGTAAAATGGAAGCGGGGTGATCATAGGTATTGATTTCCCATAAAAACACATCATTGCTAGAGGAGAGAGAAAAACGCTAAAAAGTCAAGACCATTCGATTAAAATATCCGTGTACATCATGTGAGATGAATAAAATAGGACGGAAGACTGCGTTCACTACTCGGACAAGAGGGTAAATTACCGGGTTTCTGTTTTCCGAACACTTCACTCTCGCAGAATTTTTTCTCGGGGGGCTTATATACATCCAAAATATTCTACCTAGGCCGGGGTATGAACTTGGAGTGCGAGAAGTCAAAAGGTAACATGTGAAGACAATTTTTTTATGGAATGAGCCGATTAAATACTCGATTAATAAGGTAGAGATCCTTATAAGTCGGGTCCACCCTAGCTCAGGCCTAAAGATTTCCCTCATCCAAGTTTGTATCCGTTCTGACAGTGACTCTTCACATGAAGCTAACTCCGTGCACAATTGTAACGATAGCCAGCTTATTAATATAGACGTTATGACTCTTTTAGTGAACCTCATCCATATAAGCGACAACTATTACATCATAATTAACGGGGAGGGGTACAAAAAGGCCCCTTATTAGGAGGGCATTTAAGAACAAAGACATGATATAAATAGAAAAAGGAGGTTGATGGAAAGGGGTATCTGAAACATACATATAACACAGAACAAACCCACACAATCAATTATTTGCGACTCTCCTGAGCATTAGCTGGAAAGTTACTCTTTTAGTCTTTTTTATCAAGAAATATGACAAAAGGAAAATTTCACATCTCCCTCCATCAACCATCTAACTTTCACTCTCTAACACAATTGAGAATCCTTAACCCGAAGAAAAAACTAGAGGTCATCAAGGAATTTAGATATAAGTTAAACTTCAAATCCAAGAATGGGTTGATTACTAGTCGAAAGATCCATGTCATTCACAACAACCTTTAATATGGTCAATCTTAGCATCAATATTACCGAAGACTTCCAACCAGGATTGGAAGAGGATTACCAGGAATTAGAGACCAGATCAGAGAAATCGGGATGAGACAACTAATGATTATAGAATTGAAAAGGTTTAGCTCTCCAAGACTGGTGATCATACATCAGAATAATATGACAATGATTAGACACATCTTTAAGAAGAGTCGGTTGAGTAGTGGACCCCTAAGCACTCAACCACCAATCAGAAAATAAAATGTGATCAATCCTACTAACTGCCCCACCTCGAGGTTGGAACTAAGTTAACTTTCTACCAAAAAGGGGAAGGTCTAAAAAATCCATCTAGGCAACTAAAGTGAAGAAAGAAACACATCCTGCATTCTGAGATGAAACCAAAGTACCAACATTACCTCTCTGCTCAAACTGGGACAATGTTGCATTAAAATCCCCTAAGACATACGAAATGTCACCCCAAAGATGGATTTTAGGTATCAAAGATGATCCCACATCCTTCTCTTATCCACTACCAGTGGTTTGAAGTACACATCAATCATAAAACAGACCGACTTGTGCTCTATTAAAGAAAAATACCAAGGAAACCATAACTAGAAAAGGAGAAGAGAGCTTTACCTTTAGCGCTACACCAAATCAAAAGAAGGACGCTACTATTCACCATAGAAGGAGAAAAACTCCACCCACGAAATGAGTTACCCAGAGGGAATGAACAAGATAGTCAGAGACAACTAAGAGCTTAGTCTTTTGGATGGTGACAAACTCCAGGGAATTAAGACGGATGAGATATCTACCTTAACAATCCAATAATTTGGTAACCCTAACAATCCTCTTTGCAACTATTTTATCAACTACATTTGGCAAATTTGATAAGATCGATACCACTATCACTTGATGCGAAGGAGTAGGAACTACATGATCATATAAACACATCGTCAAAGAGGGTCATAGAGAACTCTAACCTCCCTTTAAAATCAACGTAGAAATATTATCTTGGATACAAACACCAATAAAAACACGAGAAACAACCGAGAGATAATCATATCTTAGTGATATTTACCTACAAATTATTCCTCTTCCATATTTCAAGCATGAGACTCAACCCAAATCCTATTCCTCACAAGTCATTTTAATATTTTGTTTTAATTTGAGCGGAGAGAAAGTGATAGTGACTAATTTATTAATTTATTATGTTGTAATTGAGATGTTTGTCGTTATAATACAAATTTACATAAAATTAAAATTCTAATATAGTTGAAAATGAATATTATATTTCGGACGATAACCATATTACGAGATTGTTTATATTTATTTAGCTTTACCTTATTCCCATAGAAGAAATGCAAATGGAAAATGCTTATTTAAAGACAAAAGGCACTCAAGAGTCATAGGAAAAACAAAAAAACGTGGCAATATAAAGTATATTCTAGAGAAGCTTGATAGTGACGTTCTCTATCAAAGAGTATAGTTGTCTCCTTTACTTATCTTGAATTAAAACTACATACGCAACAAACATTTTTTATGTTATTACTTGTCATATGATAAGATTAACTGAACCTGCTCTCAGGGTTATTCAAATCTAGACGATTCACATTTTGTACTTTTATTTCTTAAGAAAAATTTTGTGGTCAAATTTGTCTCACATTTTGTATATTTATGAGAAAATTTGAGATGATGAATGAAGAATAAGATTCATCACAATTTTCTTTACTAAATTTATTTTTATTAATTTTGTGAGATTTTATAAGATTTCTTTTGTGACTGATAATTATTTCCCTAATATTTTCACTAATTATTATTCATTTATAATTTAATATTTATATAATATTTTTTATTAAATTTATTTTAATTAATGAGAGATTTACTTTTCTCACAAGTTTTCGTTATTAATTGGCAGTTTTTATATTGACATGTTATTTGACTACATTAAAGTAAAAATTCTCTATGATCTTAGTATTATTGGAAGATAAAATGTGAACTTAATTTTATTTTATTTTTTGCTAACAATCAATGGCCTCACCATGACTACAATGCCCTCACCATGACTACAATGCCCTCAACTCTAACAAAATTCATAATCATCTTACGCTCCATCATTTGTTCTAGTCCTTGTCATAACACTACATGCAACTTGTAATGCAAAAGTCAATCTTTTCTACTTTTAAGCCCAACTTTGATATACCAACTTATTAGCATTCTTAGCAGCATAATTATATGCACGTTGTCTTTTATAAAATTTCCATCCAACATTTCAATATTTTTTAAAAAAGTTATGGATTTTTGAGTATAAGGACTCATTGAAACCTTAACCAACAAATTACATTCATTAGCTCAAATAAGCCATACTACCTGAATTAACCCAATGTATTCAAAACAAATTTAATTTTAACAAATTTTTTAATTTAAAAGATTAATTTTGATATCTAATAACATAAATATATCTCAAAAATGATTTTTATTTGATTTTTAAAAGTATTTTTTCTATGACTTTTAAAAATAATTTCTAAATAGAAAGTTATTTTTAACACATATTTAATAATTTAAAAGATTAGTTTAAAATATATTAACAAAATTATACATTATTAGAAATCATGAAACATTTTAATAAAAAATATCAAAAATTATTCTTTGTAAAAGTTATTCAAAATAATTTTAAATAGAAGATAGTTTTTAAACTTTTGGTATCCAAAAAATATTATAAAAAAGATGAAATGCTTAAAATAAAATTTTATAAAATATCATTTATATCAATTTTCATTTATTTTATTTTTACAAAAATTACTTGAAATTTTTCAACAAAAATATATATAATTCTATAAAAATAATGTTTTATTTAAAAAAAAACCTCAAAAAAAGTTTAATATTTAAATATTTTAACTTTATTTGTAGAACAAAATACCTTTGAACTAGTTTACCTTTTTTATTGGGTGATAGAACTTTATGTTAAATATTACCCCAACGTGTTCAATTAAACTTTATTTGTAAACATATTTTTAATAAATTAAAAGATTAATTTTTATATCAAAAACAATCAAAATTTCAGAAAATAATCTCAAACTTATAAAATTATTATAACAAAAGATGAAATGCTTAAAATTTTATAAAATATCATTTATATCAATTTTTCATTAAGTTTATTTTTTATAAAAATTAGTTGTAATTTTTTGAACAAAAATATATGTAATACTATAAAAACCTTTTTTTTTTAAACTAAAAAAAAAACAAGTTTAATATTTGAATATTTGAACTTTGTCTGTATAACAAAAGACGTTTGAACTAGCTTTACCTTTTTTCTTGGGTGGAACTAGAACTTTATGTTGAGGTTTGTCGCCATGTGTTGAGATCTATGCATCTATCTATTATTCTCTCAGTCCCAAATTATGACATTTTGTCACTTTCACTAATTATTATTTTATGAAAAATTAAAATAATGTATGATTTTATAAAAATATTCTTTAATAATTATATTGAAAAGCGAAATTAAAAGAATTAAAAGAAGAAGGAGAAAAAAATAGTAAATAGTATATTAGGCAAAAAAAATCATTAATAATGTATTGGGATTGTAAACAAACTTATAATTTAGGACAAATATTTGTAATAAATTGACTTATAATCAACATTTTCTTTACGGAATCAATAAAAGCAGTAAAGATTTCCTAATTAGTTAATTTCCTAAATAAAAAATAGTAATAAAAGCGACATCACAAAAGTACTATTTCTTTATTTTATTTACATTGTTTTTACTTTTTATCGTCTAGTCACCAATGCCATTCAAATTTGGAAGTAGGAGTACTATATAAAAAGACCAATCGTATAAAGAAACATAAGCACGAGGAATGCGCAAAGATTATTATTATAAATATCTGAAAAGAAGAGATAAACATTGTTCTTAGGCAAGATAATAATAAACAACAAAACTCGTCATTATCTATCTTGTAAACTTCAATGGAAGGAGAAAGTGATAAGTGGAAGCATTGTGATGAAGATGCAACTCTGAATATTCCTTTATTGGGAGAACATGAAGAAAGACAAATTTGTGGTAGCGGTCCCAACAACAATATTGTCACTACATCTTTCCTTAAAACTTGTTTCAATGGCCTCAATGCTTTATCAGGTAACAACCTTATTAAGCTTAGTTTTTTTTCTTTCTGTTTTTAGAATGTTTATTGTTGTTGTTGTTTTTGTAATAAATAGAAGATTATTAGGTTTGTTATTAACTTAGAAGTGGAGATTTGTGATGGTAAATACATATATACTCTGGTTGACAATTAATAGAGATAAAAAATGTGTGGGTTACACTCTTCTAGTACTAGCTACTTTCCTATCCTCTGATATTCAGGTCCACTCATATATTGTAGACGAAGATAAGTGTTATGAGGATGAACTTTATCTAATAGTGACCAAATTATATACACCCATTTTCCTTTTGGTTCAAGCACTCTAATTATAGGGAAAATTGTTCGCAATGATTTTCGGCTCTCTAGTTCTGGGCCTAAGAATTTTTGTCATATACCCCATTGTCCAAATGGAAAATGGATCACCAAATATGCCTCGAAAAAATTATATATAGAGCTTCTCACAACTACGTGAGCTATCCCTGAACATAATCAAATATCATAAACTCTCAAACAATCATATATAATTAGGGGTTGCTTCTCATTATAATTTTTTAGCAAGTACAATTGATATTCATTATAGACCCCTAGTAAAATTGACATAGGTCACTATCATAAGTAACAATTGACTAATTGCCCACATTTGTAACCATCCCCAATATGGTGAACGCGAACTAGGACGTCGACTGAAGGTATCTCTGGCGGCGATCATAAGGTTATAGTAATTGATGTGTGCCACTATGAACGATTTGCATCACCACAACCTTACTTTGGAGAATAACATATTTAACCTACCTTAATGCCAACAAGAGATAAGTCCCACGAGGAGAAAAAGTTGGATCCACAAACTCACCCGTATGATATTTGGGAGGCCCTCGTAGCAGAAAGTTTCAACCTTCCTTCACTTTTTAAATTCCATAATAAAAGATTTCCAGGATAACGTTGCCTCCATTAACACACAGATGGTGATTATTAGAACCATAAACTCTTTTAAGTGCACACTCCTCTCTAACACCTTCAAAGACACCACACTTAATAAGTATATGAACATGTCATAATTATCGATCACTAGCTATTAGGACCTGATAAAGAAGTCGGTCCATCAAATTATCGCAAACAAATACCTGAAGATGTCCACCTAGATTGCAATTCTCTTGTGAGGGCCAATGCAACTTTTGGGTAAAGTGAGAGGTTATTTCTTAAGCAACAAAATCAAGTTTATAATTATCTTATTCATAAAGAATGGTGATTTCAAAGCCCGTTCAACATTTTTTAAGATTTCAAGTAGAAAATGGTTTATATTTGTTTTGATGCGTGAAAAACCAAATGACAAATAAATAATAGAAAGTAAAGTGGAGATTTCAATGTTAATTGTAAGAAAACTTGTTAGGGGTAAGTTTCATTATTTCGTATTTATTACACATGACAATGATCATTAATATGATCATCTATTCAGCTATTAATATTGCCACATATTTCTCTCATTTGCATTTCATGTTAGTCTCTACAATGTGAGATCAGTGCATTTCCTAATAGATGATATCTTGGTTTATTAACATACGTAGAACATTAAGTTCCAACAATTATAAAGAAATAAAAATCCACACCAATTATACTACAGTACGTGGAGATATTGAGCCTAACCCTATGTCTAGAAATTATTATCCAATAACTGACTATCTTCGATCTACTAATGACAACCACCATCCGAATGTCCAGTTAGCGCTACTACAAAAAACATATCTAACGTCGGATGTAAAATATGTTTGACCTCAGTTACGAAAGTGAGGCAACGAAGGGCTTCATTAACAACTAGCCCTTATCACCTCAGATATTAAAACGCCAAGGGATAAAGTTAACCGCATGTGGATTCGATTCCCAACATCATCATTTTTATTATTTTTAGAATTGGATGGTGTGTCCAATATTAACACTCGGTATTTTGAAGAACCGAGGTAATAAATCAATGTTCTTACCTTGGTTTATTGAGATTCAGATTGCAAACATCATGATGAAGGTGTGTATGTTGAAATACTAAGAGCTACGATGAATGTAGATAATTTAGATACAATAAATTAGGTGGTGTGTTGAGATAGTTATCCCTTGTGTTGAAGCAACATGTTTCTCGACAGAACAAGGTATGTCGAAATTTGCCTAATATATGTCGAGTTGTCTGTGTCGAAGTGTCAAAGCAGGTTGCTTCACATAGTAGTTCGACTTTGATCTAAATAGTTATTTTGGACTTTTTGTATTTGTAAGTTTTTCCTTACGGAGCAAGCAAACTCATTATAAATAGGGAGTATTCCCTATATTATAAACAAATCACAACTTATATTCACAGAATTTTACAGTTGTAAATAAATAAGATTTTTCCACAGTTTGTGGGAAGATATAAACTCTGCAAAAAATATCATCTTCTTCCACATATTTAAGTATAAGCATAAATTTATATAAAAGTGAATTCATCTGATTGTTAGTTGAAAAAATAAAGAAATCAATGTCTTGAACCTAAATAATTACTAAATCTTATTCATATAAAAAACATAAACAACTGTTTTGTGTGATGCTTATAGAATTATTTTATAGAGTAAAGCTATATTAGAATAGTACCATTTTTAATAAATAAATAAAATACAGAATCATTTTTGGCTATCTATATATCATCAAACCAATGCCATTTTGAAACCTTAAATTATCGTTTGCCAATCTTGTAGTTTAACCTTCTTGTTTCTGTTTCAAAATGTCAGAAAAAATTTACAACAACTCATCCTTGAAAGTTCCTTTACTAACTGAGTGGAAGTTAGGACATTCCTTAGATGATGAGAATAATGTTATAGCCTCTCATTCTGCAAACAAAACAGAAGTATCTTTTTTCGAACATGTCTTAATGGACTCAATGCAATTGCAGGTCTCATTCTATAATCCATAGCATATACATCAAACTATTTTCTGATTTTCTACTACTATTCTTTATACAGAGAGAGTAGAGTAAATATTTTAACAATGTTTTTTATGTGATTTTAATTTTCTAGGTGTTGGAATACTATCAGTTCCATATGCTTTAGCCTCAGGAGGATGGCTAAGTTTAGCACTTTTATTTTCGATTGCGGCAGTAGCATTCTACTCCGGTTTATTAATGAAAAGATGCATGGAAAAAAATCCGAATATTAGAACATATCCGGATATAGGCGAACTTGCATTTGGAAAAATCGGAAGATTAATATTATCAATATCTATGTATATAGAACTGTACTTGGTTTCAACAGGGTTCTTGATTCTAGAAGGAGACAATTTGAGTAACTTATTACCTATTGAAGAGTTTCAAGTGGTTGGTTTATCGATCGGTGCAAAACAGTTCTTTGTGATATTGGTTGCACTAATTATTTTGCCAACGGTTTGGTTGGATAATTTGAGTTTGATTTCTTATGTATCTGCAAGTGGTGTCTTTGCATCGGCTATTATTATACTGTCAATATCATGGACTGCAACATTTGATGGAGTTGGTTTTCATCAAAAGGGGGATATTGTGAAGTTGAATGGATTCTCTACTGCTGTTAGCTTGTATGCTTTTTGCTATTGTGCACATCCAGTTTTCCCTACTCTCTACAATTCCATGAAGAACAAACATCAGTTCTCAAATGTAAGTGCTTTTGCTTTACTTTTTATATATGTTTTGGTTTTAGATCTCAATATAATTTTTACTTTAGTTCAAAAAGTTGATGGTATAATTTTGGAAACGGTTGCATGTGTTGCGACAGTTGCAGTTGCTTGCATTGCGACCTGAGAAGAAAAATGAAATTTAGAGTTTTTAATTTTTGTTTTTCATGAAAATAAATGCACAAATATGAGAGAATGTTCGGATGCAAGATTTTGAATCACACCGCAATCCTGGTTTGATACACTTGTTAACCACAACTACAAAGTGATTTAAAATCTTGCATACGACTAACTGCATTAAGAACCGTATTAGATAATTTTCTAATATTTGTGCAATAATTTTTATCAAAAATAAAAATTTCGAAAGTACAACATTCACTTTGTTTTCATGTAATGGTTACATTGCGTGTTGCATAAGATTCGGTCGCAATTGCAATTGCATTTTTTTAAGAAAGTTAAGATATAACTAAAAATAATTGTCTTCTTTATTTTTTCATAAGAAATTATACTTTAATTTAAAGATAATGGCAGAAAACTACTTATTGCAGTCAGCGTAACCGTGAATTAATTACAATTTATTCTTCAATATAGAAAATGGTAAAAATAGTATCAATATCGGTATCTTCGAAAAGTGTTTTTTGAAAACCCTGGTTTAGATATAATTAAAACTAATATCTCTAATGGTTGTCTTCTTTATTGTTTCATTAGAAAATAAACTTTAACTTAAAGGTAATGGTAAACAACTACTTCCAACATATAGAATATTACAAAAACATTCCACTGTATTGTAAGCATTGGAAAGGAAAAATATATTAACTTTAAAGTACTCTCATACATTAATTATTTATTAACATGTGTTGGAGTTTATATTGCAGGTACTAATTGTATGCTTTATATTAACAACAGCTGGTTATGCATCAATGGCTATAATTGGTTATTTAATGTTTGGTTCAAATGTTGAATCACAAGTTACATTAAACTTACCACTAAACAAATTAAGTTCAAAAATTGCAATATACACAACTTTGGTGAATCCAATAGCAAAGTTTGCTTTGATGGCAACACCAATTACAAATGCTTTGAAGGATTTATTTCCAAGGACACACAAGAATAATAGAGTGACCAACATCATTGTGAGCACTGTTCTTGTTATTAGCAATGTTATTGTTGCATTGAGTGTTCCATTTTTTGGGTCTCTTATGTCATTGGTTGGAGCATTTCTAAGTGTTACTGCTTCTATTTTGCTTCCTTGTTTGTGTTATTTGAAGATTTCTGGAAAGTATAGGAAATTAGGGTTTGAGACATTGACAATAGTGATGATAGTATTAGTAGCTATAGTAATGGGAGTATCTGGGACATATATTTCAATTGTTGAAATAGTACAAAATTTGTAATAGATAATGTAACATTTTGTAGACCATTCTTATTCTCATGCACATCCTTAGATTTGTTCGATATGTGAGGATATCTTAACCCCATGCATGATGTATCAATTATACTTGATTCTGGCCTATTTTGTTTTTGGTTGGAAAATTATATTTATTTTTATTTATGAGATCAATGGTTGTTTACTATCTTATAGAAACGATGAAAAGTGAGATTTCAAAAATTCATATATCCACAAACTTAAGAAGATCTAAGAACAAATAGTTGAATTAATTAATTTTTTATATAGTGATAGTGTAAAATAGTTATGCAATACTTATAATTTTAAGCGAAATCTAATTCACCTTTTACTTCGAATTAATGAGGTTTGGTGTTGGTTTGAGGTCGTTGATAAAAGAGAAGAAGGTCACAACTTGGGTTAACAAAAGCTTCATTTTTGCAAATCAATGCTTATGCATAAGCTTAGATTTAGAAGGCTTCGTGAAGGTGTTGAAAATTCGAAATTTTTTCACTCCTTCATGAACACAAGATTCAAAAAAAATGCATACACTATTTCGTTGAAGAAGTTTTTGAAGAAGTGCGACGAGTCTCTTGAAATTGGTTGAGCAATAAAGATACTTCCACAAAATGCAATATGTCCCAATGATTTTTGAATCCTAAGATCATCTTCGGCTAGATGGTGTCAGTTTGTTGTAGGTTGTCAAGTAATGGTTGTTTTCTTGATTCTGTTGGTTCGAGCGGGGTGTCTGTCCATATTTTGCGCGTCTACTTTGGAGGATAGTCTACTATTGCAACTCTACGGTTGATGTTGTTAATATTCGGCCAAGATTTGTTTCAATTGGGAATTTTGATCCCAGATCTAGTCTAGTACTGTTTTGGATTATTTTTTCGATTTATTGGTGTTTTCGATTTGGAGTTGTTGTCGAGGCCATTAGGGAGCGCGTTTAGGCTAGGGTTCTGCAATTGGTTTTTTCATCTATTTTGATGGTGCCTAGACTGGTTTAGGAGACCTTAGATGATCTGTTGTCAAGAGCTTCAATTGTGCTTCTGATTGTGGGTGGGGTCACTATGCCACAATTCATTTTTGGTAACACTAAAAAGACAACGCTTTTATCACAAAGCGCTGCTATAAGTTGTAAAAAAAATTCTCTAAAAAAAAGTGTCGCTAAAGGCTACCTTTAGAAAGCGCTTTATAAATCATTCTAAAAATAAGATTAGAAAGCGCTTTATCATAAAAGCGCTGCTTATGCCTATACTTAAAAAGCGCTTTCAAAAAGCGCTGCCTTTTCTAATTTATAAAATTAAAACTCTTAATTCATAAAACAACAAAACACGAGTTACCATTCTCACGCTCCGTCTCTGTAAGCGATTTCAACATTCATAAGCGATTCAACCTCCGTTAACCTCCATGCACCGCCGTTCACGATGGTTCTACAACCATTCTCAAGCTCCTGCCAACAGTTTCTTCCTCCTCTACTCAACATCAACACTATCTTTCTTCAATCGTTCAACCGTCAGCTTCGTTCAACCATCATCGTCGCCAACAACAACTATTCAACGTCCGTGAGCTACATTCTACTCCCTCCGTCAACTAAGCTCTTCCGCCGCTCGAGATGTCGTTGCATTCGTTCAGTTTCGTCCATTTTCGCTAAGCTTGTTGACACTTTGTTTATGTTTAAATTCTGTTTGAGTTATCGAATATGTGAGTATATGATGAATTCTGTTAAAAAAGGGTTTGAATTGTTGGTGTGATTCTGTTTGAATAAATTGTCACTGCAGGAAAATAACGTGGTAAAAAATGGTTGATATGTTTTTGAATTATAACTGTTCGAATTTATGATGAGGTCTTGAAATGTTGCTGTACGCGGTTAAATCATATCGAATTTGTTTGGATTTTGTGTTATGTTAAATTCTATGTAATTGTGTTTCTTGGTTGTGTCAGGACTTCTTTGAATTATCGTGTGAGATTGCCTTTCGTTGGTGTATGTGGAAGTTTGTTCTAATGTTACTTTGTTTCGAATTCGATTGAAATTGGCATCACATTAGTATGTTTGTTTTGCTTTTGATTGAAGTGTGATGATCGATGTGCGTATTATGTTTCCTTTTCTATTGTATTGTGTAGCAATAGAAAAGGAAATTAATGGTCTATGAAATCTCTAAATTATTGACTGTTACATAATATGTTTGAGTTTTCATAGATTGTAGGCATCGACTTTTGGTATCTTATATATTCACTTTTGCAATATTCTCATTTGAGCTTCATTTTGTATCTAGGTTACACATTTTGGAGACAAAATTATACTTGAAGACCTTCGATTTTGACTTAAGTTGGTTGGATAAGTCAAAATTCTTGTATTACACTAAGGTTATAGAACCTTCTATGTTTTATATTCAATTAGAATGTGCTTCTATGCTCCTATGATTTTCTATGAATATGCCTAATTCGTATTAAGCTTTTTAGTCTTTGTCCATTTTTTTAACTAGTGTTTTCATTTAGCTTACTCAGTAGTAAGACCATGGATAAGACATGGATGTATTACATTCTATTTCTCGAAAGAGTACGAGAATGGCGTATCGAAATTCGTTAAATTTTCTGTTGTGCACGCCAAAGACCCCAGTCGAATGACATGTCCTTACTTGGGTTGCTGTTATGGGAGTCGGGTTGACATGGATCAGTTGGCATCACATTTAAAGAGGCATGGAATTGATAGAAGTTATACATATTGGAATTTGAATGGTGAGAAAAGTAACGGGAATGTTGAATCGAGGGATAATACGACCTATGCTTCAAACGACAATGACACAAGATACATACGATTATGATCGAGTTGAAGAAATTGCAGAAGCACTTGAAGAAGATCTTAAGGATTGTCCTAAAGTGTTTGAGAGGTTGGTAAAAAATGCAGACAAACCGTTGTATAATGGTTGTACAAAATTCACAAGATTGTCTGCGGTATTAAAGTTTTACAACTTAAAGGAGAGCAATGGATGGTTTGATAAAAGTTTCGCAAAGTTATTAGCCCTTGTGAAAGATATGCTACCATAGGATAATGTTCTTCCAAATCGAACATATGAGACCAAAAAGATGTTGTGCTCTATTAGCATGAGCTATGATAAGATACATGCCTATCTAAACGATTGTGTTTTGTTTCGAAATGAGTACGCATCATTAAATGAGTGTCTTAAATGCGGTGTCTCTCGATATAAGAAAAAATTGTCTACAGTAAGAGTCTTATGGTATTTTCCTATAATTCCGAGATTTAGACACATGTATCATAGTGAAAGCGATTCTAGACACATGACTTGGCATGCATATGAAAGAATTATTGATGGAAAGTTTCGACATCCGACAGATTCACCATAGTGGATGAAAATTGATAATGATTGTCCTTAATTTGGAAAAGAACCAAGAAACCTTCGCTTGACATTGTCTACTGATGGAATGAACCCACACGGTATTCAAAGTATGTCGCATAGCACATGGCATGTGATTATTATGATTTATAACCTACCTCTGTGGCTATGTATGAAGCATAAGTACATGATGTTATCTATGTTAATTTCTGGGCCTAACCAACCAGGGAATGACATGGACGTATATTTGACACCCTTAATCGAAGATTTAAAGTTTTTGTGGGAGAACGGTGTGGAGGTTTACGATGGGTATAGGAAAGAAAGTTTCAACTTAAGGGAGATGTTGTTTTGAACAATTAATGATTTTCCAGCATGCAGAAATCTATCAAGATACAACAATAAAGGTCAAAAAGTGTGTCCTGTTTGTGAAGATGGAACCGATACGACGCGATTGGACCTTTGTCAGAAGAATGTCTTTCTCGGTCATCGTAGATTCTTAAATTCTAATAATCATTATGTTACCTTAAAAAATCATAAGGATTCAAGCACGTGTATTAAAATAAGGTGTTCTCATAAGTTAAGGGTAGTTTCCTGAAAAAAGGATCTTTTGGAAATTGAGAACAAAGTGTTTGGAAGTTGGTTTTGGAAAATTAAGGAAATCAGTGATTGAAGAAAATATCAAGTTATAATGGAATCGCCCACAAGGAAAGAATGTTAAAATGTGAGGAAAATGGTCGAATCGACCAAGGCGCATGAAGCGAAAGAAGTGGTCGAATTTGGTTGTGTCGACTACAAAGGATTCGAAACTTAGAAGAATTCTGCTATTGTTGCTTTCCAAAAAGGTACATGTCGAAGTAAGAAAAAAGCAGTTGAGTTTATCAGAGGCGGGAATATTCAAAACTCAAAGTCTCTAAGCAGCTACCAGTAGCGCACGACTCGTTTAAGCGCCAAATAGGTGGCAACATCTGGTGAAGCGGTTACCTTAGAGTTCAAATATCACCCGTCGATTTATTTAGGGCAGTTACTTTGTAAATACTATAAATAAGTAGTTTTAATGTAATTTCTGTGTGTTCAGTCGTATACTCAAATCACTTGCAAAAACTCTGTTCAGTCCGAGCGTCAGGAAGCAAAGAGTTGAAGAGTGCTTGATGTATGTGAATCACCACTTTTATTTCAATGCAAAACCTTTATATTCCAGTCATTTCTTCTGAAAACTTTACTTGCATTTTATTTACGTTTTAACAATATCTTTGCATTATCGTTTATGTTGATTCTCTTTTCGTTACAAGTTTCGACTTAACAAAAGAGTCAGTTGACACTTACTTCGTTTAGAACAAGTCTAAAGTTCACAGCCTTCTGTCGGCCACGAGTCACCATAGCTGGTAAAAATCACATTGTGAAGTCAGATTGTTAATTGTTACGTTTAGGTTTCTTTTGTCGGTCATGAGTCACTGGTCAGTCGAATCTAATCATAGTGTGGAAAGCCATTATACTCGTTCCCTTAGTCTTAGAAAACCGTTTCTTAGATAGGGATTTCGACAGAACTAGTATAATCTCAAAAACCCTAGCACATATCTTAAGATCAATTGGTCGATCTTGCGAGTAACCCTTAGTTTTAGGACTTTGGGAGGACCAGCGGTTGTTTACCATTTTCCACAGTAAACAAATTGGCACACCCGGTGGGACCAGTGCTTAGTATATGTTGTTAGATGTCATAAGTGTGTGAGACTTAGAAGTGGGAGTTTAACCAAAGAGTATAATAAACCACCAACTAGGAGACGTACACCTAGGATGACTAACTGTAATGTTGATGAAGTTCCTTCATGAACATTAAGTTCGATAGATCCAGTAGTTTCTCAGGTTGCACCATTACCTCCACCACTTGTCACAGTGTTGACCACAGTCACTACGTCTATTCCTCAAACTCAGCCGGTGAGTCTAGGAGCCACGATGACTACAACTGAAATCCCACAAGTGCCCTGTTTTGTACTACAAATCCTCTTTATGGAATGTCGTATTCTTTAATGTCAGGATATCAGTCGACTTCAAACGCAACAGTGGTGTTAGATAATGTTCAAAATTTGAATTCCCCTTTACAAGGATATGCACCAGGGGGAAATAATAGAGACAACCTTAATAGAGGAGCGCCTTCTCAGCCTATAGTGATGCCTCTTACTAAGACTTCAATAGCGGTATTAAGGCAACAAATGGATGATAGTAACCATGAGTTGGTTAATATGTTAATGAACCAAATGGGTAATGTATTTAATCCTATAGTACAAGAGTCAGATGAGACTAATAGGCAGTCCGCTGAAACGAATCGACAGGTGATTGCCCAATTAACACGTTTGTGTAATTTTTTGGGTGCTCCCCCAACGCCTGTTCGACAGACGCCACCTGTTCGACTATCTGCCCCTGGTCAAAAAGACATGGGGGAGATAGAAGATGAAAATGCCCATCAAGGATAATCTGCAGTTCCTTAAAAGAACTTGGTTGTCGACCCACCTAGGGTATTAGTTCATTGACAACAAGAGGCTGATCAAATTAGACAAGAGGAATTAGCTGTAGAAAATAATCTAACTACTATTGTCGAAAGAATTATGGCTAGGAATGGCATGAATTCCACACTTCAAAGGCCAACATATTCTCCCCCCTTAGTTGGAATATATCTTACAAACTGAAAACTCTAGAGGATGGAAAATTCCTAAATACACTAAGTTTGGGGGAGAATTTGGGGAATCGGCGGTCAAACATATTGCTAGATACTTGACAGAGTCTAGTGATATGGCCGACAATAAAAACCTAAGGGTAAATCATTTCCCTTAATCCCTCACTAAGGCAGCCTTTACATGGTTCACTACGCTGGCTCCAAATTCTATTGATTCATGGACTAAGTTGGAGAAGCTTTTTCATGAACAATTTTATGAGGGACATTCGAAAATTAGTTTGGTCAAATTGTTAAATTAGGGCTTTTACTTTCCACATTTACTTTTCTGCACCTCCTATTATGTATCTGCCCCAAAGCCTTGTAATAGCATATGATTTAGTTTCCACACTTTTACTTTCTACACCCTATAAACTGTATATATTTAACTGCTAGTAACTAGGGTTTGTATGGAACTAATCAATGAAATTAGACAATCCTAATCAAAGATAAGATATCTGAATTGAATCAATTGCACAGTCACACCTCTAGGGTAATCTCTCTTGTTGCCTTCGTAAAAACATGGTCATGTCCCTTGAACATAGGGGTACCATTAGCAAAAGTCCCTTGATTCAAAAATCGTCATAAAGATCATAGTCCCTCGATGACCCTCGATATTGCCTACGAATATATGATCTCGTCCCTCGGTTGTTGCCTACGAATAAGTGATGGTCGTTTCTTTGAATTGCTAAGGTATCTTTACAATGTTGTCTTCAATGGCCATAAGATGACGTACGCCTGTCCCTTCACATCCAACGGATAGAGTTACCTACCAACTAATGATATGGATAGCACTGTCCAAAAGGAGAAGGAAAATAACAAGAATGATCTCCTGAGTGGGTAGTTACTCTTAATTGCTTGCTCAAACAAATCACAATACTTTTCACACCTCACACTCTTTTCAAAAACACTTTCAAAATCACTTTGTATACATTCATACGAGAATCATTACAAAGTTAAACTTTTGAAATATTTTCAAACACTTCATATACATTCTTGAGGACTGATACAAGAATCATTACAAAGTCAAAGTCAAAATATTTTCAAACAAATCACACATACACAAAAGCAAGTTTTCAAATACTACGGATGAAAAGGGTGTTAATACCTTCCCTTTTCATAATTACCTCCCGTACTCATAATCGATAAAAAGTCTTTCATGTTCTTTTCACCTTTCCTTTATTAGATAAAAGAAAAGTCAGTGGCGACTCTTCTTAACTGCAACATTTACGATAAAACGCAAAACAAACATGTTAGTTCTCCTAGCGTGTTACACTTAATCTCCACCAATCTTCTTTGAAATATATTTTTCCTTTTAACAACAAAAAATAATCGTGATTAACCGAGTCAAAAGATATTTGTGAAACATTTGTTAAAGTTTGTACCATATAATTTGTGTCCCTTTACACTCTTATTTTTATAATGAAGAAACTTAAATATTAATTTTAAAAAGTCAATTTAATTTATTGTAAACATTAAATCAATCACTAATAATTACTATCTACTAGTCTTCTATCAAGTATCAACAGTTGACATAAAAAAGAGCCAATCATAAAAAGAAACATAAGAAAGAAGAAATGTGAAAACATTATTAGTATATCTTAACAGAAGAGATAAATAAAACTTAGTCAATGTCTTCCTTGCAGTTATCAATGGAAGGTGAAGGTGAAGGTGAAGGTAGTGCTTGGATACAGTGTGATCAAGATATCACTATGAATAATCCCCTACTAACAGAACGTGACGGAAATCAAATTTCTAGTAGTGATCTCACCAACAATGTCTCCACCACATCTTTCCTTAAAACGTGTTTCAATTGCCTCAATGCTTTAACAGGTAATGTTATTAACCTTAAGACCATAGATTTTTTATGATGATAACTATGTTGGTCTTTATTACAAAGAAAGAAATTAATATATTTTTAAAGTTTTATTCAATTAACTCAACTAACACATATTGATTAATATTTGTTAGTTGAGTTAATTGAATAAAAATTATTTATTTAAAATTTAATTTTTGACGACAATATTTTTTTTACATTTATGTATTATTGTAAATAAATTATTGAGAATTATAACAATTTAAAAAAATATATTAGTATAAGGAAATGATAGGATTCTAAAACTAATCACAGAAAGGTTTTGAGATATTCTAAGTTTGTTGTAGATGATTTTAGATATTTGCATGTTGTATGATTTGTTTTTCTTTGAAGTGGTTTGTTTACCACTCCTTCTGCTATAAGTTACTACTCTTAATTATTATTCTATTGTCACTAAAAAATATTTCTTAATTATTATATTAAACTTAACTCATAAGTAGATAAATTCCCAATAATATTTCTTGTTGAGAAAAAATGTAAATTAAATCAACCACAACGTAAATTAAGAATGTTGAACGTTACACTTTTTTTGGTAAATTAATTATGTGTATTCGTTTTTACTAGATAATTTTGTCCTATAGTTTTTAAATTAATTTTTATTTATAGTCAGGAAAAAGGTTTTGCACCATGGATAATTTTTTCACTACTTTTTTTATATCATTTTTTTTATTTTACAATAATTATTTCATCACTAATCGTTCAATTTTTTTTTCCTTCTCTTCAGTGCTTCACTCTCAAAAGTACATGGAGTGGTTAGATGATAGGTTTTCAAACGTATACGCAGTCACCTTTTTTAAGACTTAATGGACCCGTGACAGAATGTTTATCAAACCTACATAGTACATAACGAATATAAATTGTTTTAAAATTTGTCATTTTATATGAAAATAATGAATCATGTTTGTTTTTAAAAATTGCCTTTTTTATATGTTAAATTTTGAATCTCAACATGAAAAGCATGTTGGTTATAATTTACGGTCAAGCTTAATTTTAATGACAAAATTGGAAGGCTTTCTTTGCGAGTTTGAAGGGGAGGAAAGGGGAGGAGTTTTAAAAATTATTATTTGTTTAAACATAAAAAGAAATTTTAAATATTTGGACTAAATGAATTATAGAGAATTATAAAATAATGGTTATTGTTATTGTGTTTTTAATTTCCAGAATATTATAACAACATAAAAGATATTTGAAAAATTTATTTAAGTCCTATAAAATCTCCTTTAATATAATGTTTGAGTTCATCAATTTATCGAGTTTTTGGTGTTATGAAGAAAATCAAACTCATCAAAACCTTTCAACCAAAAGCTTTCTAATATTTTCACTAAGTCCTACCTATTTTTCAAAGTTCTTCTCTCTCTTCTCCTCTAAACTCCCAAACAAAATCTAAATGTATGAGGTGGTCGGTGCAATGGTTTTCTAAACTTATGTGGACTAAGTTGGTGATACAAAATTTTGCAATGGTTAGTATATCGTCGCAATCTAAGAAGTGACAATTAAAACCAACGTAACAGCTAAAAATAACTATTGCAAAATTATTTTTTTTCTTTTAGTTTTTCTAAAACCTCGACGAAAGCTTATATGTAGTCACAGTTTTTGATAGGGGTGTTCAAAATCAAACCAACCCAATAAAAAACCGCAAAACCAAACCAAACCAAACCGAAACCGCAAAAAACCGCATTTAATTCGGATTAGTTTGGATCATTTTTTAACAAAATCGCATGGTTTAGTTCGGTTTGCGGTTTGTATTTTATTAACCGAACCAAACCGAACTAAACCGCATTATGTTACAACTTAAATTTTACTTAACTCGCATCTAACCCAAACCTAAATCTATTATACATTAGCCTTATGATTACAGACAATTTTCTCATTTTTACAGTTATGATTTCATTTTCAATCTTCTTAAATATCTCCTAACATTATCACTTCATCTTCACCACTTACATCTTGCCTCTTCTTATCTAATATCTACTCTCTTATATTGTTTCCTTTGCACGTTCTTATTTTTTATGCAATTTTTCCCTCTTTCAATTTCATTTTATTGCACATCTTTATCTCTAATCTCTCATCTCTTATGTTCTTTCTTTTTCATCTTCACTAATTTCTCATCTCTTCTATTTTATTTGTTTTATTATAATATTTTTTATATTGTTTTATGCTATTATTTTATGTTTATTATTTCACTTTTGTCTAATCTAACTTTTGCATATTAAATGAGAAGTTATTGTCCAAATATGATTAGTTTTTTGGTGATAATTTAGTAGTGTATCATGTATGAATGACTAAATACAAAGTTATGTTGTCATATATATGTGAATGTATGACTCAACAAATTATTTGTAAAAAACCGAACCAACCGCACCGAAACCAAAAATGGTTTGGTTTTTTTTCTAAAAGTCAACCGAACCAAACCAAACCGCATGCCTTTTTCTCTCGCGGTTCAGATGATTTTTTGCGTCAAAACCGCCCAAACCGCACCGCGAACACCCCTAGTTTTTGAGTTGTAGAAAAATTTAGCGTGGCCATAGGGCATTTTTCTTGTAGTGATAAAAGTGAAAAAAGTTTAAATCTAACTCTTATTTTGTTGGTTTAAACCTTTACCCATAAAAAGCAAAAGAAATAATTATATACTGATGATATTATACATAACATTGATTTTGCAGGTATTGGAATACTATCAGTTCCATATGCTTTAGCCTCAGGAGGGTGGCTAAGTTTAACAATTTTATTTTCTATTGCTGCAATAACATTCTACACTGGTTTATTAATGAAAAGATGTATGGAAAAACATTCCAACATTAAAACTTATCCTGATATAGGTGAACATGCATTTGGAAATACAGGAAGATTAGTAGTATCAATATCAATGTATATAGAACTATACTTGGTTTCAACAGGGTTCTTGATTTTAGAAGGAGACAATTTGAGTAAATTATTTCCTATCAAAGAGTTTCAAGTGGCTGGTATATCAATTGGTGCAAAACAATTCTTTGTGATATTTGTTGCACTAATTATTTTGCCAACAGTTTGGTTGGATAATTTAAGTTTGCTTTCTTATGTATCAGCAACTGGTGTTTTTGCTTCAGTTATAATTATTTTGTCAATATTTTGGACGGCAACATTTGATGGAGTTGGCTTTCATCAAAAGGGTGATATTGTGATTTGGAATGGGATTCCAACCGCAGTAAACTTGTATGCTTTTTGTTATTGTGCACATCCAGTTTTTCCTACTCTCTACAATTCCATGTGCAACAAACATCAATTCTCCAATGTAATTTGGTTTATCCTTTAATTAGGGTTTTATGAACTTTAAAGTTTAGTTGGTTGTGTTTTTTAAAAATATAATATCAATGTATTAATGTGTTTCCTTTTTAAATTGCAGGTCTTAATTGTATGCTTTGTATTAACCACTATTGGTTATGCATCAATGGCTATAATTGGTTACCTAATGTTTGGTTCAAAAGTTGAATCACAAGTAACCTTAAATTTGCCACTAAATAAAATAAGTTCAAGAATTGCAATATATACAACTTTGGTAAATCCAATATCCAAGTTTGCTTTGATGGCAACACCAATTACAAAAGCTTTGAAAGACTTACTTCCAAGGACATACAAGAATAATAGAATGACCAATTTCATTGTGAGCTCTGTCCTTGTAATTAGTAATGTTATTATTGCATTGAGTATTCCTTTCTTTGGGTCTCTCATGTCATTGGTTGGAGCATTTCTAAGTGTCACTGCTTCTATTTTGCTTCCTTGTTTATGTTACTTGAAGATTTCAGATGCTTATAGAAAATTTGGGTTTGGGACAATGATAATAGTGATAATAATACTAGTAGCTATAATAATGGGAATATATGGAACATATATTTCAGTTGTTGAAATAGTACAAAATTTGTAGTAGGTATTAGAAATATAGGAGATATAAATTATTAATTAGTTTATTAATAATTGGCGAGCCTATATAAGGCTTTGATGTAATATTTTTCACTACTCTTCACTATTGTAAATTTTCATCTTTAATTCAATAAGGTAGATTCTTAAGAATTCTTTGCAGTTTTTGTGCTTCTTGCTGAATTCTTTTATGTTACATTAGTTGCATGCTTGTTTCTTTGTGTATGATTTTGTCACCTTATCAGAAGCTTTCGATTATTGGTCTATGATTTGAAGACACATTTACATGGTTTGGCGTTAGTTTTCTTGCCAAAAGACGAACTAACATCGGATAGTATTTTATGGTAATTCACATGAGGTAGTTCGTTTTTTAATATTTGCTTTATTATAAGATGTGTTAACTGAAGCTAATGGTTCCGTGCATCTCACATTCAAGCATCTAGATACTACTTGTTGCACAGCGCCAAAAATGAAAAAAAAAAAAAAATACTTTTTACAGAAAGCGCCGCCATACGCTAACAATAAATAAATACGGAATTTTTTTAAATGATTTTAGTAAAAGCGTTGTCTAAGGATTACCTTTAGACAACGCTTTTAAAAAACACTGTCTGAGACACACTTTAGAAAGCGCTGCTAAAGGCCCTTCTTAGAAAGCGCTATTAGAGGCCCCCCTTAGATATCGCTTTAGAAAAGTGCTGCTAAAGTGTGGTCTAAGAAGGACTTTAGACAACGCTTTATAAGAAAGTGTTGCTTAAAACAAAAGGACAAAAAAAGAAATTCTTAAAGGCCTTAGACAACGCTTCTAAAATTGTTGTCTAAACTTAAAGCGTTGTCTAAGGGGGTGCAATAGACAGCGCTTTTGAATAAAAAAGCGCTGCCTGATGGAGACTTTAGAGGGCGCTTATGGAAAAAAAATGTTGCCTAAAGGCAATATTAGGCAGTGCTTTTACATTGAAAAAAACACTTTCTAAACCTTTAGCAGTGCACGAATGGGCAGCGCTTTAAAGCGTTGTCTAAAGTAAAAAAAGTGTTGTCTAAACCCTTGTACGACATAGTGTTGACTTGTGATGTTTAGCCTTACTTTGCTTTGTTGTTACTCCCGTTCACGATGGTTATGCGTAATGCATCCTCCATTAATGGTTAAGCACTGATATTTTGCTTTTGTTCGAGTGATTAAGTACTCTTAATGATTAAGCTTTGTTTCTTAATTGGATTTGTTGGTATTAGCTTGTCCCTAATGGTGGTTAAGTTTTTTTGCTTCCTCCAAATGTTTAAGTCTTGAGTTATGACTTATGCTTGATGATTAAACGTTTGATTGTTGCTTCCTCCAAAAGAAAGCTTTGAAGAACAAAGATTGTATCAATAGAGTAACGGTAAAATGAGAAATAAATTTGAAATATTGAGTTACTTGATCGAGCTCAAGATTAAGGGGAGAGAAGAAGATAAGATCAACATCAACCATAAGGTTTGGAGGGTTGGTTTGATACTTTTTCTCTTGTAAACTACATTGATAAAGGTTAATTTTGATTATATCAAATCTATTTGAATTAGGGAAGTACATACTCACAACGAGACTGATGGGGAACTTCCTAAACAACTCTCTCTCTCTCTCTCTCTCTCTCTCTCTCTCTCTCTCTCTCTCTCTCTCTCTCTATCTATCTATCTATCTATCTATCTATCTATCTATCTATCTATCTATCTATCTATCTATCTATCTATCTATCTATCTATCTACCTACCTATCTATCTATCTATCTATCTATCTATCTATTAAAATAAGAATTCAAAAATGAGAGAAAAATAAAATAAAATAAAATATAAAAATTAAAACGGTGGATTGTCTCCCACAAAGCGCTTGTTTTATGTCGTAAGCTCGACATAATTTTTATTAAATCCTAATCTTGTGAGTCGTTGGGCAGCTTGACATGTATTAGAGTAGCGGAGTAATCTCCATTTTCTACACATTGATAATGTTTCAAGCGTTGCCCATTAATAATAAATGGACTACACGATTGGCCCTTAATTTCTATAGCACCACTGGGTAAAACCTTAGTAACTTCAAATGGACCGGACCACCTAGAGTGTAGCTTACCAGGAAATAACTTAAGCCTAGAATTTAATAAGAGTACTATATCTCCCTCGTTGAACACTTTCCTATATATATATATATATATATATATATATATATATATATATATATATATATATATATATATATATATATATATATATATATATATATATATATATATATATTTATGCCATTTTTTCATTCTTTCCTCATAAATTTTGGTGTTTTCATACGCATCGAGTCAAGCTCTTCTAGTTTGCTTATGTCTAAGATTATTGTTAGTGTTTTTAGGTTGGCATTAATTTTGGTAAAACTAGGATTTAGCAATGTCATGATAGATGTTATGACATTCGAGATTGAAGATAAATCCTACCGCTAAGGATGTTAAAAGACAGTCGAATCGAAGCTAAAGTCATTGAAATTGCAGAAAATGATGTTATAACGATGTTATGACATTCAGACATTCTGCTCGTCTGTTTGTTCTGAGATTTTTCGGAAGTTTGTTGAGTGCTAAATATTGTTTTTCGTTATTAGAAAGCATGCTCACGTGGCTGCTAGGTTAATCTTAATTAAACCTAAATTGGTTGTTGAAAAGACCATGTTTTAGGATTAAATGAAGTGAACCCTATCTTTATGGAAGCCCAAACCAAGTTTCTTCTATAAAAGGAAAAGAACCCTTACAACTGTGCGCCCTTTGAATGTATTGAAGAGATAGCACTTGTGTTTGTGTCTCGTTAGGATTTGTATTGGTATTGTGTAATTCTAGTTTCTCTTGTGAGCCAAGCAACTATCAATTGATAAGTGCATTGGACTAGGATTTCTTGTAAGGTAGTTTATCACTCAAAGCTTTAAAGCACGTGTTTGTCTCTTGATTGAAGCTTTGAAGCAAGATCAAGATATTTTATTGAAGTGTGTCTTCACAATTCAATTAGTCAATAGGTTGATATCACTGCTGATTGAGGGGAGTAGTAGAACTCATATCTAAGTAGGACTTAGGTAAAAGGATCATTGGGTAGTGATTAAGTGAGAAGGTGTCATGTGTTGGTGTAGGGTCTTCAATTGATCGCTAATAGTGAACTTTCTCCTGGCTTGGTAGCCCCGATGTAGGTTTGTTGAACCGAATCGGTGAACAACTTATTGTTTGTGTTCTTTCGCTGATTGTGAATCGTTAACATAGTGTCGAATCGTGTCATAACATTCTCTGTGACATCACGTATCTGCTGCCAGGAATTTCAATTATCTTTTCTCCCGCGGAAGTATAACAGAAGTTTAGGGTTTTTATAGCCTAATAGGCTTTATGTTCGAGTTCTACTAGCAGGTGACACGATTTACCATAAACTAGTTTGAAAGGTGTAGTTTCTATTGGTGTTTTATATGTTGTTCTATATGCCCATAAAGCTTCGTGTAGCTTGGCAAACCAATTTTTACTAGACGTAGCAATGGTTTTCTCTAATATTTGCTTAGTTTCTCGATTTGAGACTTCTACTTGCTCACTTGTTTGTGGGTGATAAGGTGTTGCTACTCGATGTCGGACTCCGTATTTCACTAAGAGTTTTTCGAAGATTTTAGAGATGAAGTGAGAGCCACCGTCACTGATGACTAGTCTCGGCACACCAAATATCGGAAAGATTGTGCTTTTGAACAACTTGATTATAACTCGTGTGTCATTTGTTAAAGAGGCTACGGCCTCAATCTATTTCAACACGTAGTCGACAGCACCGAGTATGTATTTATTTCCGAAAGAAGATGGGAAAGATCCCATGAAATTAATTCCCCACACGTCGAAGACTTCTACTTCTAGAATGCCTTTCTGAGGCATCTCATCGCGTCTAAAGATGTTACTAGTGCGTTGATACCGGTCGTAATTTAAAACAGCGATGTGCACATCCTTCCATAAATTAGGCCAAAAGAAACCTACTTGTAAGATCTTAGAGCACGTCTTCGAGGTGCTTGCGTGTCCTCCATATGAGGCATCGTGACAATGGGAAATTATGTTAGGTACTTCATCTTCGGGGACACATCGACGGAAAATACCATCCGCGCCTCTTTTGAAAAGTAATGGCTCGTCCCAATAATATTGTTTAAGGTCGTGGAAAAACTTCTTCGTCTGCTGATAGGTCAGGTCGGGTGGAAGTACTTTGGCTGCTAGGTAGTTGACAAAGTCATCATACCATGGAAGTATCGAGTTAGAGACTACATCAACGACTTCATTTGTTTCAGCAACGTGATTAGATGAAGGATGTTCAATCTCGTTATCTTCTATAAAGGCGATTAGGCGATCATAGGGAAAATCATAATTTATAGGGACGTTATTTGGTTCGATTCCTTCTATTCTTTATAGATGATCTGCTACCACATTTTATGTACCTTTCTTATCCTTAATTTCTAAATCGAACTTTTGTAGGAGTAAAATCCATCTTAAGAGCCTCAGTTTAGAATCTTTCTTGGTCAACATGTATATAATTGCAGCATAATCAGTATAGATGATTATTTTTCTTCCTACAAGGTAAGCACGGAATTTATCTAAAGAGAACACAACAGCTAAGAGTTCTTTCTCAGTGGTGGCGTAGTTCAGTTGTGTAGGATCTAAGGTTCTATTTGCATAGTAAATTGCATGAAGCTTTATATCCTTTCTTTAACCTAAGACTGCACCTACAGCATAATCGTTAACATCACACATAATTTCGAAGGGTTCATTCCAATCAGGAGGTTGCATGATAGGGCCTGATATTAAAGCTTGTTTAATATTTTCGGAAGAGTTTAGACACTTATCGTCGAATACGAATTCAGCGTCTTTCATTAGAAGTTTAGTGAGCGACTTAGTTATTTTAGAGAAATCCTTAATGAATCATCGGTAGAAATCGGCGTGTCCTAGAAAGCTTCGAATTTCTCTAACAGTTTTAGTAAGTTGAAGATTTTCTATGACTTTGATTTTAGCTTTATCTACTTCGATTCATTTATCTGATACTATATGTCCAAGAACAATCCCTTCTCGAACCATGAAATGACATTTTTCCCAATTTAGCACTAAATTGACGCTTACGCATCGTTCGAGTACCTTTTCTAGATTCGATAGGCATTCTTCAAAACTTTGTCCACAAACAGAGAAATCGTCCATGAAAACTTCCATGATACCATCTAAGAAATCCGTGAATATTGACATCATACATCGTTGGAAGGTTGTTGGAGCATTACATAGTCTGAAAGGCATTCTTCGATAGGCGAATGTGCCATATGGACATGTGAACATTGTTTTCTCTTGATCGTCCGGGTGTATGGGGATTTAGAAAAATCCTGAGTATCCATCTAAATAGCATAAGTGAGAGTGCTTGGCCAAACGTTCAAGCATTTGATCGATGAAAGGTAAGGGGAAATGATCTTTATGAGTGGCTTTATTTAATTTTCTGTAATCGATACACATTCTCCATCCGCTTAAAGTGTGTTGAGTTACGGATTCTCCTTTCGCGTTTTGAATGACGGTAACACCTTCCTTCTTAGGCATGACATGAACTGGGTTGACCCATTTACTATCAGATATTGGATATATAATTCTTGCTTCTAATAGTTTTTGCACCTCCCTTTTGACAACATCACTTAAAATAGGATTGATTCTTCTTTGATGTTCACGAGAAGTCTTACTATCTTCTTCAAGCATAATGTGATGCATACAGATAGAGGGACTTATTCCTTTTAAGTCTGAGATGTTATAGCCTAAAGTTGTAGGATATTTCTGAAGGACATGTAGCAGTTTTTCGGCTTCTAATCATCCTAAGTGAGCATTGACTATAATAGGTCGTTCAAGTTGGGTGTCTAAGAATTCATACATAATATTATTGGGTAGTGTTTTAAGTTCTATAGATGGTTTCTTTGGACAGGGCATAAGATTAGGAGTTAGTGCTAGACATTCACTTAGGTTATCGTCTCGATATTCGGGGCGAAAGTTATCATCTTCGAAGATCAATGGATTTGGAATATTTATAACATCAGAATAGGCTTATTTTTTTAACTCTAATTTTCTTACGCATTTGTCTATAATGTCTAGTAGGTAACCGGTATCATCTACGACTGGTGATTGTAAGAATTGTGTAAGAATAAATTCGAATTTCTTTTCACCAACTTCAAAAGTTAACTTGCCTCTCTTTACATCTATGATGGCTCCGGCGGTAGCTAAAAAAGGTCTTCCTAATATGATAGGGGTGTTAATGTCTTCTTTTATGTCCATAATTATGAAATCAGTTGCGATATAGAATTGACATATTCGCACAAGAACCTTCTCAAGAACTCCTACAAGGTATTTAATAGAATGATCTGCTAATTGAATAGAAATTTTGGTGGATAATTTAGGTAATTTGATAAACTTTTGTGTGTATTACACTTTATTATGGTGATATAGTATTTTTTTTATTTATAACTAAGTTAAAGGTAAAATCCATGATTTTACGTTTCGATTTTACCTAGGCAAAACGAGTCAAGGTAAAAACTTGATTCTGACAACCTTTATTCTTTGTATTGTTTTGTTCTCCATATTGTTCAATGTATTTAACGTTATTCTAGTTTTATATGCTTTAATTTATTTTCAACCAGTATTTTTTATTTTATTGTTCATTATATTGTCCATTATAGTGGAACATGACATTATTGTTATTTTATAAATTTAATAATAATTTTTTCCATTTATTTTATTTTATTTATAAAATTGGTCTCTTTATCATAAATTAAATAGTTCTGGAGATGGGTCAGAAACTCATCTTCTGGTGATGAATCAGAAGTTCAACTTCTGGAGATGAACCAGAAGTGCAACTTCTGGAGATGAAAAGAAATAGAACTTCTGGAGCAGAAGAAAAAAAGTTTAGAGTGACAATTTATTATTCCTTTCACTGAACTATTACACAGTGTGTAAGAGCTATATTTATAACAGTCAATACAGTTACACATTATGTAACAAACTGTAACAGAAAAAGTACAAGTGGCAAGATATGATTTGTTGTAAAAGCCTAAGCAAAAACTAACACACCTAATAATCAGTTTTATAAAAGGCTTATATTCCTTATATTCTAATAGCCCCCCTCAAGCTCAATGTGAGTGAAGACTTGAGAGAACCTTTAGCTTGGACCTCAATTCCTAAAAAGCTGCAGAACCCAAAGGTTTGGTTAGGGTGTCAACTATTTGAGCTCCAACAGGTACATGTTGAACTAACAGTTGTTTGGAGACAACCATTTCCCTTATAAAATGTATATCAAGTTCGATGTGTTTAGTGCGACCATGAAGCATCGGGTTGTGAGAAGGATGTACAGCACTGAGGTTATCACACAAGAGGGTAGGAGTATACAGTGGAATTCTGAGTTCAACAAGCAAGGATTTAATCCACAGAAGTTATGAAGTAGAGTGAGCCAAATCCTGATACTCAGCTTCTATACTGGAATGCGCAACAAGAGATTGTTTCTTTGAGCTCCAAGACACAAGATTTAGCCCAAAGAAGATGCAGGAGCCAGAAGTTGAGCGTCTGTCGTCAGGATCACTAGCCCAGTCAGAGTCACTATATGCACGAAGAGAGAACTTCTGGCTTGCAGAAGAGGGAGACAGCAACATACCATAATGAGCAGTTCCACTGAGATACCTAAGGATGTGACGCATACCTGACCAGTGAGTGTCAAGAGGAGAAGCCATGAATTGGAAAGCTTTATTGACACTGAATGCAATGTCTGGTCTTTTTAAAGTGATGTATTGTAAGGCTCTCACAATTGACCTATACTTTTGTGGATCATAAAACAAATTTGTGCCATGTCTGCTCAGTTTGGTGGTGCTCAACATGGGTGTAGGCACACCATTAGCACTATCCATATTCACTCTAGCTAAGAGATCACGAATGTACTTAGATTGAAGAAGCATGAGATATCCGTTAGGCTGAAACTTGACCTCAATACCAAGAAAGTAAGCAGGTTTGCCCAGCTTTTTCAGAGCAAATTCAGAGTGAAGTTTTGTGATCAAGTCATGAATAAGCTTCGAGCTGGAGCTTGTAATCAAGATATCATCTACATATATCAGAATGTACAGAGAAATACCTTGATGTTGATATGTGAACAAAGAGTGATCACATTTGGAATGAACAAAGCCAAACTGAATGAGAGCCTTGGTCAGCTTTTCATACCAGGCCCTTGGGGCCTATTTTAAACCATAAATTGCTTTGTGCAGCTTGCAGACAAGAGTTTTGTCAACACTTAGAAAAACATGTAAACTTCTTCATTCAACTCACCATTTAGAAAAACATTGTTGACATCAATTTACTGAATATCCCACTTGAAAGTTAAGGAAAGAGTCAAAACAAGTCTGATAGTAGTAGGCTTGACAACAGGTGAGAAAGTTTCAGTAAAATCAAATCCTTGTTGCTGATGAAAGCCCTTGGCAACAGGCCTAGCCTTGTACTTCTGAGTTGTGCCATCTGCATTTTCTTTGATTTTAAAAACCCACCTATATCCAACAGCTTTTCTATGAGGTGGTAGAGATGTGAGAGTCCAAGTTTTGTTAGCTAAGAGGGAAGCATACTCAGTTTGCATAACTTGCACCCATTCAGGTTTTATAAGTGCTTGTGTAGTGCTTGTTGGTTCAGACTCAGTGACAGTTGTGAACACCCTAGGCTTGGAGATTCCAGACCCTGATCTAGTGAGCATAGGATGTTGGTTATGAACAAGAGGTGTGGGATCAACACTCTGTGTAATGGAGGGAGAGACAGAGGACACAGGGAACAAAATAAGGCTTCCAGAAGTGTTTGACTGAGGGAGAGAGGCAATGAGGTTCTGTGAAGTGGCCAGAGGATAAATGGGATTATCTTATGGACTTAGATCAGTAACATTAGCATTATCCTCTGGACAATGAGATGACTCAGAACCTGTACTAGGGTTAGAGGCATCTAGAGAAGTTTGATAGTCGTGGAGGGATTCAGGGATGCTACTATCATTCACAGGAGTAGCAGCAGCTGCAGTGACAAATTTGTGTACTACCATCTCACCATTAGCCTGATCAGATGCATGAACAAATAAAGTGACATCTTGATTTGACACAGAAGGTGGAGTACAGAAGTTACCAGGATAGACATCTAGATTGGTACCATTGTGGGAATTTGAAACACTCTGTGAAGATTTAGAGGTGTGAGCTGACACAGACTTGCCCATGGAATTAGGAGCCACAAGAGGAACACAATGAGATCCTATATGAACAGAGTTAGGAACATGTATATGGGATAGAACAGAGCTATTTTTAGTTTCAGCTGCCTGAGATTTAGTTGAGAATAACCTAGAGTAGGGAAAAGTATGCTCATGGAAAGTGACATCTTTAGAGATGTAAATTCTACCATCTGGACTGAGACACTTGAAACATTTATGTTGACTAGAAACTCCCAAGTACACACACTCTTGACTTCTATATTTTAGTTTGTTTTTGTTGTATGGTCTGAGGAGGGGAAAACAAGATCACCCAAAAACTTTAAGAGAGTTGTATTGAGGTTGTGTTTTATACAGAGCATGAAAGGGAGAATTGAATTTGGCCAAGGCAGTGGTACGTAATCTATTGATCAGGTACACAGCCATAGCAAAACTATGATCCCAATAGATAGAGGTATGGATGAGTGAGCAAGCAGTGTGAGTCCCATTTCTACTATTTGTTTGTGCTTTCTTTCAACTGTGCCATTCTGATGGGAAGTGTGAGGACAAGTGAGTCTGTGACTGATGCCTAGTTCAGCCAGAAAATTGGTAAATGGTCGAAACTAGGGGTGTTCAAAACCAAACCAATCCAATAGAAAACCGCAAAACCAAACCAAACCAAACCGAAACCGCAAAAAACCGCATTTGATTCGGATTAGTTTGGATCATTTTTAACAAAATCAAGATGGTTTGTTCATTCTTTGTATTTTACAAACCGAACCAAACCGAACTAAACCGCATTATGTTACAACTTAAATTTTACTTAACTCGCATCTAACCCAAACCTAAATCTATTATACATTAGCCTTATGATTACAGACAATTTTCTCATTTTTACAGTTATGATTTCATTTTCAATCTTCTTAAATATCTCCTAATATTATCACTTCATCTTCACCACTTACATCTTGCCTCTTCTTATCTAATATCTACTCTCTTATATTGTTTTCTTTGCACGTGCTTATTTTTTATGCAATTTTTCTCTCTTTCAATTTCATTTTATCGCACATCTTTATCTCTAATCTCTCCTCTCTTATGTTCTTTCTTTTTCATCTTCACTAATTTATCATCTCTTCTATTTTATTTGTTTTATTATAATATTTTTTATATTGTTTTATTCTATTATTTTATGTTTATTATTTCACTTTTGTCTAATCTAACTTTTGCATATTAAATGAGAAGTTATTGTCCAAATATGATTAGTTTTTTGGTGATAATTTAGTAGTGTATCATGTATGAATGATCAAATACAAAGTTATGTGGTCATATATATGTGAATGTATGACTCAACAAATTTTTTGTAAAAAACCGAACCAACCGCACCGAACCAAACCGCATTGGTGTGGTTTGGTTTCGTTTGGTTTTTTTTCTAAAAGTCAACCGAACCAAACCAAACCGCATACCTTTTTCTCTCGCGGTTCGGATGATTTTTTGGCGTCAAAACCGCCCAAACCGCACCGCGAACACCCCTAGTCGAAACTCACCTCCAAAATCTGACTGGACAACTTTTATAGTTGCTTGAAATTGTGTTTTAACAAAGGCATTAAACAATTTGAAAGCATGAAGAGCCTCAGATTTTTATTTAAGAAAGTAAAGTCAGGTGTACGTAGTACATCCATCTACAAAGGCAATATAGTACTTAAAACCAGCACTAGATAATGAAGGAGAGGGCCCCCATAGATCAGTGTATATAACATCAAAGGCATTAGAATAAACAGTAGTAGATAAAGGAGCATATAATCTGTGAGCTTTGCCAAGATTGCAAGAAGAACATAACAAAGAACCAGTTTTATTTGATTGAGAGATATTACACATTTTGAGTATTTGGTTAACAGAATTAATATTGGCATGACCCAGCCTATGGTGCCACAAGGTACTAGTATTACATGAATTCGATGCAAAATAACTTTGAATACCCGAGTGGGAATCCAAGTTTTTATTCAAGTGGCATGAGCTGGCAAACTACAAAGGAAGCCGTGGGAAACAGTAGAGGCCACTAGCAACTAGATGCCCTTCAATGAGAACTTGTATAGAAACTTGGGATTTTACATAGCATTTATCAGGTAGAAATTCAAAAATTACACTATTATCTTGTGTAAATTTTGACACATAAATCATATTTCTAGTTATAGAAGGTACATGTAATACATTAGAGAGGATAAGCTTATGACTGGTGCATGACTTAGGAAAATATTATGTTGAACCAATAGATTTTATAGCTAAGGACTGACCATCGCCAACATATACTTTGTTTGAACCAGAATAGGATTGCTTATTAAGTAAATGCAAATCAAAGGGAGTAAGATGGTGAGAAGCCCCTGAGTCCACAAACCAAGCTTGGGATTTAAGTTCGTTTGGCATAGAATACTCCTAAGTGTAGGCACCTGGTTGAGGAACACTTGCACACATAGCTACAGCAGCAGTGCCTGAAGCTGGATCTTGAGCTTTATCTGACTTAGAAGCATCATTGTTGGTGGATTGATCAGTAGCAGAATTTCTAGGGACGAAGGACTCATCAAAACGGTGTCTGTAGTCCGGAGCAGAGTGGCCATACTTGCCACACAATTGACAAGTTGGACGATTTTCAGTGGTGTACCTACCTCTTCCACGACTTCTTCCATGAGTGTACCTTCCACTTCTGCCACGACTGGATAAACGTGCTCCTCTGAGTTATTATTCTCATACCCTTGAGTCATGTGAGCTAGATTAGCAGAGACTGTGGAAACGGCAAGCTCCTGATGAAATTTGTCCAATTGTGCTTCTTGCACGTAAAGAAGAGCTTCAACGTCGTAGAGTGATGGAGGTTCAGAGCACCCAAACATCTGCATAACAAAAGGATTCTCCTTTGGGAGTCCATTGAGGATGGAATCCACCTGATCTTGTTCAGTGATGGAGTCACCAACAACTAGGAGAGAGTTTGTAATAGCTTTGATTCGCAGAACAAACTCAGTAACAGGTTTGTTACCTTTCTTGGTGGACTTGAGCTCAATGTGTAACTAACACACACGAGCCTTCATCTGCGCGTGAAAATATTTGTGAATCTTATCCCAGATCTCATACGCATGCTTGCAGACAAGAACACGAGGGAGCACAGATTAACAATGTTTTCAATTTTTTAATGACAAATTTTTTGTAAAACATAACAAAACATATATATATATATATATATATATATATATATATATATATATATATATATATATATATATATATATATATATATATATATAAATTTATTCTTATTTTATATATTGTAATTTATTTTCAACTAGTATTAATTGTTGAAAATTATTCTTATTTTATATATTGTAATTTATTTTCAACTAGTATTAATTGTTGTATTGTTAAGTATATTATTCAGTGAATTAAACATAACTATTATTTTATTTATTGGTAAAATAAGTATTTAATTATTTTATATTAAGTATTAAATATTGTTAAATACACTAAACAATATATTGAACAATGGTTAATAATACAACGAATAATACTAATTAAAAATAAATTACAATATATAAAATAAAAGAATAATAAATTTTGGGATATGCCCGTGACCTCTATTTATAGAAGTATATAATGAAAATAAGTTTTGGAATATACCACATAGAATTAAAGAGTGATGTGGCTATAATATTTAATGCATTAATGATGTGTTGTTATAATATTTGATGCATTAAATTTAATATATTATATAAATATCTATTACTATATATAAAGAAGATACAATAAAATTGACTCACCTATTTTGTTTTCATTTTTATCCTTTGTAGGTTGTTGATAGTTCAATCAATTATTAAATTAATCTACTCCTTCTCTATTTATTTAATAAATTTTTAAAATTAAGATAAAAATGAAATAAAAAATATGTTTGTATTTTGACGTTGTGCATATTAAAAAAGCAGATAAGCGGATACAAGAGTGTTTGTGACTCTTTGTTTGGGCGCTAGTGTTCCAAAATATTTATAACCTCAAAAGTATACCTACTTTTTAAAATGTTTTTTTATTTAAAACAATTAATATAAAGTTTCTTCCTTCAAAATACATACTCAAAATGACCAAAGATTCAAATAATCTATACTATGTATAAAGAAGATACAACAAAATAGGTTGACTTATTTTGTTCCCTTTTTTACCCTTTGTATGTTGTTGGCAGTTTCATCAATTATTAAATTAAACTACTCATCTTTTATTTATTTAATAAATATTCAAAATTAAGATTAAAAATGAAATAAAAAAATATGTTTGTATTTTAACGATGTGCACATTAAAAATGGATAAACGGACACGAGAGTGTCCGTTTGAACCCTAATGTTCCATTATATTTATAACCTCAAAAGTACACCTACTTTTTAAAATGTATTTTATTTAAAACAATTAATGTAAAGTTTCTTCCTTCAAAATACACTCAAAATGACCATAGATTCAAATAATTTATTACTATATATAAAGAAGATGCCACAAAATGGACGGGTATGTTTTGTTTCCTTTTTACCATTTGCAGGTTGCTCGTAGTTTCATCATTTAGAGTCTATTTGATAAACCAAATTTTGAGTTTATAGTTTATAGCTTATAAGTTCGTATATTAATAAAAGACATGTTTGGTAACGGTCTTTTTATAACGAGCATATAGCTTATTTTACAGACGCTATTTCAAATAGCGTTTTAGCTTATAGTTTATAGCTTATCAATTTTTCTTCTAATTTTATCCTTATTATTTCAAATATGGATTTTCACTACAAAAAAATACTTATTAGCGACGTGAATATAACGTGACAACATGGAAAATCACGTCACAAACAAAAAACAGCGACATGCGTATTTATGTCGTTGGGGAACAAGTGGAAAACTTATTGCGACGTGAATACCACGTCACAAAGTTGTGACGTGGTATTCACGTCGCAACATAGTTATATAGCAAACACGCATTGAAGGCATGACAGACGCCTGCAGCAACTTTAGTAGCGACGTGAGAAACATGTCACAACTTTGTGACATGTAACCCATGTCGCTACCTTTTACGTTTATTTTTTAAAAAATTAATTACTAATAATTTTTTTTATTAATTAATTTATATAATAAAACTTATATAATAAAATTTATATAATAAAATTTATGTAATAAAATTTATATAATAAAATTTATATAATAAAATTTATATATTAAAATTATTATAATAATAATATTTTATTATATAGTCAAATAATAAAATTTTATAAAATGAATTCATATAATAAAATTTTATATAATTTGAGAATTTAAAATGATAAAAATAAATATCTTACATAAATGCAAATTTAAAAACAAAATAAATAGAATTTTTTCGCGGGACATCTTCACCCGGATAATTATCAAGATCAAAATCATCAATTTTGTCATTATTCGGCTCTTGATCATGAACATTTTGATTTCCACCACCTTGCATAAATCGTCTCATCTGCTCCTCCATATCAGATTGCCTCTTCCGCATCATCTCCAACTGCTGCTCTTGTCTCATTGTCGTCATTTGGGCCTCCATTTCGCGTCTCACATCACTTGTCGTCAATTGTCTTACTGTTTCAAGTTGATCCTGTGTCAGATTTGGTTGACACGACCCTCCCTCTCCATCTCTAAGTCGTTGAAACAGATTACGATCACCAACTCTCAAGCCGGCCGCCAAATTTCCACCCGCAAAAAAATAACCATTAGGCCCTTTTCCATTAACTACTTCATTCCAAATATAGAAATCAACATTACCATTAAGCGACTCCCCCTCTGTTGGCCTATATTGAGGATTGTTTTCCAGAAAAACTGCAAGCAATGTCTGATAATCATCTTGCACATACATTCAATAAAAAAAATTAAATTAAATATTTACATATATATTAAATTATACTAAATTAATATATGTATATATTAAATTATACTAAATTCAAATATATTAAAAAGTTGTCACGTGATTTTCACGCCACAATTTATAGGTTGCCACGTGAAAATAACGTCACAAATTTGTTATTAAATTAAAAAAAAATAATTAAATTACTTACAAAAGCTCTCTTCGTGCGCTCGTCGACAAAACCTCCTGATTTCTTAGTCCGAGTCCTCGTAATCAACTCAATGATCAATGGTGGTCTCCCCGACTCCTTAGTCTAAATAATAAAATTAAAATTATTTAGTAAAAAATATTATGAATAAAAATATAACTTAAAAAATTAGTAATTTTTACCATTCGCCGGACATGCTTCGCAATACTAATACTTCCAACAGTATTGACACATCCCCTTTTCGGATGTCATCTTCTTCTTAAAAGTTTCTGATTTAGCCTTGAATTCTGGCGAATCCCAACATGTAAAAAGTTCACCGAAATCCTCTACGCCTATTCTCTTTTTATAAAAATTTAATACAAACATAAAAAATTGATTTTATATACATAAAAATATTCTCTTTTTAATAATCTATTTTCATAATATAAAAGTAGATTCTATACATAAAAATATTATCTTTTTTAATATAAACATAAAAAAATTATTTTTTCTATACACAAAATTTTGTTTTTTATTTATAAATATAAAAAATTTCGTTTTTAAATATTTTTAATATATTTTATATTTTGTTTTAAAACATAAAAATCTATTTTTAACAAAATATTCTATTTAAAAAAAAAATTAATACAAACATAAAAAAATTATTTTATATACATGAAAATATTCTCTTTTTAATAATCTATTTTCATAATATAAAAGTAGATTCTATACATAAAAATATTCTCTTTTTTATATAAACATAAAAAAAATATTTTTTCTATACACAAAATTCTGTTTTTTATTTATAAATATATAAATTTTCATTTTTAATTTTTTTAATATATGAGAATTAAACCTAAATTATAAATCAGAATTAAAATCAGAATAAACCCAAATAAATCAGAATAAACATCAAATTATAAAATAAATTACAAAAATACCTCTACTTCAATCTCCTTCAATGTCCTTCAATCTTTTAGTACAAAATCTTGTTCTTCACTATTCATCAATCCTCTTACAAATAAAAGTTTCAACAAAAAAATCCCAAATTAATTTCAGAAAATTATTGAAAAACGAAATTATAAAAATAAAAATAAAATTAAGTTACCTGTTAGGAGAAAATTGGGAGAGGAGTTGAGTTAATTTGAAATGAGGAGATGGTGGTGGTGGTGAAACAGGCGAGGCAGAGAAGAAGAAGAAGAAGAAGAGAAAAACTTATAAAAGCTTAACTTGTAAACTGAACGTAGTAATTGTTTTATTTTTTAAACGTTATATAAGTAAAGCAGCGACGTGGTTCTCACGTCGCAACATTGCCACATGAGAAAGACGTCGCTATATTCAAATAGTATAAAATAATTTATGACTCTATAATTATTTCAGACTTTGCAGTATGTGTCAACGTCAATGCAGTAATTATTTCCCTCCTAAACTTTGCAGTACTTGAAATTTAAAAAATTCAAGCTTCCCACCATGTGCTAACGTTATAACTTTTCCTTAATTTATTTATTTATTTAGTTGCGACGTGTCTTACACGTCGCTACATTTAATATAAAGTGGGTTCCCTCTGACTCCACATATGGTAACGTTCTTTTTAATTTTTTTTAATATAATAAATAATACAGCGACGTTACTAACAGGTCGCAACAGGCTTTTATGTGTCACGTGATAATCACGTCGCTACCCTATTTCGCTAGGGAGAACATTCCTTGTAGTGTTTATTAATAATTAAAAAAAAATCCTTTTATGTCATTTTACATTTATCAGCTAGTAAACTGCTAATTTTATCAAACACTATAATTAGCTCATCAGTCATCAGTCATCAGTCATCAGCCATCAGCCATAAGATATCAGCCATCAGCCATCAGCCATAAGTTAGCTTATCTGTCAACCGCTATTTTTACAAAACAGATCCTTATTAAATTAAACTACTCATTCTCTATTTATTTAATAAATATTTAAAATTAAAATAAAAAAGAAAATAAAAAACTATGTGTGTGCGCACATTAAAGAATATTACAATACATTGAACACATTGAATAATAATACGTTGAATTATATTGTTTGGAAACAAATTACAATGTATGAAATAAAAATAATGATTCAAGTGAACTATAAATGAGTGTTTTCTTCTTCACATTATTTTTCACTTTTTTTAATATATCTCAAAGAGATGGCTGCAACTTTGGCTGCAAATGTACCTTTACTAGGAGGTGCCATAACTGATGAGGAGAAAGTTATAGCTTCAGATCCTTCAAGCAAAAATGAAGTATCTTTTTTTCGAACATGTCTTAATTTACTCAATACAATTGCAGGTCTTACTCTATAATCCTTAACATATATATATTCCTTTCATATGAGACCTTTGATTTTTTTGTATGAACTTAAATTCTTTATACTGTTGTTAATTAGGGTTTCTGATTATTCGAAAACATGTTGATGACGTTTTATATGATTTTGAATATTTCTAGGTATTGGAATACTATCAATTCCATATGCTTTAGCTTCAGGAGGGTGGCTAAGTTTAACATTTTTATTTTGCATTGCTGCAATAGCATTTTACACTGCTTTATTGATGAAAAGATGTATGGAAAAACACTCCAACATTAAAACATTTCCAGATATGGGTGAACTTGCATTCGGCAAAACGGGAAAATTAATAGTAGCAATAGCAATGTATACTGAGCACTATTTGTATACAATAGGTTTCTTGATTCTTGAAGGAGACAATTTGTATAACTTGTTTCCTATTGAAGAGATTCAAGTGGCTGGTATATCAATTGGTGCAAAGCAATTCTTTGTGATATTGGTTGCTCTAATTGTTTTGCCGACGATTTGTTTGGATAATCTGAGTTTGATTTCTTATGTATCTGCAAGTGGTGTCTTTGCTTCTACACTTATCATTTTGTCAGTATCATGGACAGCAGCATTTGAAGGAGTCAGTGTTAAACAAAAGGGTGATTTGATAAATTGGAAAGGTATTCCTACTGCTGTTAGCTTGTATAGTGTTTGCTATAGTGCACATCCTGTTTTTCCAATTATCTACAATTCCATGAAGAAGAAACATCAATTCTCTTATGTAAGTTCTTTTGCATTTTTTTAATTTTAATTTAGATAATTATTAAAAGTTTAAAGAGAATGTACTCTAAGTGTAAAAAAAATAAGATTTACTGTGATACGTATCTCTTATTGGTTGACAGTATAAAAATATTTTATACTTTTAGTGCATTTTCTTTTTTCTCAATTATTAATTATTATTTTTTATAAAATCATCATAATGTATGTATATGTTTCCTTAACATTGCAGGTCCTAATTGTATGCTTTATGCTAGCAACTACTGCTTTTGCAGCATTTGCTATAATTGGTTATATAATGTTTGGTTCAAAAGTTGAATCACAGGTAACATTAAATTTACCACTGGACAAATTAAGCTCAAGAATTGCAATATACACAACCTTGGTGACTCCAATAACTAAGTTTGCTATAGTTGCAATGCCAATTACAAATGCTTTAAAAAAATTACTTCCAATGAAATACAAGAATAATAGAATGACCAACATCTTTTTGAGTACTACTCTTCTAATTAGTATTGTTTTTTTCACATTTGCTCTTCCATTTTTTGGATCTCTCATGTCATTGGTGGGTGCATTTCTAACTGTCACGGCTTCTATTATTCTTCCTTGCTTGTGTTACTTGAAGATTTCAGGCATTTACAGGAAACTTGAGTTTGAGACAGTTATAATAGTAGTAATAATATTAGTAGCTATAGTAATAGGAATATCTGGAACATACATTTCGATTATTGAACTAGTACAAATGTCTTCTAAGAAATAGAAGACTTTCGAGCGATGTATTTTATATAAATCTTATTATGACCTATATGAGATCGATGAAGCGATGTATTTTATATAAATCGTATTATGACCTATTTTGATTGTGGATGGAGAACTTATATTTTATATTTGAGATTTATTATCTTATGAAAATATTAAAGAGTAATTTTAGATTAATGTATACTAGATTCAGTCTACTTGTTCATCAGGAGTCGTTAAATCTAATGAGATGGATTCTTGTATTTCTCGTTAGAGAAAAAAATTGGTTTTAACGACCGTCATATATAAACTCGTCCACATGCCAGAACTTGTATGAACATTCACTCATGTACAATTGCATCTTTTTCACCTCAGTGACATAGGCGTCGTAGTGCTAGCTTGATAGGTACACCCATGTTCCGCCTCATAAGAGGCATGTATTTCCAAACTATAAGAGCTTAATGTCCACGTGTCATCAATATTTGGTTCCACGCTAGAATAGCGATAGTCTTATGGAATCTTCTTTTGATTTTACAAAATTTCCACATCGTTCTAGTTAAAATAGTGATGGGTATGGAGAGGATGTGCGTCGACTACACCAATCTCAATCGAACTTGTCCCAAATATTCATACCCATTTTGCAACATCAATAAATTGTTATACAGTGTAGTTGGGTACCAACTACGATGCTTACTCAAGATACAATCAACTCCTTATGAATGAAAGGAACATAGTCACGATTGCTTTCAAGATGGAGCAGGCTAAGTATCGATACAATGCCATCTCATTTGGCTTAAAGAATTTGGGGGGCTACATTAGAAAGAATGATGAAAAATATTTTTGAATATGAGTTGGTGATATGCTACAAGTATAAATGGACTACATGATCGTAAAATCTAGCGAAGAAAAATTAGATGCAAACTATCTTACTAGCAATTCAATTGACTCCGACAATACATCATGAGATTAACCCCAAGAAATGCACCTTGTGGTCCAGGGCTAACAAATCCTTTTGTTTTTATTTCACAACATGAGGCATCAAATCTAACTTCATGAAATGTGAGACAATTATTTAGATGAAGATACTGATTACAAAGAAGAAGATAATGAGGTAAATGGGATACTTACCACCTTCAGTAGGTTCACATCTAAATCTGCCTAGTATGCACTACCGTTCTCTAAGCTGATAACATAAGAGGTACAATGTGATCGATCATAGAATGTGAGCAAACCTTCACATCGTGAAGGATGAATTGTCCACCCCACATGTCTTATTTAGACTAGTAAGTAGCGAAACTCTCACTACAAAAAAATTTCCATATACCAATATGGACATCGTTAGTGATGACGGTGATGGTTGATAAATCTTAAGGGGTATAAGTGGCATATTGTTTACCGTGAAATTTAGTAAATAAGCGTCAATTTTACAAAACGGTTACCTGCAGGATTGACTATTTGATCCTATGACATATGTGCATAAGTATTGATGACTTTGTTTTAATGTTTGGTGTAGAGTGAAATCTACTTGGATTTCTACTAAGTTAAAAATTAAAATTTATAGTAAATAAAGTGATTTCGACTTGGTCAAAATCTTGGTTAAAGGTAAGGCGAAAAGTGAAAGATAAAATGTGAAAAAATAAAATTTAAAGTAAATTGAAATTGCTTAAACCCTAAATAATATGGTGTTCAGTATCATACATTTTTCTCAAATTGCTTATTTCTCACTGGACACTTGGATACATTTTGCTCAAATAATATGGTGATACTCTGAAGACCAAGTGTTGAAGATTCTAAAGATAATGTTCTAGATGAACAAGTTTTGAAGACTCTAAAGAATAAAGAGTTAGATTCTTAAGATTCCAGTTTTGGTCCTTCTAAGCATGCTTCATCATAAACCACTACCCTGATATGGTGGTGTAAGAATACTACCAAAGTACTATGTTGTCTATCACTCTCTCATTGATCGTTATGGACAAAACAACTAGAATTAAGTATTCCTACTCTAGTTTTCAACATATTTCTTTCAGCTATACAAGGAAAACTTAGCAGAATTGGAAAACAATTTTTTTCTGCTCAACAAAACTTACACTAAAATGCTCCTCAACTCTATTTTAAATATTCCTTTGTAAACGCAAAGAACTTTTATTCATTAACTTGCAAGCAAGGAAATTTTGTTCATTAACTTGCTATTAAAACGGTTGTGTTATTTCACTATACTCAAATTTATGTAATATGCTTTCAAGAAGCAACTAAGTAAAGACATTCTTTGTATTTCAACTGTGAAGTTGATAGTTTCTTGAGATATTAGGGCTTTAGTTAGGATTCTCAAGAAGACATTGATGGGTAGTCTTTGTGGTTTACAACATTGATACTTGGTCTTTTTTGGGTCTGTAATCAATTCAGCTATAGTGGATTAAGTTCTTGTTTGAGAAGGCAAAATAACTTTGGTGGGTGGACTAGATTAACTTTGTTAACAATGAACCATGATAAAATTATATGTGTCATTTATTTTTACCATTGTGTTCTTTATTTTTGTCTTGGAAAGAAATTATTTTAAATCTAGAAACTCAATTCAAACCCCACTTTCTTGTGTTTCTCACACTTTCACAATCATGTTCCAAATGAGGGGTTCAACGGTCTCTAGAGGAACGGGAGCATGACCTCAACAATAGACGGACAAGAAGACTCAACATGCTCGGTAGTATCAGAAGCATGTTTAACGAAGCTTCACTCAATGTCAGCCATATTCCCCACTTTTGAGTCTGAGTAGTACTTCATCCTTCATCCATTCTTCATATAACCAATGTCAAAAAATATGTCATGAATAAGAATATTAAAGACAAAGAAGCCAAGATTTTATGGAACTTACCAAAGATGATTTTTCTTTTTTCTTGGGAACGGCCCTCCATTAACAATTGAACGTCAATAAGGTATTGCAAGCATTTTCAGTTGGCCTCATCCATAGGGGTGCCACCTCCGAAGGAACCCATATAGCTAGATGATAAAGCTCAACAATCGTTTCTTCTAGTATAAATATTTTGCGGTAAGTTCCTCCTCCTTGCATATGTATTTGTATCCATAAATAAGTGACTTTCAGTCCAGTACTTGGGAAACAACTCGACACATCTCCCCTTCATTCAGTCTCTAACGATGCAAGCTAAAGCACAAGCTTCTAGGCCAATAAAGAGACTAGGAAGAAGTGATCTTCAAAAGGTTATATCTCATGAAGATTCCAAAAGTCACACATGATCAACTCCAAAGTAGTTAACTATTTGCACGAGTTCAAGCCACACGACTACATCAGTATTTAAAGAGATGAAATAAAAAGGGTCACACAAGGCTTTCCTTTGAGGTATTCACATCAGTAATGGTAGACCTTCACATATTCCCAGCTCGCATGATTAAATTATGAAGGAACTATCGTCGGATGCTTCGGGACTTATATGTCAAAGGAATTAAAGGGTGGGTGAAGATCCATGATAGAGAAAGTGCATTCATAAGAGGGGATGGAGCAATCGTCATACTTACTGCATATTCTTTCATTCTTGGTGGGAGTTAAGACACCTCAATCACATGATGGGCTAACTTTAAGAAAGGCTACACCGAGACTATTGCTCTTGGCACAAACAGAAACGATGAAAGAGTAAACATAATCCACCCAAGAACGTAGAGCACTCTTCTAGGATTTGTGAGCCCTCTTTTGTGATTTTTTTATCTATAATGCACTAATTTTTTAGATGTAGGAAAATAAAATTCCAAAAAGAGAGACACTTCTAAATTGAGAAAATAACTCAAAAGAAGAAAACATTGACTCTTCAAGGAAATATAATCAAACATTCAAAAGGGAGTAAACTCTATCAAATGTGTCAAATCACTCGCTCATAACACTCAAGTGTTTCAATTTTCAAAAGTCGTAATTATGACTCTTTCGAAAGAACGTTTGAAGTATGAAACATTATATCCATGAATCCAAGAGAAACCAAAATGTTTCTTTTCTAAAGGTGGACAAAGAATGGTCGGTGTCCGAGGCTAACACGACCAACCTTTACCTTGATGCGCATAAGCAAATGGCTTGAGAGGCAATTGTTATGTACCAACCATACCACCCCCAACCGGCCACCATGAAAGAATCACAATCCTTTCATAATCTTCCCAACACATGAGGATTCTCATCATGACAATCACAACAGATCGCAATTTCATTCACATCCAACAAATCTCCTCACTTTACATATAAAGAAGTCGTCAAATTCATGGAACAAGTTTCATACTCAATTTCCTCCCACTCTTCTTCTCCTTCATGTGATTTGAATGTTGGAGTATTAATCGTGCAATTTTCCTCTTTCCACTACACCAAAAACTTAGATCCACCGTTACTGGTGATTATCACACTATTTCTAGTTCTAGAACGAAATTATTTTTTTCACTAAAAATGTTATTAAAATAATTGTTGAAATCAAACCGTGTACAAAATACATTTACAACGCATTCGCCGCTAAACTAAAACCAGAAACTCAAAACACAAATGCATGGTTCGATTCAAAACATTGCTAAACACACCCCCTCCCACAAACAAACAACAATGTCTCTCTCTCCTCACCTCTTGTCATTCCATCAACCATCTTCATCAACTCCAAGCACAAATTCACCTCAACTCCCTTCACAACGACACCCATTTACTCTCAGAACTCGTTTACTTCTGTTCCCTCTCACCCTTCAGAAACCTCACCCATGCACGTAAACTCGTTCATCACTTTTCCAACAACCCATCACCCATTTCATGGAACATTCTCATTAGGGGTTATGCATCGAGTGATTCTCCAAAAGAATCCATCTGGGTGTTCAAGGAAATGCGAAAAAGAGGTGTTAAACCTAATAAACTTACTTTTCCTTTTGTTTTCAGGTCTTGTGCGGTGGATTCGGCGTTATGTGAAGGGAGACAGGTTCATTGTGATGCTGTGAAGTTTGGTTTGGATTCTGATGTTTATGTTGGTAACAATTTGATTAATTTTTATGGGTGTTGTAAGAGAATTGTTTACGCGCGCAAGGTGTTTGATGAAATGTGTGTGAGGACGATTGTTTCGTGGAATTCTGTTATGACTGCGTGTGTTGAGAATGTTTGGTTGAATGATGGGATTGATTATTTTTTTAAGATGAGGGATTTTGGGTTTGAGCCGGATGAGACTAGTATGGTTTTGTTGTTGACTGTTTGTGCTGAGTTGGGTTATTTGACCCTTGGGAGATGGGTTCATTGTCAGTTGATTTTGAGAGGGATGGTTTTGAGTGTTCAGTTAGGTACTGCTCTTGTTGACATGTATGGTAAGTCGGGTGACTTAGGTTATGCTCGGGTTGTTTTTGAAAGAATGGAGAAGAGAAATGTGTGGACTTGGAGTTCTATGATAACGGGATTAGCTCAACATGGTTTTGCGGAGGAAGCTCTTGTGTTGTTTGAGATGATGAATGATAAGAAGAGTAATAATGTTTTACCTAATTATGTTACTTATCTTGGTGTTCTATGTGCTTGCAGCCATGCTGGGATGATTGATGAGGGTTACCGATACTTTCGCGAAATGGAAATTCTTCATGGGATAAAACCTATGATGGTTCACTATGGAGCAATGGTTGATGTATTGGGTCGTGCTGGCCGTCTTAGTGAAGCTTATCAATTTATATGTAAGATGCCTTTTGCGCCTGATCCAATTGTGTGGAGGACTTTGTTAAGTGCGTGCACGGTTCATGATGTTTGCGACCGTGCGGGAATAGGGGAAACTGTAAGAAAGAGATTACTTGGAATGGAGCCAAAGAGGGGAGGGAATTTAGTTATTGTTGCGAACATGTATGCGGAAGAGGGAAAGTGGGAGAAAGCGGCGAATGTGAGGAGGGTAATGAGAGATGGAGGGTTGAAGAAGATGGCTGGAGAGAGTTGGGTTGATTTAGGTGGTTCAATGTATAAGTTTTTTGCCGGGAAAGATTCTTGCTCAGATTTGAAGCATGTGTATGATCTGCTAGATGTATTGAATATGCACTTGAAGATTGTTCATTGATTTTGTTGTAGAAGTTGAGATTTTGAAATTAGAATGAGAATTGATAGCTCATTTTTTTTACAATTTATGGTTAACTTTGACAGTTTTCTTCCTCAACTTGAATGTTCATCACCCAATTTCATCTTCTACAAATGTGTTATATGTTTAAAATTTTCTACATATATTATGGTTAACATCCATATTTCTGGTGATTAGATAAATTATGTAAATGTAATGGTTTGGTGATTAGATCAATTATGTACACTATGTACTCCACTAGATGTATTATATGCTATAAGCAATTAAGTACCCAAATTAATTATAATGCTCATCACTAGATCACTATCTAAAATGTCCATGAATATCTTAAAAGATTTTGAGAGGGTGTAAGAATCATTATAAAGGATCATTATGCTAATACACCCTCATTTAGGTATGATGCTTGGCTCGCCACTTTATTCTTTTCTTTTTTCTTCAGCTTTCTCTCATTTGGGGTTTAAAACCCCCGTTATTTGTTTGTTCTTATTATTTTTACTTATTTTTTAACAATTTAAGGGGTTATGTTAGTGGGGGTTTTAGTAGTTACATTAATAACTAAAATATATTAAATTTTGATAATAGTGGGGGTTAAAAACTCATTAAATTTGTAAGGACTAAAAGCAAAGCATAGGGACGAGATCCAAGGCATGAGATTGGTTATTTAAAGGGAAAATATTAGCACCTTATATATCTATAGTACTCTATAGGAAGCACTTATAATATCTTCTTTTTGGTTTAAAATTTTTGTTGTTTGCTAAATGAGTGTGGAGATGGGAAAGAAAATATAATGTATTTATACTTTTGTTTAGAAAGACATAGTCTTATACCTACAGACCAATTAAGGATCAAAGAGAGGTTTGTTATGGTTGATTTTAGTTCGTGGTAAAAATAACAAAAACGATTTGTTGTGGTTGATTTTAGGAGAAAAATATATTTAATCATCTTTAAGAAAGAAAGTTCAACTAATACCACCAAAAATATGAGAAGATGGATCTTGCATCATCATGAAGGAATGGCTACTAACTTGGATATAAAGATCAACAAGTTGCCATTTAACATCTTCATGTGGAAAGAATCGCATTTACTTCAACAATTACTATGGGGATAGAAGAATCATAGCTCAGCTATGAAGATGATTTATATCTAATCTCTTTGAGAAAAGAGTTTTAAATTGTAAAAATGCCAAGTGGCAAAATTATTTAGGTGAGGTTATATCACTTTTAGCCTTTTGAATTTTTTTTTTATATGCTTATATATATTGAAGCATTTGATTTAAAAGAAAAAAGAAAAGAAAATTTGAAAATGCAATAACACAAAGACAAGGTTTTTATATGAAAGAGGTGACAGTTTAAAAAAGTTTTAGAGTTAAAAGGGTCTTTTTAGAGTACATGAGGATACATAGGGTGATCATTCATAAGTGTGTTATACAAGGGGTAAACATCAACAATTACAAAGGGGTAATACACAAATGTAAACACACAAGGGTAAACCTAAGGTAATGCACATGCTTATGACTATAAAGTCAACGACCCTATCCTTTTCCTTGGATTTTGGACACAAGACACCACAAAATATTAATTACTAATATAATAGCAAACACACATATCACAAGTGTTAAACATATGGGCAAAGTCAACATGCTTATCAATTAAAAGTTGTGACAAAAGATAGAAGAAACAAACAAGTGTTAAAGAAAACAAGCAAGCATAGTATTACTTTGGATTAAAAGGAGTTTATGAAGGAAATACATCCTTAAAGACAATTAAACTTATGAAACATGGGTAAACAATCAATAAGATCAAAGCATAGTAAGCATGTGAAGTTTAAGTCATGTTATCAAAGGTGGGGAATATGTATGATATATGATCAAAATAAGGTCAAACTTTTAAGCAAGAGTGATTCAAGTGTTTATTGATCAAGCAAAGAACATGTACCAAACAAGTACATGTATCACAATCAAAAGGATAGGTCATGGATCATGGATTAGGGTTTCTTGGACAAGTTATGATAAAACATCAAAAAATCAAGCCTAAACCTAATAAAAATCAAGTTGATCATGGTATAAGCATACAAAGGAAACGATGTCCAAACAAACATTCATCACAAGACATGTTATGGTCAATCAAAGTGGGATTAGTCAAGCAATCAACAATTAAATCAAAGAGAAAGTCTTTAAAACAATTAAAAAGAACTAGTTTTGAATTAAATGAAAAATAGTGAAATAAATAATGTTTTTTTGGGATTTTTTATCAGATATTCCCAAAATAGATGTGATAAATAAGGAGTGTGCAAAAAATCAACTCAAAATGATTTGGTTTGATCATCGAAAAGTTGAGTGAAAGTTGAGGAAAGAAAACAAAATAAACTAGTAAAATATTGTTTTGCTTCAAACAAGGCTTGAACTCACACCTTCATGTTCATTGGCTAAAAGCCTTACCACCAGGTTAATGCTTTCCTTGTTAACATGTAATGCGCACATGTAAGTATATGGGGTTAAAGTGACTGAATGTGTAAACAAAGAAAAAAATGGGGAAAAAAGAAGCAAAATGGGGGTTCACATTGGTTCGAACCCACGCCCTTGAAGACAAGGAGACTTTAAATCACACATACTAACCACTTGGGTGGTAATACATTCATTCACTTATGAACATTTAACTAAATAAGTGGTAAAATGTGTTTCAAAAGTTAAAATTGAGCGTCACTTGAATCATCACCTTTAACCTTCAAGGTTCATCAATGGTGAAAAATGTAACTTCGTTGTTTCTCAACCAAATCAAAAACTGTAAAAAGTTAAGTTGCTTAGAATTTCACAAGGAATCCAAAAATTTAATCAAAACAAATTTATATTATCATAGCTCATAAATTTTAGATAAAACCAGAAATGAACAAAATAATAATCCATCAAATCTTCACAGGCATGGTTAAGACAAATTTAGTTAGGGTTTAGCTTCAACGTAACAATATCTACATTTTATATTCATAAATTATGCACTAATGATGCATGAACATGGAGTTCCAAGTTTAAGGTTTTTTCCTATTGGAGAAAGTCCAGTGCTTCTTTAGAGGGCTTATAGATGCAATATGATGATCATGTGAGCTTTTTGGGGCCTCACTGAAGCTAATGATACACTTAGCTTGCTTTGAATCAACCTGGAACTCTCTAACCAAGTCAATATGCAAGTGACTATTTTTTGAGTTAGGAGGTGATGATGGAGGTATTACAAAAGTGCAATGATGGTTTGGACATATAATGTTTAGAAGCTTTGTGAATGATAAAATTGGAAGATCCTCTAGTGTATTGAGAGTTGGATGTTTATAGCTCAAAATCACAACAATTGAGTTTTTTTGAGTGATTTTGAGTGAGAGGGATTTGAGAGGTTTTGTGTGAGTTTTTTGGTGTCTTTTGCAATGAGAAGTGATATTTATTTATTGGAGAGCTTTAAGAGCTTAGGTTGGCCATTTTGAGACTTAAGGTTATGAGACTTGGTTGAGATGCACACATACTATGAATCAATTGGGAGATGAGTGAAAATGGCCATGAAGTTCAGATATTTTTCTGATCAAAACAGCTTGAAAATTTCTCTAAGTATTGGCAGAACTTCATGTGCGTATATCTCTTGATTTGAGCATTTTTGGAGATTAACCATCATTTACAAAGTTGTTGTATTAATCATACTTTATAATTTTCATGTTGGAGGTTTTCCTTGAATCAACTTGTACCTTGGTGAAAATTGTCTATGAAGTTTAGGCTTTATTAGGCATAAAACAGTTAAACATCTCTAAGTGTTGGAAATCTCTCCATTTTGACTTTTGTTGACTTTTCTTTATTATCTTGATCCTTGATGGACAAGTTTGATAATTTGGAATATTTTGACGACTCTTGACCTTTGAGGTTCAATGTTGACCAAAAATTCAAAGTTGGATTTTGTGTGACGGATGACTTTTAATCAATTGATTCCAATTCTTCCACTAGCTATCAAATGCGTCCATTGAAATGTCTTAAGCCATATAATTAGGTCAATATGTTGCATTTTAGTTCTATGAATCAATGCTTTAAGCCATTAGGTCATGCACTAAGCCAAAAGCCAATGATTAACTTTCTTCAATCAAAACCCCAAAGACTAAACTTAAAACCCTAATTGGCCAAGACTTGCATTGATGAAGGGTTCTTGATTTAAAACCATCCTACACACAAGAAGCAAACACATAAACTATCTTTGTATTTTATTAGAGATGCAATGATGCATATCAGGTGCGATCTTAGGTAAAAAATTAGGGTACAATAGTACTGTAATATCTTATGCTAATAAAAAATTATTTATCAGATTTATATTACAAGATTTAATTCAGCTTAGTTCAATTTTATTAAACAAATATAAAATATATATATTGCAATAATCCTAAAATATTGCAATAGATAACGAGATTAATGAGAGAAGAATAAAGATCAATGGACCTAAATAGTATTATTCATTCAATTTTTTTATTTATTTATGCCACTATAACAAGGCAATACAAGACACTGATAATAAAATACAAGACATTAAATTCAAAAACCTTATTCAGACTCAGAAAATAACACGAGATTTTTATTTGGACTCAAAGAAACAAAATACTTAAATACTAGAACACACTAACACAAAAGTAGAATACACTAACACATGTAAGACACCAAACACACATTCAATTGGAATTGTCGTTGTTAATAGCCGAAAGCTTGATTCGCTTGAGAATGATTTAGAACATCACACTGAACAAGCGAGTCAAAAACACCAGGTTGTCTCAGCCAAGTAGCCACTGAATCTCCGGGAGATACAAACTTTTCCAAACTAGATTTATAAATTTTAAAAGGTGATCTCATTCCATTAAGGAATAATTCAATATCTCTTTTCAAAGTTCTGTCATCCATCATTTTGTTGTGTTTTTACCAACCAATTAATATCGTGAAGAATAAATGTAATTAAAATTATTATCAACACTTTAATCCTCAAATTAAATCAATCAAAGAAAAAGAGATAAAAATATTTAGTTGGGAAGTAATCATACCTCACAACATTAGGTAGTGCAGTGCCTTTAAAAATAGTGTTATGCATATAGAGCAACCATACATGAACCATTACAGAAGCAGCACCACAAGACATCATATCCTCATTTCGTCGAATAGATTTAGAGCCTGAGACCATACTTGTTCTCTGTAACCCATAAGAAGTCCATGGATTACACTATAAACTTGGTTATCAAACAAGTCGAGCGCATCTATCAGCTTTGAAACATCCTCAACTGAATCATAACGGCTGAGAAAGATATCAATAATAAAATGTACTCAATTTATTTTACTAATTAGGATTATGTTTGGTCAAATTAATGATAAAATAGTGGCTCGTTGATAATTATTCGGAGTATCTATTCAATATACCATTAACTTTTAATATCTATATTCATGAATTCCTATGCTTCTTATTCTTTGAGAAAATCCATTTGCGTTAGGAAAACAATTCTATTAAATATTTATGATATTAATTCTTGTTTTTGTCTTAGGTCGGTAGGTTTGCTTAAAATAGCATAATAGAAGAATGAGCCCATTATGGAAAAGACACAATTAAATTTTAATTATATGGGTCGTTTGATCAAAGCAAAGAGATCAACAAACACGAGGAATAAGTGCCTAGGAGAAGAATATGTAGGACCTCAGAAACACATGTGGTCTCACCCTAAGGAAACATATTATCAAGATAAAGGATTGAAGCAAAGAATGTTAGGTTACATATATAATATTATACTGATGTGTGTACTATTAGACAAATATTCTACAAGAGAAGAATATAGGTCCCCAAAACCCTAGAGTTGGACATTAAAAGGAAGGCGATAGAGAAAGGCAAGATACACATTTTCTTTGAGCTAAAATAACTCTTGATAATAGTTGTTGACTTTAGGGTTAAAGTGTATGCAGGTGCCTCCCTTACACGTCGGACTAAGAAATTGAATATTTACCACAAATTAAAGTGTGTCGTCAAGTATATATAAGCAAGTATAGTATCAACTACTTCAGGACTATATTAGACCATTAGCACCAATTATGGAAAATACTTTAAATGAAGTTCTTATTTCTTGACCTCACACTATGACGATATATACTAGTAGAGACAATTCTTGTCACATCCTCTTAGGAAAATTTCCAACGTTATGGCAAAGGGAGGGAATCTACCTCATTCATCTAATCCCTCGTCAACAACTCAAAAGAATATTTAACCAATAGGGAAATATTTCCAATGTAGCCTAATTCATCGAGAAGTTGTATGTTTATTGTGAAAAATTACCCATAAAATCACTCCTTAAAGGTAGAGCAGGTGCCTCGACTTGATCTTTCTTTGTTGACGACAACCCACATCACTCTAACATGATGATTTTTTTCTCAAGAGTAAAAAATTATGCTAAGTTTACTTCTTGAGGACACTAACAAAATAGAAGCATCAATATTATTCTATAATGACAAGTTAATCCATGGTGTCCCAAACCACCATGTGCCCATCCTTATTAAAGTAGTGTTGGTGAGGTATGGCATTTGACGCATGTTGGCATATTGATAACCTGAAAATGTATCGATTATTTAAGTCAATTTATATGTTTTTTATCCGCATTTCAATTAATTAAATTACTCTATATTCGTATTGTGTCGGTATTTTCTATGTTTTTTTAGGTTTTTACCAATTATAAGGCATGTGCGAAGAAAGTCGAGAAAAATCAGATAAATCTACTCGAAATCCACAAAAGAATAGCATTTATTGAAGTATGTGGTGTATAGCAAGGAGTGGGGGTGTAAAAGAAGCAAAGTTGAAAATGAATTAAGGAAGCAGGCCCAACCCACTTCCAACGTGCGCACAAGCCAACCCACAAGGATGTAACGACCGTTACACACATAAACCCTAAAGCCATAACGATCGCTACGGAGTAGGGAACGAATCTTCCTCACCAAATCAATGCGTAACGACTGTTACGCTTCACTAGCAAGTCTATAGCGACCGCTACTAAGGAGAAAAAGGAGACGAGAATATCTCAACCAACCCAGCTGCCAAGCACGCCACTGCCTCTATAAGTAGGCCTTCAATCTCCGATCCAAACACATTTTTTCTTCTATATTTTTTTATTGTTACTCTGCCGAATTTTATTTTCAGTATCGATTTTATTTCCAGACGATTTATTTTAGTTTATCTACTTTCTTTTCTCGTAGCAATTTTCACATCGGGGATTGTTGCGAACCTTTGCCAATTCTAACCTTACGTTAGAATTGCACCTTTTTAATTTCTTTCATCGCATTTGATTTTCGGACAACGAAGGGCAGATCTCACCGACTTGTGGGAGACTCCTGGAACTTGCCAAATATTCCGCCTTTTATTTTTAGGTTTATTTTAATTAATTTATTTATTGGCTTATTTAATTTTGTTTATTTATTTATTGATTGATTTAACTATTTATTTATTTTATGCCTGATTTATCTGAAATGCATGTTTTATTTGAACTGTTTGTTTATCATTGTTGCGCTATATCTGAATCGTTTTACATGCTAGGCTAAATTTAGTTTTTGGTATGTAAGGTCATATAGCCGACGAGGTTTAGCAACGTCATTCGATTTATTATATTTTAAAAAGATTGACTTTCTGGTTTCGATTACTAGTTCTTAATGCAACTGTTTTGTTACAAGAGTAAAATACAGACTAGAAGTTATGATCAATAAAGCGAGAGTTTGAGATAATAACTGGATATTAGTAATTGAGCATCAACTTAAAATACAGCGAGAGCGCTTTTAAGTTGATTATGTTTTATTTATTTTCAAAAACTAATTTTAAACTCTAATTGAAACAGCGAGAGCACTCACTTAGGTTTGATTATAGGATCTGAATCAATAAACACGAGAGTGTGAGAAGAGGGTTTTCAAATAAATATTTACTACTGGAACACGTTTTGATAATACGAGTTTGAGTCAATGAGTTGCTAAAATCCCCGAAGTTCGACCATTACATACTGACATTTTTCCCCCTGAATCTAAACTAGATTACAATCAGTTAGGTTCCCTAAAACCCCAATTATTTACATCGTTAGCCTTAGATTTACGTAGTAACCTTAGATAATGATAGGTCGACATCTAGTCCCTTGGGATTCGATAATCTTTAAAGCTACACGCGATATGACTGTATACTTGCGGTCTAGATGTTATAAGACGTATAAAGTCGCAATCACATATCTATAAAGCTCATGTGACATCATAAAACGCATTAATATGCACTAATTTGGCCCTAAAGCCAACACTATATTTCTATAACAAAGGTAGCCTCTGAGGTTTCAATAGATCCAGTGCAAGACATTAAGGGTATGCTAAACTTATTATGGTGTTTGGGATGAGGAGTCAAGGTAAATTTCTTGATTACCAATTGCAAATTGTTTTACAATTATATCCTAGGAAGACCTACATTGGTAATCAAAGGTTCCATTTCATCAACCATTAACGTAAAGATGAAATTCCATACATCAATAAACTAACTCGCGGTGTTGGAGTCAGACCTTGCCATATCTCGCACATGTTTCCTTACTCTTCTAGCAAAAAAACTCATCATGTAGCCATCTTGTAAGATGCATATCTCTTTCATCTTTAAGTGAAATTGAGCAACCACGAGTTTAAATTGTAGAGAAAACTTCCTATTTCAACTTTGTAGAAGGAATCAAGTCCAAAAGGGGTTTAGATCAAAAGTTACAATTGTTGTAAGTGGATGTTTCAACGTTGATAAAAGATCCAACACTTAGTGAAATTCCAAGAGTTTTAAAGATCTTCAATTTCTTGACTTTAAGAGGATCTTTCATGATGATTCATTCACTCTCTCAAGATATGTCCGACTGCGAATTTACTCTATCATTTTTTTTCACTTTCCAATAACATCAAGATTGTCTCATTTTGTTAAGTATTGAGAAATTTAGAGGTCCTAGAAGTCATGTAAGTGAAGTTGGTGCATTGATTTTTAACTTAGTGCAATTTACATATGTTGCATCCAATTTTGGTGTCATCATTTCATGGTCATTTTGAAGCACGCTACAAGCGTTATTTCAAGAAATGTTCAACATGGAAGTTGTTCAGAGAAGCTTTCTCTTCCACTTTGATTTTAGGACCCCCGTTCTAAGTAGGCCTATAATTCAAGGAGAGCCAAAAAGTTGTGAAAATGAAGTTAGCGGCGTGGCACAAAACTTAGTGAAATTTCAAAGACTCTAGTTAGTGTTGACATTGAGACTTTAGTGTCACTTTCCATGAGCTTACAAGTATTACTTTAAGGAATGTTCTACGACAAAATTGTTCAGTTACATGTTTCTTCTTGTACTTGTTGAAAAATACTTAGTGTAGGTTTGAAAACCATGATGCATGACCCTTAGGCTTGATCTTTAGGTTATGTTTACACCTTTATCCTTGATGTATATTCTTCTTGCATGTGTAGATACCATGTTATGAATTTGTTTAAGTGCTTGCTTTAGATGTTGAAACTTGAAGCGTGTTTGTGTTCTACCTTTTGGTATGTGAGCTTGGTGTTTGTGTCCTTACTTTTCATGCTAAGCTTCTAATTTTCACTACAAGTATCAATTATTAATTGTCATGTTAGTACGTCGACCCTCAACTCCATTGCCAACATCACAAATTGTAGCGTGAGCTTCTGGGATAATGGAGTCATCATGAAAAACCGATCCAAAAAAATATTAGACCTTCATAAAAGGTTTGAAACCATAAATGGTCAACTTGAAGCAAAGTAATCCCCTACCTCTAGTCAAAGATGCTGGGACGTTGAGACATTTGAAAAGGTGAAGAAAAAGGAACACACAGGGTTTCTCTTTTACATGTTCACACCAATACTGTTAGAATCTCATATATGTCAAGCATGAGGGATGAAGTTGTGAGGGAGCCATGACTAGATGGTTCAATACCTCTACCTCGAAAGTAGTAAAAGGGAGACGAAAGCCCGTGTTGGAGAAATCACATTTGTAAAAAAGGAATGATGCAAGCATCATACTTGTCACATTCCATTTCGTCTTTTGAAGGAATCCCAATTACCCAATCAGAAGTCAAACCTACTTGTGTAGAGACACTTTCAAAACCGCCAAGTTTAGTGAAAATAAAAGTAGTGGAAGAATAAGCATGATTCGTCCAAGAAGATGGAATCCTTTTGAGACTCTTTTATACAATTTCTTGTTCATAATGCACTAATTTTGCAACTATATGAAGTCAAACATAGAAGTAAGACACAATAAAACTATTAAACTAGAAAAGAAGATTTATCAAAATGAAAAAGATACTTATTCCTTGAAAAGAAATTATGTTCTAGAAGGCAAAAATACTTCACCAAACACGTCTAAGTCTTTCACATGTAACACTCAAGAATTTAGGTTTCCAAGAACCATAATGATAATATCTACAAAAAGACATTTGAAATATGGTGCATTAAATGCACGGTTTCTTAGGCTTTGTCTAGATTGATGGAATATGATGGAGCGGAGCGGAATGTGATGGAATAAAATGATATTTCATTGTTTGGATGATTTAAAAACGGATGGAGTGGAGCGGAATGAAGTGGTATGAATTCCATTCCATTTCATCACTTACCACCATATTCTTTCCCCTCCGATTTGGGCAGAATGAACAATTTACTGTGTTCCGTCCTAAAATTTCTAAACAATGGAATGATATATTTGTTCCATTCTGCTGCAACTCATTCTGCTCCGTTCATTTCATGATATCCAATCATAGCCTTAAGGAATGAAACAACTCTCATCCATCCATGTGACTTAAAAATCGTTCCGACAAATCAAACACTTAGACTCTAGTGAAAAATGAGTTTCCACTAAGGACAAACCGTTCAAATGCTAACCGAGTTCGACTTAATCAATGAACCGTCACTTCTAAATCACAAAATCAAATTAGTCGAATCAAATCACTATTTAGACTAAAAAAAAAAAATCCGACCAACCCTTTTGCCATTCTCTTTGTATTTGTATGTCTGAACAAAGCTAAAGCTGTAAATTTTCAAACAGTTCTCTTTGTTCTGAACTCTTCTGAGTTGCAATGACGAACTCAATGGGTCCTCCACCTCCCAAAAACCCTAATCCTCAACCACAAACCCTAACTCCATCACCTCCTCCTCCTCCTCCAAACTCCGATTCTCACTCATCCCAATCCACCGCCATTGATTCATCACAACCCCAACCACCACCACCGTCCGATTCCACCGCCAATTCATCATTTCCCCAACCACCCCCACCGTCCGATTCCACCGTCAATTCATCATTTCCCGAACCACCGCCACCGTCCAATTCCACCGCACTATCCGAACCACCACCACCACCTCCATTCCATTCTACAGATACTCAAACCCCGAAACCCTCTCAAGGTGTAGCGGTTCCCTATAAGATTCCGCCTTGGAGTTCTGCTCCTTGCCATGAATTCTATCTCGAGGTTCTCAAGGATGGTTCAATCATCGACAAACTTAACGTGTATGTTTCACATTACTTTGTCTTTTGTTCAGTTCTCTACTTCAACTTATACTGTGTTTTCTTATGGTTGGTTTGGTTCACAGGCATGAAAAAGGTGCATATATGTTTGGGCGTTTGGATCTCTGTGACTTTGTGCTTGAGCACCCGACCATTTCTAGGTTTCATGCGGGTATGCTATGAGTTATACTAATTCTTGCTCTCAATTTGATATATTTGTATGTTTGGGATGAAAATGGCTATGAAGCACACGACACCAACACGAAGACCAACATGAAGGAACTGATTATAATTTTAAAAAATGAAATTGATTGTACTGTATGTAACTACAACTGACTCAATTATGTCAACAAATCGTATTGAGCCCATCATCTAGTAGGCTGCATGAGGAGAGAGTGAGGGAGTGAGTTAGATAAGGGAATACTAGTAAGTTAGAGAAACTTCTGTGATTCTAGCAGAATTGGTTAATTGGGGGAAGAAGAGTCTAGGTGCGAGGCATTTAGAATTGATTTAGCAAATTGGTTAGGAGAGTTTTTATATTTGGTAGGAGTTCTTGAACTCTGATTTATCGATTTATTGTTTTCTGGTAGGGCTCTTGAGATCATCAATTTCGGTTCAATAAAACATTGTTGCATCTTCAAATTTACTGAGCTCTACCTTGCAGTGTTTGGCCTTCAATTTGAAGTGTCGGTGCTGCAAAGGGAACTTGTTTAGTCTAATTTAATAAACCATAATGCCAATGATCGCTAACGTGTTAGTCTAAAGTTGTGGTAGTGGGACTAAGTTTTAGATTGCAAAAGCTGGTAATCTAACATAGCTTGATGAATCAGTTAGTTAAAAGCATTCTATTATAATACAGGTAGTATAGCAAAGATATACTTTATCTGTAGTTCCTTTGTTTGATAACAACACTATTTCTTGACTGAACAATCTCATTGCCAAGATTTTTTATCTGATCAAGACCTTCTTACTTCTTAAGACAGCTATAGACCTCTTAACTAGCTAGATCATATCTCATATCATAACATAACACCTAAAGTTCTAATACAAGGATATCCCTCGTAATCTGTTACTTTTTTTTGGGTGTATTTTGAGTTCTTCAACCAGAATGAAGAATAAACAGTTGAATTGTTCAGTTTGAGAAAATTAGACATTGATTACTTCCTGCCATACATCAGAGGATATAAACCCATCTTAGGCTTCCTATCATAATGCAAGTGTGACCTGATTACACCCTTCAATTTTGAAAAGATCTGGAAGTCATATTATTATATTAAACCTCTGCGTTACATTCGTGAATTTCACCAAAAGTTAGGCATTCAAAAAGTTCTCTCATGATTCTTACCTAGTTTTTATTTCACTCTTGTTAGTTATGCAGTTTAAGAGAAGAGGAGATGCATATCTCTATGATCTCGGGAGTACTCATGGCACCTTTTTGAACAAAGATCGGGTATGGCGTTGTTTTTTCTTGTCCTCTAGAATTTTTCTCATCCTCTATAAATTCATGTTCAGGCCATATATTTTTGAACATAAATTGGACCTAGCTGTCAGTAAAGATAAATATCTGCAGGTTTATAACTATAGACATCACTAACATAGTTCCATTTCCTTTCCCTATTTGCTTAGGTGGAGAAAAACACATACATTGATTTGCGTGTTGGTGATGTCATTCGATTTGGCCGGTAGGTGTTTTTTGTATAGAATTTTCATTTTGCGCACAATCAAGGCTTCTGTTTGTATTATTTTTGTTACCTCTTGAGTCAATATTACTTCTTTCATTGTTTCTGATGATGTGATTGGTTTTTAATTTAACTTATTTGTGGCAGTATCTATTATAATTAGAACCATTAGTATTTAGTAAGCAATTATAAAATTAGTAATTGCAGTTTTCTCGAGGCATGTGCAATGGATCAAGTTGAAATGGAACGTGTACCAGGTCATGTTAAATTAGTATTTAATATTTAAAACCACAGTGTCTTCATTGGGATATTGTCATTTTCAGATTATATTACGATTGGTCTTTGTTGTGCATTAAAATCCCATGGTCTTACTGTCATTTCAAATTTATACAGCGATTGGACTGTCTTGTGCATTGTTATTCCTGTGTATTGTTTTTCTGCTGATAATTGATTTTCATTTTTAATAGTTTTTCTGGTGGGGTTCATCTGATCTGCATTGTTTATTTATTCTCTTCTTTCTGAATAAGTTTCTCTTTTCTACATGTAAAAGTTTATAAGATGTTACTCTATCTTGTACTGAATTACAAACTTTAAGAATTTCAATAAGAATATGTCACTTATTATTTTCTTTATAATTTTTTGCCATGTTGATTAAATGTTTTCTGTATTGGCGTGAATGAGTTTTGATTTACAAGGAGCATCATTTCTTGATATATGTTTCTAGTATTCATTTTGTATTCTGTTTACAGGTCAACTCGGATGTTCATTTTTCAAGGACCGTCGGAATTGATGCCTCCTGTAAGAATTGGTCCTTCATATGTTTTTCTTTCATTAAATTTATGGCCGTTCACCACTAGTATTCGATAATGTGTCACTGGTATCTGTCTAAGTGTCATAGCTGAAAGTATTTTATGTTCTTGGGATTGATGTACCCTGCACCAATTTTCCGTGTTATTTGTTTTACTTGAAGGAGGCAAATATAAAACTTAAGAGAGAAATGAAATTGCGGGAAGCATTGCTAGATAGGGAAACTTCGCTCCGACGAGCAAAGATGGAAGCATCTGCTGCTGAGGGTATATCGTGGGGTATGGGGGAGGATGCCATTGAAGAAGATGAGGTAATTATGACTCAAAATCTATATATTTCTTCGTTTGAACTAAATTATTCCTTCAAACTTTATATGTTAGATTCTCCTTTAGTGTGAAAGCACAAGTTGACCATTTTGTCTTCTGATTTCAGGTTGATGTTGAAGAAATAACATGGCAGTCATATAAAGGGAAACTTACAGAGAGACAGGAAAAAACCCGTGAGAAAATAATAAAAAGAACGGAAAAGGTGAGTAATTCTTGTTAAGTTATCTCTTATAGACCTAGAAACCAGAGCGCTAGTTCACACTTCCACTCTTCCTAATTGCTTGGAACCTCTTTTACTTATCCTGTTCTCAGAATCCTTATCCCCACCAAGATAATTAAAGTAAATTGTAGTTATAGTCTTGCAAAAGAATGGTTGATAGTTGTAATGCAAAAGACATCCCCTAAAGGATGAACATTGATGATAACATTTGTACCCACACACATAAACTCTCTCCCCTTGCCACATAATACTGTTTCCTATTGGCTCGTCTTTTAAGATGGTATACTCGAAAAGTTTCCTGATATGTGTATTTTTGGTGCAGATTTCTAACATGAAGAAAGAAATAAATTCTATACGAGTTAAAGACATTTCTCAGGGTGGGTTAACTCAGGGTCAACAGACTCAAATTGCTAGGAATGAGCAGAGAATGGTAGAGGTAATATTGGAGAAAGTTTATTAGACAAGAACCTTGCATATTATTGCTTTCCATATTCTGTGATTGTAAATGCTGATGCATGAGCACTTAAGTTACTAAGATAACATTGTTTTTAATTGGATAGATAATGGAAGAACTTGAAAACTTGGAAGAAACACTGAATGATAGTATTCGAGAAAGTTTAGGTGCACGTACAGGAAAGCTACCTCATGGGAAGAAGAAAGGTGCAGTGGAAGATGAAGAAGAATATTTTAGGTATATTATCAATGGAAGAGTTATCTTGTACTGGGAAGAACCTCATGCTTGAATATCATAAATTAAAGATAACTTCATATTTGAACTGCTTAAGGCTGTTGTACTTGTTTGCATTTATTTCTTCATACTCTGTGTTCCTTTAGGTCAATGGTGGATATGCTTGCTTGGTTTTCTTATATTACACTTACAAAGATGCCCTGAAACTAAAAGGAACTTTGGTAATTATATGCATTTTTCAGTGACGACGATGATGAATTTTATGACCGCACAAAGAAAAAACCCTCTCAAAAGAAGCCTAGTGACCAGTCAATCGAGACTGCTGATACCCTTCTTGATAAGAGAGACATTATCATGAAGGAAATAAATGACATGAAAGAGTTGCTCATGACTGAGAAGAACAAAGTGTTACCCGAGACAGAAAGTACCACACAGGATGATGTTGGTGATTCACTTGATGCTTACATGTCTGGACTTTCATCTCAACTAGGTATAATTCTCTTAACCTCATATATTAAGCTTTACAGTGCTTTGGTGTATTTTAAAATTTTTTTTGGTAGGTTTGTTTGACTATCAAATGAGCTTTTTTTGTCCATAGTTGTGTGGTTGTAACAGTGTTGGGTTATAATTGTTTTTACATGTAACCCTATTTTTAATATTATGATTATACTCATTGGATCACATGATCCGGTGAAGTTTTACCCCTTCATTTTTCCAAAATACTATTTTTCAATTTCTTTTAAAAAAAATTTAAAACTTGTTTTTAGTATTTTTCATTCTCAGTTTTGGGTAGATTTATTTGTCATATGGTTCGGTTCTAGAACCATTTGTACAATATGATTTGGTTTTGGTTCAGTTCATTTTAACTTCAGTTTGGTTTGGTTCACTGTTTTTTTCCCACAGTCCTAGATCCAACATAAATAAATAACTAAAACAAAACAATAAGGGTTAAAAATATAAAGGCTATATTTGCCAGGTCTAAGGCTAACAGTTTTTTTTACCAGGATTGAAAGTAAAAGGTGAAGTATTTACAGTGACAAAATATATTTGCACCTTTATAAATCTTACAATCTGGCTTATGATCATATATTTTATGTTCTTTCACCCCTAACCTGATTTAGGTAGGATTTTAATTTTGACAGCCTTGCGTGTAACATTAATACTGATAAACGGCTGTTTTATTTTTCTACATTTTGTATATCATTTTGTGCAACAATAGGTCTTGTGATGAAATGTGCATTTGATTACTAATAATTTCTTTTATGTCAGTTTATGATAAAAGTGCGCAGCTTGAGAAGGAATTATCAACTCTTCAGTCTGAGCTAGATAGGATATCCTACCTCTTGAAGATTGCTGACCCAACGGGAGATGCTTCCAAGAAAAGGGAGTTGAAAGCACGAGAGCCCAAACCAATAAACCCCGAAGAAGTTGCCTCTACTATCAAGATGAAACCGCCAGCAGAAGCCCAGAAAAACAGTGCGCCTTGTGCCAAGACAGACGATAATAAACAAGTGGAAACCAAGAAAACTAGTGATGCTTGTGTTAAGGTAGATGACGATAAACCACATGTGGAAACCCAGAAAGTAAGTGATGCTTGCGTTAAAGAAGATAGCTCCACAAAAGGAGAGGAACCTGCAGCTACAATTGTGGCTTTGGAAAAGTCACAACCTGGCCATGACAAGTCGAAGACTGAGAATGTAGTATTTGTTGTACCAAAGCCCCAATGGCTTGGAGCTGTAGAGGACAGGGTTACAGATGATAAGCAACAGCCGACAACCTCTCTTCATCCGCCGGAGATGGACGAGTCGGATCAGTTTGTTGACTATAAGGACAGGAACAAAATTTTGGGCGGTAATGATGATGAAAGCACTTCATTGGAGTCTAGAATTGAGTCTGCTGCTCCCGGATTAATTTTAAGAAAACGGAAGCAAGTCGAGACAGTTGGAACAAGCAGTAGTGATGCCTCTCAGCAATCGACAACTTCTACCTCAGGCGAACAAATGGCTGAGGATGCCGTGGCTCTATTATTAAAATACAAAAGGGGACTATATGCTGCTGATGACAATGATGGAAGAGATGAAATCCAAGAGAAGAAGCCTAAAAGAGTACTTGGGCCTGAAAAACCATCGTTTTTAAGCGATGACACAGATAATTCAACATGGGTTCCTCCGAAAGGTAAGCAGAATTAGGTTCATTCTGACCACATACTTGAACTGTCATTTATTGAATTTACATACAAAATCTTGTTCTGCAGGACAATCGGGCGATGGACGAACCTCTTTGAATGATAAATATGGATACTGACTACTGAGGTACACGGTGAGGTGTATTACCTAAGAATGTATCGAGATGAAGGATCGGGATGACCCTGCTCAGCAATGATGAAAGGACTCCTGTTTAGTATAACAGAAACATGGAAAGGGTGAAAGGACTACAGTAATGTAGTAACATTGCTGATTTAGATCCATTTTATTGATTCCTGATTCCATATGATCTGTGTAGGAGTTGCTTTTGTTTCTATGAGAAGTTCTGAATGAAGTGCCTATGACCACCAAAAGATTAGGCCAAAAAACATAGAAAGACCAATGTACAGCCTGCTTGCTGCTGCTGTCTTTTGGAAACCTATTTAAGCTCAAGAAACATTTTTTTTCTCCAGGATTGGCCTTGAATATAAAGAAATCTAACAGATTATTTTTTCTTGTTATTTTCTTTCTAGTGAAAAATTATGCCCATCAAATGTGCAAAAGAAATATGGGATATGAGGTGTTTGTGCTCAGCTGAATGAAGAAATGCAGGATCTATCCTGAAAGCTGTGCTAATGCTCCAATTAAGTGACTTTGTTTTTCACCATGTTAAGTTTTTTTTTTTTGACACTTGATTCTTTTTCGTGGATAGTTTGAGACGTATTGTACATAGCATCGGAAATGTTCAAATGTCAACTCTACTGAATCCTTCGGCATTCTTATCGAACAACACACCAACAATAATCAACATAGATACAATGCTTATGCAATGTACTAAACATTGACTCAACATGCATGTGTCACCACTTCCATAGCTAATGCTTTATTAATTTTCACTTAAAGACCCGGACCACCACTACAGGATTGACTCCTCTTTTGACCATGTATGCTAACAAGTACCAACAACATAATCACCATCAACATATCATGTATATCTTTGAACATGCAACATCATTAACAACATTATAATAACATCAACATTAACATCATAAAAGGATTATAACAACATTGACTTAACAACATCATCAACATTAACACCATAACAACATCAAACTTCGTCATCATAACATAATGTCATACATGATATGCAAACATTAATCTATATTACTACAATCAACAACATCAATTTCAACATAGGCATACTCATCATGTTATTTTATAGGAACTTCTCAATCCACCCCATAAAAGTGGGGCACACTCGTGAAAGCCCTAAAATATCCTTCAGAAAAACGAAAAATGTATTTCTGGTACGCACTATTTTATGAGATTTTTGAGTGAAACCGAAAATTTATTTACGGTGTACTACCGGAAATAAACTTCTGGTTCTGTGCATGACAGTTAGAAGGAAAACCTAACTATAAGCAATAGATTTAGATTTTACATTTATGATTCAAATTAAAATCATGCAATATTTAAATCGAATTTGTACCCAAAAATGTTATCCAAAATAAATTTTATAATAATAGTATTCATAATACATATACGATACAATACGAAATAAAAAAAACTAAGTCAAAATACAACCAAAATAAACCATCACAGATGGCCGGCTGTCACCCTCGAGGCTCCTCCTGCCTCCCAGACCGTGGCAACCTGAGCGTTCGCCATGATGGCCTCCAAAATGCCTCTGACATCAGATCCGTCAAGAAATATCCCTTTGTCAATGTCATCCCTACCAAGCTCCATGATATTGCAACACCTAGGCAGCACGTCTTGGGCATGATCCTTCGACGCCTACTCCTCCTCTAGAATCTCCTGATGAGCTAGCCTGGGTGGGTCCCTTGGAGCCTCTTGTATCAGGTATGAATGAGAAATCCTGAAGTACCATAGCATGTAACCAAACGCGTAACTCCAGTCGTCTGGAACCACGATACTCCTGGCCTCCCTAGGGACAAGATGAATCTCAAGATCATCAAAAATCTCATCCATCTCCCTCTTCACTGTCGGAGGAGCAGATAAAGCAGGACGCCGAAGAATCATCAGAGTATATCTGAACTAACGCATCACTCGCTCGGGCATATAAGCAGCAGTCCTCCGAGTACCGCAAGCCAACCAACCTGTAAACAGAGAAACCTCATCAAAAGCGATCGTCTTGCGGTGGTCGGCGTAGGCACTAAAGTGGATATCCTCATGCACAATCCGGTCTAGGTAAAGTCGATACACTAGTGTCGCCTTGTTGTCTCTGAGCGGCTCATATGCACATGCATGAGGCATATGCTCGGTATAACCATCATCAAATCTCCATCCTGAAATCTGTGGGAAGTGTAGTAGGATCCATCCCTGAAATATCAAAATTATATCAGTTAGTTCTACCTAGCTTCCTCCATCAACTTGGTATACAAGTAAACCAAGCAAGCATCCCCCTAGTTCAACCCACTGACCTGATCTAAATTAGCAAATAACCTGAGGTACATAACGTCAGTGTAGGTGGCACTGGTGTCCACAAATATTTACGTCACAACAAGATACAAGAGGTATGCTCTCATGGCATCCCCCCTGTGAAGTGTAACCTGATCGGGATCACCATCAGCAGTAGTAGCACGCGCAACCAAAAATAGTCTTCATCCATCTATATCTCACGTGGCTGCCACATGTCTTATCAACCTCCTCCAGGCGTCCTCCACGGTAACCCCCATCCTCTCAACCAACATCTCAATTGCCTCGTCTTTCTCCAAGTTCTCATGATCCAGAAACCGTCATCTGATCGACAGGTGAAGCAGACAAGCGACATCATCGAGTGTGATCGTCATCTCTCCGTGTGGTAGATGAAACAAAGACGTCTCCTCGTGCCACCTCTCAACAAAAGCGTTGGTCATCCCCTAGTTGACCACGCTATATCCATAGAGGGTCAAGTCTCTCAACCCTGTAGTCAGCAGGAGATCATCAAACCATGGCTCGAGAGGGGGAGTTAGCTTTCTGATCTTTCTCCCATGGTTGATGACCTTTAGTGTATCGCGATCCTGCAAGAAAAAACACAGTCTTAGAATTCATAATATTATTTATAATATAACATAATTAATAAATGAAACATAAATATAAATTTTGTACCTCTCCATCCCATAAATGTCTGGCGACATGGGAGGGATAATGCGCGAGCACGAATAAGTAAGAAGCCCCCTCCAAAGATCTGAGGGACCTCTAGTACCGTCGATGCCGCCTCTACAGCCGGTTTTGCCTCTGTCGGCATTGGTGACTTTGGTCCCACCGAAACCTCGGGTGGCCCTAGTACCTGATGTACTAGGGGTGTAGGAGGTGTAGGATCAGGTCTCACCTCAGATGGCCCCGCCTGTGTAGCAGATGTGGATCCCATCTCAAAAATCCTCGGTGGTGAGGATGGTGACGATGTGCGTATACGATATGACGGAGGCGAGGATGGATGGACTGGAGACTCCCGTCTACTACGGGAGGAAGAAGTAGAAGGTGTAGAATCAGAATGAGCAGAATGAGCCTCAGACATAGCCTGTCCGGATGTCGACGAAGCTTGTGTGGCCTGAGTCCTCGGAGACCGTGTGGCCTGAGTCCTCTCTCGTTGCAAAGAAGCATGTTGTGTAACTCGGCCATGCCTCAAATGCGACTCTCGCTCAGACATATCTCCAGTAGAAGCCAGAACGAAACGTTAGCATATGACTCGGAGAGGAAAAATGAAAAAAATAATGCCGACAGATATCTGAAATAGATTTCCAGTTTTGTTCATCACATGAAACCGAAAATAAACTTTTGGTTTCCTCTGCGAAGCAGAACAGCGGAAGCCTCCACCCCAAATTCCAAAATGCCTAAAAATAAACGGATTGATCGTCCAAAACATTTTGCAAATAGTATTATAATGACCCCTAATGATGTAAACTACAAAAAACAACACATTTCAAGCCCTATTTCACTAGTTTCAATCGATTTTACATAAACTCTAGTAAGTCACTTACTTGATTGATTGAGAGTTGGTTGTTGCTTGATTTCTTGATTGCTTGAGATTTGGTTGTTGCTTGATGATTTGTGTTGATTGCTTGAGAGAAAAATTGATATTGGTAAGAAGGGTTTTGAGAGGGTTTTGAGAGAGTTTTTAAAATTTTGCTGTTATGGGGAGGGGAAAGGTTCTGGCGCGATATAAGTTCATCAATGTACTGGAAATTTATTTTCGGTATCATGTCGTAAGTAAATCTCCGATTTGCACCCAACCTGAATTTCATTGAATATGGTGCTTACCGGAAGTTTATTTCTGGTTTCCCGGGGACAAAAATGGAATTTTGTAGGGGTGGCTAAGAAGGACATGGGGTGCGTTAAGAAATCCACTATTTTATTATAACATCAACATTTCATTGTGGTAACTGAAATTCACTAATCGATCATACAAATTATCGTAAGCATTCCTATGTTAAACACTTGACTTTCACTCCTTTACTTCACCAAGCACTACCCTGATGTAGATTTGAGCGTTAGCTTTCTAACATTTTAAATTGGGCGTTATTTGGATTTACGGGTCAAAAGTTATGGCCAAAATCATCGGACAATGTAACAAAGATAAAAACAAAAAAGTTATCACAATTTGGCCTACAACAATCGATTGTTATAGGATGACAATGAATCATCATCATCAACGATGCTTAGTTACTGCTAGACCCAAAAAATGCATTTAGAGACATGGAAATCAATTGTCATATATCGACAAAGGATTATCAGTGCTATTTTCTAAAAATTGCACTAGTGCTATTTGCAAAACATAAATTTTCAAGAAGTTCTATGTCATCCCTTCATTCTATCCACCATACATATCTTTCATCGTGTATTTGATTTAGTAAATTTATACATTGTATTAGTATGATCATGATGTTTTTTAGAAAAATTCGGACGTGCATCTCCAAACTAAATTTTGACCAAAAAATAGGATTTAATGCGTTTAAAGATGTATATCCAAACAACACCCGATATTTTGAAATTTTCAGAAGTCTCACGCATAACAAGAAATTTTTTTGGGAATTTCTTAACCCACCCCATACTTTTCTTAGACACCACGTGAAATTCCACAAATGCCCCTCAAAACCGGATGTATACTTTCGGTTCGCACCCTATCTTATGTAAAATACTTTGAAAGAGTTGGGTGTAAACCAGAAGTATACTTCCGGTTCCAAATTATAAGTGTACTTCCGGTTCTTGGACGTAGTTAAAGGTGTCATGCCTCTTCCCCCCATTACAACATTTTGAAAAAACATAACACTAACACTCTCAAACTCTCTAAAACCTTTCTCACCAAAACTAAATTTTTTCTCAAATAATCAACACAAATCATCAAGCATTGAATACATATAACATTCTAACGGAATCAAGCAAACAACAATCACTACCAATCAATTAAGTAAGTGATTTGAGCTAGTTTTAGATTTTATGTGATTTCTACTCAAATTAGTGAAGTAGGGTTCTAAATGTGTTAGTATATCTAGTTTACATCATTAGGACTCATTAGAAAACACTTTGTAAAGTTTATTTGATGATCAATGCTTTTTTTTGTGACACATTTGGGGTATTGGGTGCTGAGGTGCGTTGTTCTATTTTTGTAGTGGAAACCAGAAGTATAATTCCGATTTTGATAAAAACAAAACCGAAATTATACTTCTGGTTTCTATCTGCACATATTTTTATCTATGTTTTGCATTTTAGACCTTATGCTAACATTTTTTTCTTACTTCTACAAGAAATATGGATGAGAGACAATCACGTTTGAGGCACGACAGGGTTGCACAACATGCTTCTGTGCGGAGAGAGAGGAGTTAGGCAACCCTTCCTCCTACTACATTTGAATAGGCCACACCGGATCACCTTCTACTACTTCATCCTCTAGTGATCCTACTTCTGCTCATTCTACATCGTCCTCCCGCAGTAGACGGGATTCTCTAGTGCATCCTTACCTGCCCCGCCCTCCCACAGACGCACATCCTCATCTAGGATATTTGAGACGAGATCATTGTCTGGTACATAGGCGCAACCATCTAAGTGAGATCTGAGGCTACACACGATGCTACACCAGCGGCACCAGAGACATCGGTGGCACCTGAGACACCCGAGGCACTTGAGGCACTGACGACAACGTAGGCCCCTCAGGTATTTGGAGGAGGACCTTCTGATTTGTCACTGCTGCTTCTTTATCCCAGCCATGTGGCTAGATATATATAGGACGAACAAGTATGAAATTTACATTTTTATTACTGTTATGAAATTTCTTATGAATTTCAACTATAAATTTTATTATGAAGTCTAATTGTGAATTTTATTTTGCAGGAGCGTGATACACTAAAGGTCATCAACCATGGGCGGAAGATCAGCAGACTTGTTACCCCTCCCGAGCCATGGTTTGATGAGCTTCTACGTCTTAAAGTGTTGAAAGGTTTGACCCTCTGTGGATGTAGCATCGTCAACTGAGAGATGATCAACGCTTTTGTTGAGAGGTGGCACCATGAGACGTTGTCGTTTCATCTACCTCATGGTGAGATGACGATCACACTCGATTACGTTGCGTGTCTACTTCATTTATCGATTAGAGGGGATTTCCTAGATAATGATAAGATAGACAAAGAGGAGGCCATAACTTTGTTGGTTGAGAGGCTGTGAGTTATCCTTGATAACGCCCTGACAAAGATTGATAAGACACGTGGTTGCCAAGTGAGGTAAGCTACATGGCTAGGGTATTCGCAGATGAGATAGCGCGTGCACGAGCGGCTGATGGTGATTCCGAGCAGGTTACCCTTCACAGGGGGGATTCCATGAGAGCATACCTCTTGTATCTTGTTGGAACACAAATCTTTGTGGATACCAGTGCCACTTACACCGACATCATGTACCTTAGGTACTTTGCTGATTTTGAGGCGATTAGCGGGAGGAACTGAGGGGCCTGCTTGGTTTACTTGTATACCAAGTTGGATAACGGATTAAGTGGAAGACGAGGCAGATGACCAACAACATTTCACTCATGACGGTATAAATTCTTTCTCTTAGTGGCCTTTGTTAATTACTAGGCTTAAATGCACTTTTAGTCCCCCCTGTAATAATTTTTCTAACATTTTAGTCCCTCTTTAAAAAAAACCAGGTATTAGGTCCCTCATTTTCATTTTTAGTGAATTTTCGTTGGTCCTTGGCCATTTGTCTCCTATTTAAATGACATGGCACTGGAATATTTGTCCAGTCACTTGCCACATCATTGAAATCATTTTATTATTCATTTTAAATTTGTTTTTATATTTTTTATTTTAACATAAACATTTAATTTAATTTAAATGAATAAAAAATAATTAAAACTAGATTATAAAGTTGAAGCTTCTCCTTCTTAGTTTGCAAAATTGTTTTTGCTTCTTCTTCATTTGTAAAACCGGGTTCCCTTCTCGTCTTCCATCTTTCAGCTTCACAACTTTTACTCACACAATATACTAGTGCGCAAGTTGCAGTGTTTGCATCTATTAAAGCTTGATTCGTTTTCATTTCTTCAAACTAAGTGGTATTCTAAGCGTAGAGCCACTCAAAATAACACTCGCATTTCCACTATGGCTTCTTCAACAACAACACTCTATCAATCTTTACCATTCTCTCACAACACCAAACCTAAACCATATTCTCTCTCCAAATCAAAACCCTCCAATTTCACCGTCAAATCCCAATCCCAATCTCAACCACAACCCCCACTCACAACAACAACCCTCCCCCAGCCATTGTCGCTCCACCGACCTTATCCTTCAAACGTCGTCGTCCTACAGACGAAAACATCCGCGACGAAGCCTGTTGCATAAACGTCTCCCAACACCTCTTCTCCTCCAAATTCGTCATATTCAACATCGATCCGTCTTCCACTGAATCCAATTACCTCGATTAGATCATTTATTGTTTACGAGATCTAGGTATGACTGTTCTTGTTAGTTAGGTTAATCGTCTCAGAAAAATGAAGCGTCCTGTTGTTGGTGTTGGTTGTGCTTCTACTGGCGATACTTCTGTTGGGATTCCCTCCATTATTTTCCTGCCTGCTAATAGAATCTTGATTTTGATATTTGATTCATCTATTTCGATTGAGTTTTAATTATGGCATTTTAGATTTTGATCTATTTTAATTTTAATATTTTTTAAATATAATTATACAAAAATTAATAACATTTAAGTATAATAATAATTATTCAATTCATGTGATTTACTTCAAAAGTTTATAAAATTTAATTTAATTTAATAAATATACAAATAAAAAATGAATAATTAAATTTTTTAATGATGTGGCAAGTGACTAGTATCATATTAGAGTGCCATGTCATTAAAATAGGAGATAAATGGTCAGGGACCAACAAAAATTTACCAAAAATGAAATTCAGGGACCTAATACCTGATTTTTTTTTAAAGAGGGACTAAAGTGTTAGAAAATCATTATAGGGGGACTAAAAGTGCATTTAAGCCTAATTATTTTGATTCTGAAACTAACTATTTAATTTTGTTATTTCAGGGATAGATCCTACAACACTTCCCCCACATCTCGGGATGGTCATTTGCTTCGGGTTATATTGAAGATAAGCCATGTGCCTATGCATACGAGCCGCTCAGAGGGAACCAGGTGATAGAGTCATTCCGGTTTTACCTGGACCAACTAGTGCATGAGGACATTCACTTCAATTTCTACGTTCGTGAGACGATACCGTTTGATGAGGTTTCGATGTTTACAAGTTGGTTGTCTTACGGGACTCGCAAGACTGCTCTTTATATGCCTGAGCGGGTGATGCGTCAGTTTGGGTTTACCCATACCATTCCCTGGGATCCTGCTGTATGTGCTCCTCCGACAGTGAAGAGAAGGGACATGTATGCTCTGTTTGATGATTTTGAGAGTCATCTTGTACCTAATGAGGCCAGGAGTATCGTGGCTCCAGACGACTGGAGTTACGAGTTCGGTTACATGATATGGTTCTTCAAGGTATCTCATTTGTACATATGATAGAGGATGCTCTAGGGAACCTACCGAGGTCAGTTCATCAGGAGATCCTAGAGTAGGAGCAGTGTAGGAGGGATCATGCTCATGACGTGTTGCCTAAGTGTCGTTGTATCATGGAGCTTGCGCGGGATAATATTGACAAAGGGCTATTTCCTGACGGATCTGATGTTAGAGGTGATCAGGAGGCCATCATGGTGGAGGCTCAAGGTGCTCTTTCATACAGGAGGCAGCGGGGGGACGCCTCGAGGGTGACAGGTCGGCTCATCATCCGCCATACCCAGTAGTTTATGTTGATGATGCACTTGTATTTTGGTTTTAGTTTTTTGTCTTGTACTATATCGTATTTGTATAACTATTTGTATTACTTGGATAACATTATTTGGATTATATTGCTTGAATATGCTTGAATATTTGGATTATATTGATATGCATTTTGGAAAGCATTTTTGATCTTATGTTCAATTTCTGATTTGAATAATTTTTCTCATTATTGCTTTTGTTCAAAATTTCTATTTTGTATGTTTGGAACATATTTAGATTAATGTCATGCACATAACCGAAAATATATTTTTGATTTAGAACCGAAAATATACTTTCGATTTTAACACAAATATTTTAAAATATGATGCACACGAAAAATATACTTCCAATTTTAGAAAGACATTATAAAAAATACATAGGATTTAATTAACCACAATAGAGTGACTTAAGAAATTCTCAATTCTTTTGCCTAAGTTCTTCATCCTAAGTTGCGGGACTACAATGACAACAATATCAACTTCACTACTCCCAAGATAGAGCAGAAGAGATAGCCATTAAACATCATTAAGCCACTAATTTTGAGAGAGAAACACCAGACAAAGGTAAAAAGATTGTGCCATAAGTTGGAATTGTTAATTAACAATGCATTCCTTATAGAGATAGCCATTGATATTGTCCTATTTGAATCTTGTGTTGTTTGAAAGTGATTAGATAGCGCAGAATGAAAGATGGAAAAATGGTAACTTTATCATTTCTTGCTACATCAAAATAAAGGAGAAAATAACCAAGCCTAAGTACAACTTAGTTGGTGGGAAAATGACCACTTTAAAAAATTTGTTTTGTACATTGTTATTATTCCTTAATTACTTAAAATTTATATTAATAATAATATTTTAACACTTAATATTAATTTTTGTTATTTTTAATAATAATAAGTTATTAATATTATTTAATAACTTTTTTTAAAAAAAACTTAATTATAAATTAAAAAAACCGTGAAATTAAATTTATTCAATATCACAATGACACATTATTATTACATTAAAATTTAATCATAATTTGAAAATGGACTAAAAGACAAAAAAAAATCATATAGGAGACTAAAAGTATGATCACAATAGACAACAAAACTTTCCTTAAGATATTTATCCCTAATTTAACACTGCTACATTTCATGAAACCTAATGGCATAGAGGAATGTGAAAAGAATTATTATTTACTATAACTCATGTGAGTACACTAATTCAAACATGTCCCATATTTACAAGAGAAAAGCTTGTATAGTGTGTAGAATTCTCAGCAGCTAATTTGCATGGTGACTAGAGAGCTGAATTTGGTAACATAATTGCTACTCAAACTGTGAAAAGTTTCCCATAATTCTTACAAATAAATAGATAAAAAATAAAATCTATTGTTTGCGCCGCAGTGACCGAAAATGCAAACTTTAACTTAGATTCTGCCTCTGGAACCCAGATTGTTGCACACTTGCACCAGCTTCAATAGCCTTCAAGTGTATACCTTCACAAACAAGTAATCATCTACACATCAAAATTTCATCACTTAAGAGTCCTCTTCAAAATACCCTGCATGCCCTTGAAGATATATACAGCCACTGAAATAGCTTCTACAATGAATATTATAGAAGATATTGCCATCGTGCTGAGCACACGCACAGACAGCTATTGTCAGTAAGGGCTAAAACACTGGATCCAATCGAAGCTTTAGACAAGACAGTAGATCCGTATCAGTTGAAGAAATATGGTGACTCTAAAACTTCTGTCAAATCTAAGTCTCCGCGTTTGGGTAAGGGTGGAAACTTTAAAGATGGGAAGGATTCTTGAAAGCTCTCTAATAACTGTTCACAAATTAAAAAACAAGCGATAAAAAATAATGTAAAAAAGAATCATTGGATAAAAAGAAAGAGCAATTAAACCACATACGTTTTCGAGAATCGGGGTCTCATAGAGTTCTACAAACTTCTCTCTTAGTATTCTGTTCATTTCATCTACGTCACACGCGTGCGTCCAATATGAATCATGAACCCCTGCAAGCATATACATAATCAATCATCAATAATCATGTCACAAAAGGTTGTAGAATAGCAGCACTATAGCAAAGAAGAATTTGAATGATCCGCTATTTTTCGCGTTGATTGAGAAAACATGATCTCCACCATCGCCTAGTAGGGTCTAAATACCAACACCAATTAAAGAAGCTAAGAAAATACCTGCAAAATTTAAGCCTGCCTTTTTGCAGGCAACTGCGGTCATCATCATATGAGAACCATCGAGTGAGTGAACAAAATTTGGTGGAAATGCCGTTCTCTGCCGCTTGGCCATGACCTGGAATATTTAAATATAAAATTCAGATTGGAAAATACAAATCAAAATGTTTTCATCTATAACAATTTATATACAGCCAGAAATTTAACAATTACCTTGTCTGTTTCTCGTTGCAATGTTAATATCTGAAGTGATGTTTTGATCTACAACTCATAACAATAATTAAAAAAAAATTAACTTAGATAGACATAAAATCACGAGAACTTGGGAGAAGTATTTATGCGGTAATTCCAAGAAAATTTTGTTGCACTTACAATATGTCTTCCTAGTTTACGGTAAGGTTGCACCACAGGAAGTCCAAGGGGAGTGGTCCAACGCACGGGTTGATTTTGAGCTGCAATTACCTGGTACAATACAATTATCTTAGTCAAAATCATACCATAATACAATTAAGTGACAGATACAGTAAGCGCTGTCTATTGTAGACATGTCGGTAAAAGAAGCATTGTAACATACTTTTGCGCAGTCGCCGAGCCAGTCCATGATACTTCTTGCGCCTTGAAACATCTCCTCTAAGGCAGTTAAGGTCACCTAAAAAGGAAAATAAAATGAAAAAAAAAAACACTACATACTTAACATGGGGAAAGTACATAGCCATTTTAACCCTCTAACCTTAGCAGCATAACAAGCAGCACCAAAAAGCTCTTGATCATCTGAAATAGCATCTCTTTCTTTCAACCTCCTCTTTATCTGTTCCCGTGCTCCAATATATGTGACACCGTAAACTGATGTCATCACGGTCTGCTTAACCAATTTTCTATCCACCTAGATAAAGTTCAATCAGCATAAAATCAGTTTTGAGATGCGGGATGCATACCAAAAAAACAAGCATTTACTAGAATTGGCCAGTGAATAAATTGTTTTCATTCGGGTTTATGATTCCAAGTGAACTAATAATTTATTCTTTCAAGTTTCAACAGCTGTAAGTCCCGATCTCTCCTTGTAAAAATAAGAACCAAATCACACCAAAGGAATAGCAGATAACCTGGTTAACCAAAATCTTTGCATGACGAGCATCAGGAAAAATTTTCGGATCTAACTGAGCATCGCGTTGCATGATTGCTAATACCCTGCGTAAAATTGTTGTTTTATGATGAGTTGTTTTGTAGAAGATATCTCTCACAAATAAAGTCAAAAGGTGGTTTAGAAGAAAAGAAACAAAAAAAAAGCTTTTCAATATCAGAATAACTATAGATAAATAATAAATCGAATAACATATCAGGAAAAACAATTGCTCCATAAATCTCCTAAACTTTTTTTATAAAAGGGATTTTACTAGAAGGAAAAAAAAACAAATGCATATGAAACACGATACACAAATACTTACCTAGCTGCTATACCCGAGTAAACATCAGCCGGCTTCTCTCCTGCAACTAGATTGACAGCAGCGGCCCCTAACTAAATAAAACAAATAAATACATAATTACTAAATAGACATCTCTCATCCGCAACATAGTTTTTGTTCAAAAATAGAATAGAAGGCATCCTAATTGATAGGAACCAGAAACATCATAGAAGATGAAAATACTGAGGGAACATAAAGAGCATTTATCTTTTGAAATATTAGTTCTTTCAAAACACACAATACTCGTACATTTCCACACATAAATCGAGACCTGGCAACAAAAGAACATGTTGAAGCCACGGAGCCACTTTTGACAAGACCAGTCTAGGACTATGTCATAAACTTTTATCACAAAGAGACAACAACATTCAGAAGTGATATTCATTCCTTAACTTGATCTCTAATACCTAGGGGACTAAACATCTTGAAACTCAAAAATTAGAAAAAGGAAACAGGGAAATTAAATTGACAAAGCCATTTACCTTGTCTCTTCCTAAAGCAGCATAATGTTGTAAGCCATTGCAAGAGCCATCCTATGACAAAAATAATAGAAGTACAAACAGTGATTAGTTCATAAACATGGCGATGATATGTTACAAACGGAAATGATGATAACAATGAACCTGACAACGACAATTATGACATTACATGACTAGTTGGTTTTGGATATCAGACAACAAAGAATCGTTTAGGAAGAGAATAAGCTGGTGACTTTTACACAAAGCATTGAGGGTATGACACGTAAAGAAAACTGCTATCGAAACACTGAGACCTGTTTCTTATATAATATTGTGGGATTGGTGAGAGTATGTGTGCATGTGTGGTGTCTGTTTCATATAAGGGATAGCTAAATCATAACCTCAAAAACTCCATTGAAGCAAAATTATGAACACCCTAGCATGCTTTGATATGTCAAAGTTCATTCACATCATGAAAATACCTGATGTACTGGAACATGTGATATAAATGCTTCTGGTGAAGAACTTCTTAAAGCCTCAGCTAGAGTTAAGCATGCAGCTAAGAACTGGAATGGATCTTCTGCATTCAACCACCACCGTTTCCCTTCTGTAGGGTTATCAGCAGAATCAAATATCTCATCAAGATGATTTTCGATAAACGCTATGCGACCTTCATTAGATAGTTTATCAACACCGCCAGCATATAAATTTGCCGTGTGTATCTTCAGCCAGTGCAGACCTGACTTTCCAAGAGGACGTCCTTCTGCAAATTCCAATATCCCTCGACATACATCTGAGCCGAGGTGATTTAAGTGTGGATGCATTGGATATGCGCGGCCCCGAAAATCAACGTTGTGTGGATAGTAAAAACACTCTTCATCCCTCATTTTACGTGCTACCTGCAAAACCATAAATATAAATGAATGGGTTACTCAGAAAAAAATAGGACTTCAAGCTAATGCACATAATGGTCAAGGAAGCATACAGCAAGTTTAAGTTCTAAGTCACAACGCTGTGAATATCTCTCCCTGTTCTCTTTCATCACAGATTTGACCTTCCATTTCCATTTCTTTTTCTCTGCTGCATCGTCAGTTTCTGGCTCCTTAGGTAAATCAAGCTGCAATATAAAGTTGAGCACCATTTCAAACCATAATCAACCATAAGTTTCTTGAAGCACAAAATGCAAAATTAATGATTCCTAAATCTTGAATATTATTATTTACACACAAAAAAAGTAAAATAAGCTAACAGCCAAAAATAAAATATCAATACAAACAAATAGAAAAGAGCAACTGTGTAGTTGAACTTACATCAGCGCGGTCTACCAAACCAGCAATATGTCCTCCATTAGCCCACATCTTGTCCACAACACTGAGCACCTTACCATTTATCCTCCATTTTGTATTCCCAAGAGTATCAAGAGCCTAACCCCAAGAGTTTTAGATGTACATATGAAAAGAATATGATATAATATAACACAATCAGAAATGCATAAAAATTATAATAAATTCAGACCTCAAATACAGGCTCCAGTTGCTTCCTAGGGGCTCTCTTAACAGCCTCACGTTGTTCCTTAACTCCATGTGTACGCATGAAATAGGAGGGTAAAAACAAGTGCCCGCCTTTGTCATAACTGAAAATACGCCATACAGAAAATTGAGAACTCGAACCACATTATCCATTCACCCAAAAGAATTAAAATAATATATATAAACATTTTGTAAAACACGGCCACATGGGCCACTATACAACATCAAAACTGCGAAAAATTAGGACATCATTTTATTACATTTGTATGTTACTGATGTGTTTTTACTGACACGATTTCTAATCCCTGCCGATGACTGCCTCTGAGCAAATGCTTAGCTCATTAGTGAATTGGCTCGCCGAGTTATATCGGTTCAAACTGATTCAAAGCCAGTTTTGTGATGTCAACATTGACTCAATAGCACGGCCGATCAGAGAGGACATGGATGACCGGGCCAGTTTTATAACACTAATCTATTTTGGTCCAATGTAGCACAAAAAATTTATTGGACGGAGCTTAATGCCCGCATTATGTAGTGACTGTTATTTAAAAGTTGGCAAGAGGATGCCTTAAAAATAAGTTTATTCTCTAAAACCAAACCAAATACACCCAATTAAAGGGTGTACTGTGCTGATTTGTTCACATGATTTAACCGCCTAGCCCCAATTTTTAACAGAAAGGTTAAAAAAAAGTTTTAAATCATTTGTAATCATAAAACTAAAAAAGCAGAAGGTTAGAAGGCTAGCAAGACAGCACTAAAATGTGTTAAAGTTATCATACCCTGTCCATTTGACTGGTGGAATCAACATAGGCATATAAGGTATGACCATATTTCTTGCCTGTTGAAAAAAAGAAGAAAACAAATCAAAAATCTGTAGAACCCATGAATAGGAGATGTGACTTTTAACATAAAATATATAAACAATGTAGGATGTATTCATATATATTCAGAGCTAATTGGAATTGAAATGAACATTACATATAACATAAAACCCCAAAATTCAATCACTCAACAAACCATGGGCCATGGGCAAATTACTAAACCAAAATAAACTTCATTTTTATTTCCAATCTAATAATTATTTGTTGAAGATCAGCAAGGAATCTGTTTTGCAGATTCTGTTTTGTATATATTATAACTGCAGTTTATGTAAATTAATTAGCTTTCTGTTTTGTCTTTATCACACTTAATCTTAGCATTTATAGGAATAATTATTCCCTTAATTTCTAGGCTAAATTAGCTCAGCCCTATGTACTATATATACATCTTATGTATTAAACCAAATATGAAATAGACAACCATATTTCTACATGGTATCAGAGCAGGATCTGAACCATCCCTAAATTAGCGCCGTCAAACCATGGACGACTTAAAGATTAACACATCACTCGGGATGGAGACTGGATCTTTTCCGACCAGCTCACATGACGGAAAATCCCGTCCCTGGTGTGATCATTGCAAGAGGCCCCGCCACACCAAGGAAACATGTTGGATCATACATGGAAAACCTTTGGAAGCCAATCAGTTCAAAAGGAAGGAAGACAAAGGTAACACAACCTTTAACCATCAAGAAGTTGAGGTAAATTCTAACTCATCTCCATTCAACCAAGAACAAAAGGAGGAAATTGAAAAACTCCTTCAACAGACTGTGCTATCTGCAGAAAAAGTTAGTACTACTAATGTTGCCCAAAAAGGTAATTATCTATATGCTCTAAACACTAGAAAAGAAGAAACAAAGTCATGGATCATTGACTCAGGAGCTTCAGATCACATGACTGGTGATTTTACGTTGTTTAATAGTTATTCTCCTTGGCCCTATAACTATACTGTTTGGATAGCAGATGGGACTCATGCTAAGGTCGTGGGTAAGGGATCAATTATTATTTCTCAAAATATTACTCTTGACTCTGTTCTATATGTACCAAAACTCGATTGTAACTTGTTGTCCATTAGTAAGATTACCCGAGATTTGAAATGTGTTACTAAGTTCTTTCCTAATTCGTGTGAATTTCAGATTTTGGAGTTGGGGAAGACGATTGGCAATGCTGAAGAGTGTGCGGGACTCTACCTCCTACAAGTTGAAAAAATAGAAGAAAAATCCAATGAGCTCTCTTATGTGGCAACAACGGTTTCAAGTAGTGAAAATTCGGTAATGTTGTGGCGCTACAGATTAGGCCACCCAAGTTTCTGGTACTTGGAAAAGATTTTCCCCTCATTATTTACTAAAAACCAAAAACAGTTTCAGTGTGAAATTTGCCAATTGTCTAAGCATACCCGCAATCGTTACCCGCTCCATCCCTACAAACCATCAAAACCCTTTTCATTAATTCATAGTGATGTATGGGGACCATCTCGAGTTCACAACATTACTGGCTCGAGGTGGTTTATCACCTTTATCGATGACCACACACGCGTCACTTGGGTGTTTCTAATGAAGGAAAAATCAGAAGTAGGGAGAATATTTGAAAATTTTCATAACATGATACAAACACAATTTCAAAGCAAGATTCAGATACTCAGAACCGACAATGGCCATGAGTACTATAACCTTTTCTTAAATTCCTATCTCCAAAAGTTTGGAATTGTTCACCAAACTCGTGTGTGGACACCCCCCAGCAAAATGGAGTTGCGGAAAGGAAGAATAGACACCTCTTAGAAGTAACTAGATCAATCATGCTAGCCAGTAATGTTCCAAAACAGTTTTTGGGAGAAGTTGTCCTTTCGGCAACACATCTCATAAACAGAATGCCTTCTCGTACCCTTGACTTTAAAACCCCTATTTCCACACTTCAAACCTTCTTCCCAACCAGCAAGATCTTTTCTTCCGTTCCACTAAAAATATTTGGATGTTCAGCTTTTGTCCACAATCTCAATCCTCACCGTAGTAAACTAGATCCAAAATCCATCAAGTGCATCTTTCTTGGCTACTCTCCTCGCCAAAAAGGATATAGATGTTACTCTCTCCAAACTAAAAAGTTCTACCATACTATGGATATCACTTTCTTTGAGAATCAGCCCTATTACACAAAAGATGGCATTCAGGGGGAGCAATCACACTTATATCCTACTAAGAGTTCAGAATACCAATTTTTGGCACTTGAGGAAACCGAACCCACACAAATAGTACCAGACCAGACCCCAAATACTCAACCCGAAGCTGCACAAATGTTATCAAACCAAACCATATTTCTACATTATTTTTTCTCATCTCTATCTCCTATCTCCCCCCACCTCCTCTCTCTATGCAGTGTTTTACTTTTCATTATACAAAATATTTAATGTTGTGCATTAAAGTATAAGCCATATCATATTAATATTATGCACCGCAGTCAATTTTACATTATTAAACTTGTGCTCTCGAATTTTAGGATACTCTAATGGTGAACAATTCAATTTGAATTTCAACTAAAAAGAATAGAAGGCAACAGAATATACTTACTGTTTGCTCAAGTCCTTTCAGAATTATAGGGTCACATTCAATGACGCCAAATTTTCTGCCTGATTTCCTGAGGAAATAAAATAAAAATCAGAACAATAAAAAATACTGCTGAAATATATAATTTAAATCACAGAGAGGGAGATATCAAAGCTCACGTTGAATCGATTGTCGTCGTTCTAAATGAATGCGAAAATGCAGGACGAATATCAAGTGCACCATCCTCCAACCGATCTGATGGTGGTTGTATAAATGCTGTTTGCATCAAAAGTTCAACTAAACGGCTGGCTACCTGTGCAATTGGGAAGAGGATACCCTCTTATTATTATTATTATAATTATAACAATTATTATTATTAGGAAACAAATATTTCAAGAGTGTAGAAGAAATTGTATAGACCTTTGTCCTCATAGCTACTCCCCACGGTTTTGTATCATCGAGGTCGTTCACAATTCCTTTCACTGCAGCAAGCCGTTGCTTTTTCATCAAATAAACGACTTTTTTCCGCAGTTTCTCCCCTTTCTTGATATCTTCAGAGGATTCCACTGCTTCATTTTTCTTGCCTCTACCACCTTTTTTCCTACTACTCTTTTCCAAGAACTTGTGTATTCTAACCTATGGTGTAACAATAATGATAAGCAGCAAGAAAGTCGATTAGGATACTATATACATGTAATGCTATTTATACAAAAGTTAATTGTTCAGAATAAATGGACTTAAATGAAGATTTTGTTGTTGTTAGAAAAGCCACTTCAAGCTCTCGCCAAGCAAAGCCCTATAATTGCAGTACCATGTAGTCACTCGCACATTGTAGGCATGGAGGGAAAATACAAAACAGGATGCAAACCACATTGTGGGATCATTTGCAGAAAAAATCCCACAAAAGCCTAGTCCCCATTTTTCATGATTCCCAGTTCCCACCCTCGACCCCACTCAAATAAAGCCGACAATTACCTATTAGGCAAGGAATTGCCATTCCTACCTTCAAAACCATTGTATAATGATGATATAGAAAACTTAAAATAAAAGACAGAATGAAAGCCATAAATGTGTTCAACAATTATAGATCTTTGCCTAGTTAAGATATTAACATCACCTCTCCCGCAAAACCTCTTAAACTTCCTCGACACGCTCATGAGTTTTCTAAGGGTCTTTCTAGATCTAAATAATATGAAATTGAATTATTTGAACTATTTCAATAAACATATTTGTGCTATTAATATTACTTGAAGTCCAAACAAAACAGACACAAAAACAAAACAAGAAATGCAATTTTCCATTCTCACCTCTTGCTCAATAGCATCACCTAGAATGCAGACAGTATGGATAATCTTAGCAGTACCAGCAGCTCCTTTCTCATTTCCTGACATCAACAACCCCATGATCTTATGCATCGTAATTACAGCCATCTTCTCGGGTGGCAACTGAACAAAGAAAGGGGAGTAAACTGTCCTCCTCTTCCCGCTCCGGTAGATGTTTTGCTCCTCCTCAATTGCATTCTTTAGAGGCTCAAACCATCCAAGAAATAATGACTTCATATAAGGCAAATTAGGAGCCAACTTCTGTCGACACATATCAACCAATAACTCCTGATACTCCTTTGCAGCTTCTTGCCAAACTTCAGTCTCAATCTTCACTTGTCTTTTCCTTAACGCTTTGAATCTCCCCATTTTCATGCCATTATTTAAATTCAACTCATTTTTCTCTTTTCTCTTCCTCTCATCCGCCTGCCTTTTCTCTTCTCTCTCCATCTCATCTAACAACTCTTTAACTTCATCCACACCAGCACTACCTTCCATTGCATCACCTTCCTCGGCATTGCCTTCCTCCACATAGTTCGAAGAAAAATTCACCTCACTTTTTAACCTAAACTCAGCAATCTTCCTCTTCTCTTCTCTCTTCATCTCCTCCAACAGTTCACTAATTTCAACATCAAGTGGAACAGAAACAGAATCTTCCTCCGTATCCGTCAAAGACACCGCCTCAGCAAAACTAGCATACCCTTTACCATCAAATTGAAAACCCAAATCATCAAAACCTCGCTCTTCCATGACATCATTGGAAGAAACCGCCTCCGCAAAACTAGCATACCCTTTACCATCAAATTGAAAACCCAAATCATCAAAACCACGGTCTTCCACGACATCATTGGAAGAAACCGCCTCAGCAAAACTAGAATACCCTTTAGCATCAAACTGACAAAGAGAATTATTAGAACAACAACACCCAACAAAATTCTCATCCAACTGAAACCTAGCCCTATTCACATGCCCAGATTGATTTTTCTTTCCAGAACCATACACAACATCAGAATTAACCGAAAAAACCGAATTTTGACAAACAACAAATAATGGGCTGCGAACATTACTTCGAAACAACCCTTTACAGGCCTGTTTCCCAACGTTCCGCCACATGTTTGATGAAATGCTGAAACGAGTTTTCTTAAGAAAACAACAACTTGGAGAAGGGATAATCAGAGAATCATGGTTCCTGTTGAAGGAATTAACGGTAGTAGCAGTAGTTAACATCAAATTGTGCGGAACAATAACCATAGATGAAAGTGAAAAGGGTTAAGAGACGCGAAATTCATAACATTAGAATGGAATTGAGACTTGGAATTTATAGTGGCGGCGGTTTGAGGGATGAGAGTGTGGAAGTTGGGCGGTTACGGCTCAAAAACCCTCCTTCCCATGATGATGGGGTTTTAGGAATTAGGATAAAATCATAAAAGACGATTTCAACCTTCTCTTAATTCTAAATGGTTTTTCTTTCATGCTTGCAACGGTAAACTCTTTTAAGAAATTTAATTATCGCGGAAGACTCGTGCGTTTGCACGGACAATTGAATTCTTAATGTGAGAAAATAGTTGTAATGCAATTAAAATAGATGACACATGTAGAAGTAAAAAATTTGAGATAGAGTGTAGGAAATACTACCGATATGATAATAGTTTAAGTTTAATTTTAGTATGAAATACTAAATTAATACAAAAAATAATATGAGTTTTGTGATAGAGTAGTGTCTTCAATATAGCTCCAAAAAGGTTGACACCATAAATTCAACAATGTGATACAAATCAGAAATGAATAGTAATTTAATGGTCAAAACATAATTATACAATGATTGTCTATTTTATAATATAATATGAGGTAACTAATTAATTTAAATGGTTTGTTTATCACACTAATTGTTGTGGTTTAACATACCTTAATAACTCATACGATGAAACCTAAGAGTGTTGTATTGATAGTTCATTTATAGTGTAGTACTATAAGATATTGGCTGTAGAAAAAAATAAATATAGTTAGGATGATTATTATGAAACATGAACAAATGTAAAAAATTCAATATATGTATAATAATTATAAAGAAATTACATAAACAACGTTGTGAAATACTTCTTTGAAAACCACATTTGTTGTTTCACTTAATGACAATTTCTCTTTGTCATGAATTAATATCTTTAAACCTGACTTTCTTTTGACTCTGGGCATTGCAACATAAAGTTGTCTATGGCTGAAGACTTCTTTTGGCAAATATAAATCTATGATTGACCTTGAGATTTATTTATTGTCATTGCAAATGACACAATAATGGGGAATTTTCTTCGAATAAGTTTGAATGGCCAAGGGGATTGTGATGGAGACAATGATATTCGTGGAATGTAAATTGTGTTTCTAACATGGGTACCTGAAATAATCTTTGGCTCAATGACATGATTTGCTAGCCTTGTTACAGTTAACCTTGTACCATTGCATAGTCCTTCAAATTGATCCAAATTTCTTATTAACATTATGGTTGTGCCAATCTTCAATTTCAAGCTATGGTTAGGTAAACCGGATGTTTTTAGACAACTTAAAAATTCAGGAGTCAAATGCTCGAAAGCCTCATTGTCATTTGATTCAGATCTGTCAATAGAATCGCTACTCAAGAACTCTTTTGCATCACCTAAAAAAATATTGTTATACCTTTCACGAAATAAACATAATAGTCAAATATGATGTTTAACAAACTGAGAAGTAAAATTACTTGGAAGAAGATTAGTAACAAAATCATTGGTTTCATCCACAACTTCAATGGTTGAGGCTAAAAATAGCTCTACTCTGTAGGAATTCAGGACTTGGGAAATTTTGAAGAAGATTTGGATATGTACTTGTAACAATGCTCTCAATTGGATCTACAAAATCGGTTAAAAGAAACTCATATAGAATAGTAACGTTTGCATATCCATCATTTGGTTCCAAATTTTTTCCATCTCCGACATCTAAAATCCATTTAGAGAAACTTTCAATCTCTTCAGCATTGTTTGAATTCGATCTTGACACCAAATGTGACACCCCAAATGAATCGATTATTAAATAATTACGATTTTTAATTATTAATTTAATTAGGAATGTAATATTTAATATTTTGGATTATTGGAAGTCAATTAAATTAAATGGAAGTGGGTTTATTGGAGGTGTGATGAATAAAGTGAGGGTGTGAGGAGTAAAAGACTCTACTCACATTAATTATGTTATTTTTATTATGTTAGAATAATAAAAGAAATAAAAGAAGGAAAAGAGGAAAAAAGGATCTTTTTGGAGAAAACTCACTGTACGTGGAATTGAGAAGAGGAGAAAAGGAGGAAGAAGACCTAAGGTGTCGGAATTTGAAGAACCCACAAGGTAAGGGGTGATTTCGATTGATTATTGCTTATTATAGGTTTTGATTTTTGATAATATAGATCAAAGTATGTTAAGAAACCTTAGTTTGAGAATTTCTAGGTTTCCATGGGTGTATACTTAATTGTGTCGATTCCGATTGTGTCCGATTGGTTCGAATATGTATGGAAAATAATTAGAGTGTCGAGATGAAAATAAATGATGGAAATATGTTGGTTGATGTGATAATGATGCAAATTGGATGTGTTTTAGTGTTTCCCATATTAGAATTCGTATGGGTAAGTTTGAGGTTGATTGGAAATGGAAGAATCCGCAAAAGTCGAAAATGGCTTTTAACACGTGGGAACCGGTTCCTGGGGAGGAACCGTTCCACAATGAAAATTTGAAAATCGAAAATGTACTCGTGAACCGGTTCGTATGGGTAGGAACCGGTTCCATACAATTTTCCGAAACGTGAAAATTGAACTTTCGAGAACCGGTTCTCGATATGTAGGAACCGGTTCCACTTCTAATTTTGAAAAATGTTAAACTTTGAAAATTCATAACTTTCAAACCGTAAGTCCGTTTTGAGCGCCGTTTTGGACGTTATTTCCTAAATTTAATGCTCTATTTTATGAAATGAAAATATTTTCCAAAACTTGAAATTATTTTGAAAATGAGCCAAATTTCGAGATAGGTGACTGACCGACGACATCGAATTATATATAGCAGAGATCCTGTGTTGATGGATGTATTGTATGGTGTAGATGTAATAGCATGTTTATGCTGATGTTAGATGTATGCATGATTGATTGATATATCATGGTGATTGGTGTGCATGTTTATGCTGATGTTAGATGTATGCATGATGGTTGGAATATCATGTTTTCGGGTTTTGATTCGGTTTATGATAATTGGTGTATTCATGATTGTATTGATATCATGTGTTTTGATGGTGGTATATGCCTGATAGTTGTTGATCTCAGTTGTTGTGGTTGTGGTATTTACTGGTGATAGTCTTACCAAATGAAGGGTAAGTGTTTGGCATATTTATGCTTGCAATGATTTATTTCATGATAGTTGATGATATCATGTTGTGGTTGATGATGGTTTATGATGTCTGATGTGGTCATAACCTGTGTTGATGTTGCATGCTAGTGATGTGCGTGCATTTGCATTGTTTTGGTGAAGTTAATTCCCATTGTGCGAATTTGACTTGGATTGCCGATAACCGATACCCGAGTGAGGATGGGTGGTTAGCCGGATTCGTGTCCGGTGTTTATGGACGAATCGATGGTACTGTATCCGGTTGATGATGGATCAGTGTTAGGTGACTTGGTCACGTGTTGGTACCACATGCATTGAGTCTGCATTTTGATTGTATGGAATAGTAACATGTTAGGATGTCTTCCAGTGTTACTATTCTCTGATTGATGATTGTTGTGCATGATGATTATATGGTTGTAATTGTGTATTGAATGGAGTTATGTTAAAATGGGTGGATTAATATGCTTGAAATATATTGTTAATTGAGAAGCTTATAATATGCTTTAATTATGAGAAGTCTCACCCTTACTTTACCATTTCGATTAAAGTTAGCGGTGAGGAGTCGGTGAGGATGGCTCTAGAGCTTATCGCTTAGTCCGCGTGTCGTTGTCATGCTCGATTAGATTGTAACACGGGAACGTTAGATGAGGAATTAGACTTGGTCTATTATTTATTTAAAACTTAGTGGGAATAATGTTGATTGAATTTATTCCGCTTTTGGTTATGGTATCTTTCTCTGTAAGACATGGTCTTAGCTTGATTGAAATTAATTGAAATGTTGATCCTCGAGTAGCATGGCTACTGTTTGAATGAAGTTTACTTTGTTTATTAATTGTGACATCCCTAATTATATCATGTTAACTCGATTAAAGATGATTTAGATATTAATTTAATTAATATATTCGGGTATTTAGATGGGTGTTACAATAGTGGTATCGAGCATAGTCGGTCGTTGTGTGGTCTTAATGTCATTACTCCTTCAGATACGATATGTGTGTGAAACACTTGATCGCTTGTTTTTCCTCGCTACCTAGTTGCAGGAGTGGTTTTGAAGCAAGTGGGGGAGAAACTTTGCTTCTCTGAGATGTTCTGGTGTGAAGAGTTGGATCGATGTGCTATTGGTTACATGAGTGCAGATGTTGGTTAGACTGCGTAGTTTTTCCGAATTCGGAGGGATTACGAATTCGAGAATTCAGTATGATGGTCAGATAAGGTTCTATTAAGTGGTAACAATTAAGTACTTGTGTTGTTCGCATCACTGGGAGTGGAGGACGATGTTATGGATAATGATGTTCCATTTGGGGTGTGAGTTCTGACGTTTCCCTGAGAATAATAGCGACTCATCGTCTGAGCAAGATGTTGGATTAGCTTGAGGTCATCCTTGGGTTGGATGTTTGAAGTTAAACCAAGTGATTATGGATTGTTATGATGAGTCGATGCATATTCTTGGCCTAGAAGATATTTGGTAATTAAGAAGGATGACTTTGAGAAGATGAAGCTGGTGTGGTGGGAATGTTGTAACACTTCCAGTTGATTGTGGAGTCGTCTGTGAGTTACTTCTTTGTGTTCTTGAAAAGATTGATTGTGTCAATGGTTGATATGAAGTATGCATTGTGTGAATTGGTTATTGAATTGTAACTTGACGCAAGTGATCATGGGAATGATGTGTGTTGTACGAAGTTAGGATCTCAAATTTTGTATTCTAGGATGTTTTGGGATTTCTCACCCCACAAGGTGGAAATCGACTACCTATGGGAATTGATTTCTGAAGATTCCTTCCGAAACTTGTAAGATTCATAACTTGAGTTTTGATGCCCGATTTGAGTTCCATTTGAAGCATTGGAAGGATAATGTGATGAACTTTGTTTTAAAATGGTCTCAAGACCGAAAGTAATTTATTTATCATGTAATGATGTTTGAGGAGAATCAGAGTTGTTGTTGATGTCGTTCTTTGTACAAAACTTATTGCTATGACACCATGCAAGATGTCAACTTTTGAGTTAAGGGAATTGAAGAAGCTATTGGAAGATGCGCAGTGAAATGGATTTGTAAAACCAAGTGTATTGTTTGGGGAGCTCTAATTTCCTTAGTCAAGGAGGAAGAGAGCAATTGTGGATTTTGATAGCTGATTTAAGTGGTGATTGAGACTAAATATCTATTTCAAATTGTTGGTGATTTGATGGATCAATTGGTTGGAAAGTATGCCTTCAGTAAAGTCGAATTTAGGTTAACTTACCTTCGTGGTCGAAGGACGAAGATAGTTAGAGATAATCTTCTAAAACCCGGTATAGGTATGTTGAATGTGGTGAGGTGAATTCCAACTCGAAAGGAGTAGAATTTTGTTAAGTTTTCATGGTGTATATTACGGTATGAGGATATGAGTTTTCTTTATCATGTTATCTCAAGTGACGGAATGCGGTAGACCCATCTAATCGACGCAGTTGTAGTGGGAAAATCCAAAATTTGTTGCGTATTGGAAGATTTTGGGGACATAACCGAATAATCATTTATGTGAGACGAGGTCAAGAATGATATATTTTAATGAATGAGATGTTGGTATTAATAAGAATGCGACAAGTATTAGAGATGCACTTATGTCGATTAAGGATGGATAAGTGACATTAGCTTCGAGGAAAGATAAGTGATAATTAGAGGAAAAATAAATTCGATAGGAAATGCAATTATGTTTAAGATGTCAAAATGTTGACATGTGTTAAGAAAATGTTGGAAGTTTCTTTTACCGATCATATGATGAGATGTATTATCGAGATTGCATTTGAAATAAGATTGACGAACATATATGGATCCTAGACGTTATGGGATTTAAAGGAGACTAAGAGTTGTGAATGTCGTTAAAGTTCTCCGCATGGATAAGGACTTCAAATGGGAACAAAATGAGTTATGGTGTGTTTGGTATGTTAGCACCTCATGAGGGGGAAAATACTTAACATTTGTGTGATGCTAAGTGAGGGTGAAGGAGATTATGTAAATTGTTTGATCGATGGTATCTCATCGTCGATATCAAATGAGAAATAAGTGTGGAAGAAGTTGTAAACCTTAAAGGAAGATTATTGGACCATGGTGCTTGGGTGACTTGAGCACAAGTTCTAAAGGAACGCTATTATAGTTTGGTACGGTGGTTTATAATCCATTGTGATTGCGGCCATCTATTGACAAATTGAGGAACCGATCACCCTTAATCTCTTGTTGATAATAGACGGGATCGTGTTGGATTTAATAGACTCATCTTGCAAGCTTGATAGTGTGTGTGATTCTATTGAGAGGATAGTAGTTCATCGCCGCATGAAACTAAGAGGAAAATGACTATGAAAAGACTTGGAAATTATCTAGCGGGTCGGAGACTTGAGTGTGTATGCAAGTTGAAGCCGGAGTGGAAGGTTTAGAATGTAAGAAGTTGAAGTGATTTTGATAGATATTAAGGAGAAAGTCTAAAGATAAAATGTGAAACTTGTAGAGCTAGTAGTTGATGAAAATCAAATGAAGATAATGACTTAAGGTAATTAATCAGAGTCGCGTAGCGAAAGCGTAACGTGGTGCACTTTGTTATGCGAGTATGATTTCTTTTGGAAGTCACAAATTAAACATTAGAAGGTGTGGAGTTTATGAAACTATTAGAAATTTCAGAATAGAATTGTTAGGTGGAGGGTTCTATGTCTTATTGATGTTACATCCATTATAATAGATGTATTAATTTGCAAGCTCTATCGTTGGAACGTAGCCTCATGGTACTGGCATTGTGTATAAATGTTGGGGACATTGCGGTTCGGTGGAGGTTCTTATAATTGTGTTGCAGTGTGGTGAAGTGATAAGTCATGTATCTAGAGTAAAGGGGTGAAGTGAGTGATGTATTCTTAACCCGATAGCAATGGATCGTGGGATTCTAGTGGTTGAATAAGAAGGATATTTGTTAGTGATATTGGAAATGATGTCAAACATGACGTGATAGTTGGAAGGAAGGATTTCAAGAGCTGAAGAGGAGGTTGACTAGCGCTCCAATCTTCATTTTGTCGAATCCGACTAAGTCTGTTGTTGTGTACTGTGGCGCATCATTAATGGGATTAGGTGGTGTGTTGATGCAAGATAAGCAGGTTGTGGCTTATGCTTCACAACAATTGAAAGTGCATGAAAGGAGTTATCCGACTCATGATTTAGAGTTATTGTATTTGTTTTGAAGTTGGGGAGGCATTATTTATATGGTTCTCGATTTGAGGTATTAGTGATCATAAGAGCCTGAAATATCTCTTTGATTAGAAAGAGTTGAAACGGTTGCGAGTCAAAGAGATCACATTGGTAAGAGTAGCTTGGGGAGGACCAGCAGATGAAAATGTTACATGGGAACCGGAGAGTCGATGAAGGACTCATATCCCGAATCGTTCGTTTAAGTTGTGTTTTCGAGGACGAAAACTCTTTTAGTGGGGAGAGTTGTGACACCCCAAATGAATCGATTATTAAATAATTACGATTTTAATTATTAATTTAATTAGGAATGTAATATTTAATATTTTGGATTATTGAAGTCAATTAAATTAAATGGAAGTGGGTTTATTGGAGGTGTGATGAATAAAGTGAGGGTGTGAGGAGTAAAGACTCTACTCACATTAATTATGTTATTTTATTATGTTAGAATAATAAAAGAAATAAAAGAAGGAAAAGAGGAAAAAGGATCTTTTGGAGAAAACTCACTACGTGGAATTGAGAAGAGGAGAAAAGGAGGAAGAAGACCTAAGGTGTCGAATCAAGAACCCACAAGGTAAGGGTGATTTCGATTGATTATTGCTTATTATAGGTTTTGATTTTTGATAATATAGATCAAAGTATGTTAGGAAACCTTAGTTTGAGAATTTCTAGGTTTCCATGGGTGTATACTTAATTGTGTCGATTGTGTCGATGGTCCGAATATGTATGGAAAATAATTAGAGTGTCGAGATGAAAATAAATGATGGAAATATGTTGGTTGATGTGATAATGATGCAAATTGGATGTGTTTTAGTGTTTCCCATATTAGAATTGTATGGGTAAGTTTGAGGTTGATTGAAATGGAAGAATCCAAAAGTCAAAATGGCTTTTTAACACGTGGAACCGGTTCCTGGGAGGAACCGGTTCCACAATGAAAATTTGTGAAAATCGAAAATGTACTCGTGAACCGGTTCTGTATGGGTAGGAACCGGGTTCCCATACAATTTTCCAGAAACGTGAAAATTGAACTTTCAGGAACCGGTTCCTGTATATGTAGGAACCGGGTTCCACTTCTAATTTTTGAAAAATGTTAAACTTTGAAAATTCATAACTTTCAAACCGTAAGTCCGCTTTTGAGCGCCGTTTGGACGTTATTTCCTAAATTTAATGCTCTATTTTATGAAATGAAAATATTTTCCAAAACTTGAAATTATTTTGAAAATGAGCCAAATTTCCGAGATAGGTGACTTTTGACTGACGCATATCGAATTATATATAGCAGAGATCCTGTGTTGATGGATGTATTGTATGGTGTAGATGTAATAGCATGTTTATGCTGATGTTAGATGTATGCATGATTGGTTGATATATCATGGTGATTGGTGTGCATGTTTATCGATGTTAGATGTATGCATGATGGTTGGAATATCATGTTTTCGGGTTTTGATTCGGTTTATGATAATTGGTGTATTCATGATTGTATTGATATCATGTGTTTTGATGGTGGTATATGCCTGATAGTTGTTGATCTCAGTTGTTGTGGTTGTGGTATTTACTGGTGATAGTCTTACCAAATGAAGGGTAAGTGTTTGGCATATTTATGCTTGCAATGATTTATTTCATGATAGTTGATAATATCATGTTGTGGTTGATGATGGTTTATGATGTCGATGTGGTCATAACCGTGTTGATGCATGCTAGTGATGTGCGTGCATTTGCATTGTTTTGGTGAAGTTAATTCCCATTGTGCGAATTTGACTTGGATTGCCGATAACCGATACCGAGTGAGGATGGGTGGTTAGGGATTCGTGTCCGGTGTTTATGGACGAATCGATGGTACCGTATCCGGTTGATGATGGATCGGTGTTAGGTGACTTGGTCACATGTTGGTACCACATGCATTGAGTCGCATTTTGATTGTATGGAATAGTAACATGTTAGGATGTCTTCCAGTTACTATTCTCGATTGATGATTGTTGTGCATGATGATTATATGGTTGTAATTGTGTATTGAACTGGAGTTATGTTGAAATGGGTGGATTAACATGCTTGAAATATATTGTTAATTGAGAAGCTTATAATATGCTTTAATTATGAGAAGTCTCACCCTTACTTTACCATTTCGATTAAAGTTAGCGGTGAGGAGTCGGTGAGGATGGCTCTAGAGCTTATCGCTTAGTCCGCGTGTCGTTGTCATGCTCGATTAGATTGTAACACCGGGAACGTTAGATGAGGAATTAGACTTGGTCTATTATTTATTTAAAACTTAGTGGGAATAATGTTGATTGAATTTATTCCGTTTTGGTTATGGTATATTTCACTGTGTAAGACATGGTCTTAGCTTGATTGAAATTAATTGAAATGTTGATCCTCGAGTAGCATAGCTCTGTTTGAATGAAGTTTACTTTGTTTATTAATTGTGACATCCCTAATTATATCATGTTAACTCTGATTAAAGATGATTTAGATATTAATTTAATTAATATATTCGGGGTATTTAGATGGGGTGTTACACCAAACACATGTTTTTTTGTAAGTGTTAGGACCTTGCAATGTTCCTAAATATAAGACGCATTTATTGTGGAATGAACAATGTCTGATCGAGTGTCTCTTGGAACAACGGGTAGTATTTGTCTAAAATCACCACCAAATATGACAACCTTCCCTCCAAAAATTTGGTCACAAGGTTCATCATTTATACCCATGATATCTTTCAAAGACTTGTCAAGGGATTCAAAACACCATTTATTGGCCATCAAAATATTATAACAAATGTATTATTGTATAGATAATGATCTGAAATCGAAATAGTTTATAATGAATAAATAAACACTCTTTTAAGAAATTTAACATTATCGTACATATATGACTTTTTATTTTGGTCGGAAGAGAAGAGATCGAAATCGTCTTGTTTTATTATTATTATTATTATTATTATTATTATTATACAACTAGTAGCAGACCCGTGCTCCCGCACGGGTATATCTGTTAAGTTGTTGAACGAATCGTAATGAATTGAAAATAATGAAAAATAGGGTGAATGCTTGATTGTAGAGTAGATAGATAGATAGATTTGTTTTGATATTTATAATATTGAATGATAAATATAATCATATAAAAAATTAGTGATATTCATTATATAAAAAATTAATGATATTCATGAATTTGTATAGATTAAAATAATTTTTTATAGTAAATTTTTATTCAAATGCATATTGAAAGTAATATTTATCAAAAATAATTTTGCGTGAATTTAACTGGCCGTGTCCCGTTATAAATTTATTTAATACGATATAGATTTTATCTAAATATAGATGCATATTTGAAATGAGTTATTTAATTATAAAATGAATAATAATAATTTAAATTTAATTTAAATATTTGAAAAAAGTATACAAAATTATTTTATTGATAGTGCCGCGTGAAAAAAATAAAAAAGTTTGAATTTTGTGTCTCAAATAAGTATAATGTTAACTAAATAAAATAAATATTTTGTTCATAGTGATCCGTGAGAAAAGTAAAAATTTTAACATGTGCAAATATATTTTTTAATAATTATGAGTAATTTTGATATTTGAATTTTTTTTAATAATTATGTCAATTCAATTTATTAAAATTGTGAAAATAGAGTGAGGAATAGAATGATCCTCAAATTAAAGTGTAAGAATGATTAAATTCAAGGGTTGCAACTTCTGAAGTGGAGTCAGAAGTTGCAACTTCTGAAGAGGAGTCAGAAGTTGCATAGTGTGAAGTGTATGTTTGTATAGAGAGCATGATAATGAAAAGTGAGGGACACGTGTGTTTTTTTGAGTTGCTAAGAAGTGAAAATAATTTGTGGCTTTATGAATAGACAAATTAACCCTTTTTGACATGTAATTTTCAAAATAGGAAATGGTATCTTAGGTGTAATGGTGATATTTTTCTTTAATGGCTAGATAGTAGATTTTTTTTCTAATGTTTTCGCCAAAAAAATTGTAAAGATTTAGTTGTCTATTAAGGTTGTCTTATTGGTGGAGACATTTCATTTTTCTAATAAAAAAGTGTTTGTGTAAACTCGTAAGTTTCTTCTTTAGAATGGTTATGATAACTTTGTGATAATAGCATTTGTAAACTTCCTTTGAGAGCCTATTTAGGTTCGATGCGTAAGTTGTATATTTGTCTATTGAGTTTGCTCTATTTTTCAACTTTACTTCAAGTTTTAGATTTGATAGTTGAGTATCCATAAGTTGTATATTTGTCTATTGAGTTTGCTCTATTTATCAACTTTACTTCATGTTTTGGATTTGATAGTTGAGTATCCATTTGTCTGGTGAATTTGTGTTTGATTCATTTATTATTTGTTGGCATAAATTTGTGGCTTGAAGTATAGTCCACCCATTGAATTAGAATTTGCTTAAATCTTAAGTATTTGGGTCAGTCTCCTTTTTTTGTTTAATAGTTGAGTTTTTTGCACCGATTTTCAAACCCTTAACCTAAAATGATTAAAATGGAATAAAATGAAATGTATTTTCAAGACAATTTCTCATATAAACATGAGTTAGTGTTTTATAAGTAAGATAATAAATGTGTAAATATAATTGTGATAAACAAGTAAGTTATACATTTATCATCTCTCCCTAACTTATTTTGTTTTCCCTCAAACAAAGCAAAAGAAGCATCCAAACATGATTACACAACACATGGTTTCCATTTAACATGTTTTTTGTAACTTGCATGTCCTTGTCAACAACTAAATTTAAGACAATCAAAATAGGATACATAATAAAGCATGTATGTGAATGAATTGCTATAAAATAAATGCAATCATATATTACATTTAAATGACGACAAATCATTCATTCATGTTGAACTAACCACTTGGCATACTCTTGTCCCCAAGAGTTTCCACTAAATTGATTTTGAGTTTTTATGTCTGAGAACCTTCTTACAACCAAACAAGATATTTTATATAGATTAATCTTCGAATCAAACATAGATTTTAACGGGATAATTGTTGAAAGTGTAATTCCTTATGTCAAAAGCAACATGTTGTTTGACACAAGGTGTGTCAAAATAGCCTAAGTGTGTGTGTCGAATTGTTTATCGAGTTGTGCATGTCGAAGTGTCGAAGCAAGTTGCTTCACACATGATTTTGACTTAGGTCTAAAATAAGTATTTTGAGATTTTGGCTTAGAGAGAAAGCAAGCTCATTATACTAGAGGAAGTAACCCCTATTGTGTAATAGCTCATAAACTTGTATTCACAGAATTTGCAATTGCAAGTGAATAAAGATTTTTCACAGTTTGTGGGAGAGAGAAACTCTGCAAAAACCCTAATCTCTTTTCTTCTTTAATCTTTCTTTTCTTTTAATTGTTATTATGTAGTGATAACAATCTTGTGCATCAAGATTGGTAGAAATTCTCCATAGGTTTTAGTGGATTTCCAGCATCTGGTATCAAGAGCTCTGATTGAGCGATTAAGGGAAGAAGAAGAAAATCACAATGGTAGTGAATTAAGTGAATCGGAAATTTCCAACAAGCCTTCCAATTTTGAAAGTAGATAACTATGATAATTGGAGCAAATAGATGAAGGTTATATTCTATTATCAAGGTCTTTGGGATCTTGTAAAAGATGATTTAGAACCACTTGATGAAGATCCTTTAGATGATGAAGAGACTAAGCACAAAGAATTTGAGAAGAAGATTTATAAAACTCGGTTTATAATTCACCAATGTTTTAGTCCAGAAAATTTTGAAAAGGTTAGTGATGTAGAATCTGCAAAAGAAGCCTGAGAGATTCTTGAGAAATCTTTTGGAGGTGTAGAAAAGGTGAAAAAGGTGAGATTACAAACTCAAAAAAGAATGTATGAATTAATTCAGATGGAAGATAGTAAGAGCATATCTGATTTTTTCACTAGGGTTACGAAACTAGTGAATCAAATCAAGGTATATGGAGAAGTGTTAACAACCAGAGCAGTTATTGCAAATACCTTGAGATCCTTGAGCCTTAAGTTCTTCCCTTTGCAAAAGTCTAGTTTTAGTTTCTTCTATCTAACATTTGTCCTAAAAAAAAGCCTGAACACTTTGTCCCATGATAACAGACTATTCCTCTAATTTTTGATTTCCAATGTTAAGGTCAACTTACCCCAAACCATTTTAAATTTTGTGAAGGAGTCTGTGATTTTCGCCAGAAGCAGACATAAATCCTTCATTCCTTTTGGACGAGTCTTGTCAGAGATTTTCTTTAGGGAAAATATGATTTGTTTCGTTGAGTTTGCTGGACTGAAAAATGCTCTTAAAGAAAGTAGATGTGAAGTTCTTAGGTTTTAAGTCGTCTCCTTGTTTGTTGTCTTGTCGTCTTCAATTTATTTTATTTTCTGGGTCCTATTTGTATTTTTCTTCTTTAATTAATGAAATTTTATGTTTCTGGAGTTAGAAAAGTGTGTTGATTATTTTTCTCACAACTGAATGGTTCTATCTTATTCCTTTAAATTTCTTTTGACTATGAAAAAAAAAGGGGGAGAAAAACTAAGATGATTTTGATAAATATCTAATTCTCTTAAATCCTAATGCTTACATTCTAACAAAATATAAATGCAAGATTTTTTTGAGAATGTTGTTTCTGATAAATCTGGCTCAGATATAGACTTTTCTATTGTTTAGATATTATGAGAAATCAAGCTTTGATAAACGTCAAAGAGAACCTCATGCTTTTATCAAGCTCAGATAATAAAATAATGCTCTGATATCCCTTAAAATTATAAGGATTGTTAAGTCTTTATCTCACGGTGATTTTTTCTAAACATACTCTGGTATTGTTTATGATATTACCTTGTAAAATTGTTTCATCAAATCATAAAAAAGGGAAGATTGTTAGAAAAAGATTTGGTTCTGCAATTAATCTTGGAGTTTTGATGTTAACAATACATATATTTTATATGTAACAATTTTGTACTCTAATAGTTTCTTGAGTGTACAAATAAAATATTCTAATTGATTCATGATTGTTGTCTGAAGAATCATCAGAATTATGTTTTGGCATACCTCAAAAAGACTATTGCATTCGCTTCTAAAGAAACATCAGTAGTTCAGCTGGATGTTGAATGTTCGTTAGAAAATGATCTCCAAAGTGTACTTTTCAAATAAGCTTTTTCTAATGAAAACAAAAGTATTTTCGCCAAAATAACTTCTGGCTAAAGCTTCTACTTCCAAATCAGAAATCAAGATTTGATTCTACCTCAAAAATATATATTTGTTCGTCATATAAGTTGCTGCTTTCAAGTATGAAGACAAGGTTCTGATTCTGAAGACTGATACTCTTGGAATATTCACATCGCTTTACTTCAAATATATTCCATCAGAAAACAAGAATTAAAACAAGTAATACCTTCTAAACTCATCATCAAAAAAACATTTTTTATCAAAAGATGAGAACATCATAAACTTGCACAAGAAGAATTAGTACAAAGACACAGGTTAACATTCCACTATGATGGACGTATTGTACTACCAAAAAGATTCAGTGTGCTTATTGTCTCCCACAATCTCACTTCTACTGTTATGGTAGCTAGCAATGAAATAGACGTTTGTACTATTCAACGATATTTTCTCAGCCTATATAAAGGGATGATTACTTCATTGGAAAATGACGATTCGACGATGGAAGAAATACAAAGAAATTTGAAAGGAAAAGTTATTGTGCAAATAAATTCAAGAGAGGAAATACTCAAGATAAAATTACAACACAAAGATTTGTTTCTCAAATTTGTGTTAATCTTTAAAAACACAAGAGTTGTTGCTCATATTTGTGTTTTATTATCATTATTGTATACACAAGAGTTGTTGCTCATATTTGTTTTTTATTATCATGATTGTATACACAAGAGTTATTGCTCATATTTTTGTGTAAATATGTGTTCTTCATTGTAAGTGTTAAATCTTTTTTATAGAAGCACTATTGTAAACATTGATTGATTGTAAATATTTTAAGACTTGTTTCCTCAAGTGACTATGATATAGTTTGTGTACCTGAAAGGGCTAAGGTGTTTTTCTAAACTGTTAGACGTTGTGGTAATCTTTCAGGATTAGTGGATTAAGTCATTTTCTAAGGCAGAATCACCTTTGCGGTTGGTGTTGAAAAGTATTTTTCCGAAAAATATTTTTGTATCGTATCCATAGAGATTGAGTGATATTACCGTCGTTCTATAGTTACTATCGTTTCAAGTTTACAAAGTAATGAGGTTGTTTTTGTTTGGATCGTTATCTTTCGATTTTAAAGTAAAACTAAGACAATAAAAATTTGGTTTTTATCAAATAAAAAGGTTTGCCAAGATTGGGATTCAATATCTCAATCTCATATATTTCCTTAGAACAAATATGTGAACTCAAGATTATTGAATATTTTCTAGTATCCTCTCAATGACATTCATTTCTAAATGAGATTGTGATATTCATTGTATTAATCTTTAGACGATTTCTTCATCTAACTATTAATCTAACAATCTTTAATGTTTGATACAAAATAAAAGTAATGTGTCAATCTATTTCTACAATTTATACATTACTTTAGAGAATACCTTAGGTCAAGATTTGAATCATATTTCTCAATAATAATCCAACTCAAAATATTCAACATAACACAAAAGCTTTAATCTATATTCATAACCAAGTTGTTCACATACAAGAGTTTAAAGGAAATACATGATAAATTAGGAATATCTACTACCTCCAATCTTTCCAAAGTGAGATTTAGCTACTCATTTCCATGGTTGACAGCATAAGAGATAGAGATAGTTCAATGGGCATCAAATTTGTTCTTCAAAAATGGATGATAATAATTTTTCCAAGAACTTCCCTCTAAATTTTCTATCCCCAAAAAATTATGATTAGCTACTATTACATGCAACCATATAGCTTTTCTCACACTCAAAAAGTAACCTAAAAGGTGTCAGACACGCTACCCAAAAATTGGCCCCAAAAACAGATCTAATTATTCAAAACAGTCTGGCTGACTACGCACAGTTAGCGGCGCAAACAAGGGACACGACGCAAATAAGGGACACAACGCGAACTGAGTGAATTCTGACTTCTTTGCAAAAAGCACAGTTCGCGGCGCCAACTAGTGGACGTGGAGCGAACTGAGCTAAAATGCACTCATTTTCCCTTTGCCTTGGTTTGCCTTGCAACTTGCCTCAATCTTCTACTTCTTGATTGATTCTTCAAGTGCTTCAAAAGATGTCTTCCAAGCTCCTTCCTAACTTGCTCATGCATCCAATACCTCTTGTCCACAATTTCTACACAACTAACAAACAAAGTGAAATAACTATTCAAAACAAAATTAAAACAAAAGTAATTGTATTTGTATTAAATTGTGTGAAAAAAATGTGAAAATTCAATGAAACTTGGTTAAAGGGACCAATAATAATGTATGAAAATTAGTATTATTTGGTCCCTAACAGTTGGACAACAGTAGCCTTTTCGAAGGTGAACTTGTATAAATTGATTGTGTCATTTTTCTCTGTACTTTGTCTATCATTGATCGTTTGTATGAAACATCTTTTAAAGAAAAGGTTATTGAAAACCCAATTCAAATCTCCCATTTTTCTTGTGTTTTTCTCTACATTTATAAAAGTTCCAAATTGCCTACTAATTGGTGGAATGTTGGGTTTGTAAGAGAGATACCCATTTACCTATCACCGTAAGGTTTTAAGTTGAGATGTGTCATATCTCTCTCTCTCTCTCTCTCTCTCTCTCTCTCTTGTGGTCCTGGGGTATTGGTCTCATTGGTGCTCCTGACTCTCCCAGACTCCCCAACAATAAATCGGATAGAAATTTGTTTTGGTGCTATAAAAAAAAAAAAAAATTACGCTTGTGATTGGAAATCTAATATATAACATAAATTGTATCGTTAGGATAATTCAATTGATAGTTGTGCTAAAACATGAAGAATAAGAGCATGAACTTGCAATATCTAATTTATTATTTTTTAAAGATAAATTCCAAAAAGTTACTCTACAAAAGGAGGAAAGAAGGATTATGTCAAAATTCATTTAATAATATTTAAATCTAAAAATTACGTAAATTTAGCATTTTTTTAATATGATATTCAAAGGTAAAGAAATCAAAAAGAATTATGTTTAACTTATATTGGAAAAACATCCAAACAACTATTTTCAACTTCTTTTATGGAGAAGACAGACCAAACTTTTTTCAACTTTTCTACACTATTAATGAAAAAATATACTTTATATCCCAACACTATCTTTGTACCCCTATAATTAATTTAACTAAGCTAAAATACCACTGTTTTATGTTTTTAAAAAAAAAAAGTAAAACAAAAATTTTGACAAAATTGTATTTTGGATAATTTGTAGTAAAGTTATCCGACAATAAAACGAAAAATAAATTTAAGCAACATTTAAAAACCATGGCCAAAAGTAAATTAAACCATACCAAAAGTTTTTATACTAAGTTTTCCGGTTCATATTATGCCTAAAAGAAATTGCATTTCGGAAAACATACAGAGAAGTTAGGCTACATGTAAAAAGTGTGGACTAAAAGTAAATAAATCTGATTCCAAAAATAAAGAAATATGTTGTCTGTTCTAAATCACACTGTTTTTAGTTAAGGTCACGGTTTTCTGTATTTTTGCCCATGAATTTTCTTTTTCTTTTAACTATTTATCTTAGGCTACGGTTTTAAAAAGTTGCATGAATTCATTTTTTGATTATATAACCGGATAACATAAACATGACTTTTCTGGAGTATTTTTTTCAATTTTTTTTTGCTTTTTTTGAAAACATAAAACAGGGGCATTTTTGTCTAGTTAGATTAATTGTAGGGGTAGAAGGATAGTTGTTGGGATATGAGGTATTATTTTCCTATTAAGGAGAAGACAGGCCAAACAATGTTTATATTAAACTCTTAATAGAAAAAAAAACTTTTTTAAAAAAAATGAAAAATACATAATGAAAGGAGCATTTAGAAAAAGGTGTTGATATCGACTTTAAATTAATTTATTCGGTGGTTAACATTTTGGTCCATGTATCAAAACCTTCCAAGTACATTTTTTTCATAACTTTTTTAATATTAACTTTTTTATATAAAGAGCATGTGAGAAAACCATGTTGTTTTACGTATTTTCTAACACAAGTATTTAGTTTATCGTTTTCCACAGAGATTGGTGCGATATTACTGTCGTTCAATGTATTTAAGGGCTATATTCACAAAATGGGTTTTGGTTTTAGTCACAAAAAGAGTACATATCATGCAAAGACGTTTAGTATCCTTTCAAAAAGAGTTGTTTCACTATGCCAAATAAGGGCATAGACAGCGCTTTTTTAGGGCTTTAGCAGCGCTTAAAAGCGCTGCTAAAGCCTCCGCTGCTAAAGGTATAGACAACGCTTTTGTAATTTCAAAAGCGCTGCTATAGGTACCCCCTTTAGCAGCGCTTTTCATTAAAAAGCGCTGCTAAAGGTACCCCCTTTAGCAGCGCTTTTAATGTTGAATTTTAGACAGCGCTTTTAGAAAGCGCTGTCTATTCCCCCCCTTTAGCAGCGCTTTTCCTTATTTTTTTATTTAATATATTTTTTTTAATTACTTTAGACAGCGCTTTTATAAAGCGTTGTCTATTCCCCCTTTAGCAGCGCTTTTCCTTATTTTTTTTTTAATATATATTTTTTTTCAATCACTTTAGACAGCGCTTATTATTAAAAGCGCTGTCTATTCCCCCCCCTTTAGCAGCGCTTTTCCCTTTTTTTTTTAACAAATTTTTTTTTCTTCATTTAATATAATATCTCACCATTTTTTGCAACTTAATTTATAGCTTCAACACATAACATTTTAAACTACAATATGCATCAATATACAACAATGAAACAATATTATAACAACATCGATCAATATACGTCAGTATACATCTCAATCCTTTTTGCACAATATACACAACAACAACATTAATTTATACAACAAAGAAACAAAATCAAAATTTCTTTACAAAATAATTCTATCTTCTACATCGATCTGCACCTATATTACCTGAAACAAAATCAAAAAAATCAAAATTCATACAAGTTACCAAATAACAACAAAAACAACACAACTATAACGACATATATTATACTCAAAACTCAAAGTTATACTTGCTTATAATAAAACTCTCAACTCCATAACAAATTGGCATCAATCCTCCATAAGTTCATCCAATTGATCTTTTGAGTAACAAGCACACTTGAATTCATCAAAGTACTACATAATAATATAAAATAGTATGATTTAATTAAAATACTAAGTCATTTTATGAGAAATATTAAAATAATTCCTAAGTTAGAAATTCATACCGTGGATGGAATCTCTAATCGGTCCAAAAGAATAGTTTCTTTCATAAACCTCAACATAAAATAACCGCAATCTACACAATAGCGTTGACGAGGACACTACACATGGAAAGAAAATACGGATATACTGATAAAAATTGAATCAAATAGTTATATTCTCTCCTTAAAAAGGTTAAATATGTTTTTTGTTCATATAAAAATTTTAAATTTTATTTTTGTATTGTTTGAATTCCTAAAAAATTATTATGCACGTAGTTGTAATTCTGCTATTAAATAAATGTGTATTTTTGACATAATATTTTTCAGACATATATTTAGAAGGATTTAAAAAGTTATTCGAAAAAAAATTCAAAAATTGATTTTTAAATCAAAATTGTTATTACTTTATTATTATCTTTTAAAATTTAAATTTGTTTATTTAATTCTTCTTATTTTTAAGAAATTCTAAAATTTGATTACAATATTCTAAATATGTATAAAATAAATACTCAAAAGTTTTATGGTAATCAAATAGTTTTCAAAATTTTATAAAATAACATAACTAAAACTGAAACTGTATATATAAAGTAAGACTAAAATATGTCCTTTTTTATAGAGATTAAAAAAGAATTTGAATATTTATAAGGAAAAAAAATATATTTAACACAAAAACATTTTTGATTTTCTCAAAAATTCACATATTGTAGATTTGATAAGAAAGGAAAGAAAAATAAGAAAAACAATAAATAATTGCCTTTAATTTTATTTCCACTTGATAGTATAAATAGTGTGATAATGGTCACTTACCTATCACACAAACACTATTTTACACATTTACTCTCTCAAAAAATATCAAATGGCTTCTATTTTCAACATTCTTTCCATCATAATTTTTTTCATATTTTTTTTATAGTAACTAATTATTTGATTTATTATTTTTATTATGTTTACTAATTTCATTATTTTTGATGTTTTATTTACAACCTTGTACTTTGAGTAAGATTGAAGTTACACAAACCAAAACATCGGGATCATTGTGGAATGTTACTTTGACCAACAACTGTTGATCCAGCAATTTTTGCCAAGATGGTCACCTTTAACTATACTTCACCATCCGAGTTTAAATTTACACCATATGATACTATCAGTTACTTTTTAAATTGTTATGTTAGTTTAATTTTTATTTATTACGGTAATATTTAGTTATGAATATACATTAATATGTTGTCTCCTAATAAACTCGCACCATTAAATATTAAATATTGATTAATTTTTTAAGTATATTGATTATACATGCTTACAATAATAATAATATTTACTAATCGTTGGTTGGTTCAGTGGTAATTGACGCTGAATTTGATAGAGAGAATCACGGTTCGAAGTCAGAACTGACCCTCGAACCAGATTATACTGGTGGTGATAAGCTAAAATAATAATATTATTTTTCATTTCAAATTTCTTCATTTTTCATTTTCCATTTTCTTCTTCTTCTTCAAAACACGGTAGCTTCTTAAACTCTATTCGTTTTCAAAAGATAAATTAAAAATGGCTTCTTGCTCTTCACCAAGACTTCAAGATCCCCTCTCTAAAACTAAAACTCCTTTATTGGTAAGCGTAGCTATGTTACAGAGTCACCAATGGGAGGAGAAAGTGATGATTTGAGCTTCTCAGGTACTTGTTTCTTTCTTCATTTCTAGTAATATTCAAGCATTCTTAGGTCCTTTCCCCATTGCTTCAGAGAAACTTGAATGTCTGGGAAAGTCTTAAACCTAGAATCTTTGACAAACTTTATGCAGTATTTCAGCATCATTAGTCAATATATATCCTATCAAAATAAAAATCACTTCTTTTTGTGAATTATTTGATGGGCGCCACAAGGCCTACTATGAACTTTTAGGATTTTCAAATAGGCTTCAGCTTCACTGAGACATTTCAAAAAAACTCATTTTGGAGTCTTTTTAAACAAGTCATTATCAATAATGGAATAGCTTATAAGTGTCAAATATATCTATTTTTCCATACCAAAATTTAGTATTTTAAAGCTATTTTCAATGCTTTTGATAATTGACGTTTCCATGTTTGCATGATTAAGGCTCAAATGTATATATTTATGTTATGTGGAATAAGTTTGTTGATTGTGAAGCAAAGTAGGAATAAATGTGCAGCTAAGGCATGCCCATGTGAAGAATAAAAGAAGCAAAGCAAAGTTATGAAGTCTGGGCAAATTCGCCCATCGAGGGCAAGGAAAATTCGCCCAACGAGCTTGGAGGGAGTAGATTTGGTGAAATTCTAGTAGCTTCTGTTTTTTTATTTAGAGAATATGATGAAATTTGAAATGAATATAAGTCTTCAGAAAAACTAATAAAATTTGAAGTGAATAGAAGTCTTCAGAAAATATGATGAAATTTGAAGTGAATATAAGTCTTCAGAAAAACTAATGAAATTTGAAGTGAATATAAGTCTTCAGAAAATATGATGAAATTTGAAGTGAATATAAGTCTTCAGAAAATCTGGTGATGATTGAAGTGAACATAAATCTAAAGATAATCTGATGAAATTTGAAGTGAATATAACTATTAAGAAAATCGGATGATATTTGAGGTAAACATAAATTTTTAAAAAATCTGATGAAATTTTAAGTGAATATAAATCTTAAGAAAATCTAATGAAATTTGAAGTGAATATAAGTCTTCAGAAAATCTGATGAAATTTGAAGTGAACATAAGTCTTCAGAAAATGTGCTGAAAATTGAATTTGACATAAATCTTAAGACAATTTGATGAAATTTGAAGTGAATATAAATCTTAAGAAAATCGAATGAATTTTGAAGTAAATATAAATCTTTAGAAAATCTATAGAAATTTGAAGTGAATATAAGTCTTCAAAAAATCTGATGAAATTTGAAGTGAACATAAGTCTTTAGAAAATCTGATGAAAATTGAAGTGAATATAAGTCTTCAGAAAATCTTGTAAAAATTGAAGTGAACATAAATCTTAAGATAAACGGATGAAATTTAAAGAGAATCTAAATCTTAAGAAAATCAGATGAAATGTGGAGTAAATATAAATCATTAAAAAGCCCGATGAAATGTTAAATGAATATAAGTCTTCAGAAAATCAGATGAAATTTGAAGTGAATATAAATCTTTAGAAAATATGGTGATAATTGAAGTGAACATAAATCTTATGATAATCTGATGAAATTTGAAGTGAATATAAATTTTAAGAAAATAAGATGAAATTTTAAGTAAATATTTATCTTTAAAAACTCTGATGAAATTTTAAGTGAATATAAATCTTAAAAAAATCTGATGAAATTATAAGTGAATATAAATCTTTAGAAAATATGATGAAATTTGAAGTGAATATAACTCTTCAGAAAATCTAATGAAATTTGAAGTGAATATAAGTCTTCAGAAAATATGATGAAATTTGAAGTGAATATATAAGTCTTCAGAAAATCTGGTGATAATTGAAGTGAACGTAAATCTAAAGATAATCTGATGAAATTTGAAGTGAATATAACTATTAAGAAAATCAGATGATCTTTGAGGTAAACATAAATTTTAAAAAAATTTGATGAAATTTTAAGTGAATATATTCTTAAGAAAATCTGATGAAATTTGAAGTGAATATAGGTCTTCAGAAAATCTGATGAAATTTGAAGTGAACATAAGTCTTCAGAAAATCTGATGAAATTTGAAGTGAACATGAGTCTTCAGAAAATGTGCTGAAAATTGAATTTGACATAAATCTTAAGACATTTTGATGAAATTTGTAGTGAATATAAATCTTAATAAAATCGGATGAATTTTGAAGTAAATATAAACCTTTAGAAAACCTAATGAAATTTGAAGTGAATATAAGTCTTCAGAAAATCTGATGAAATTTAAAGTGAACATAAGTCTTCAGAATATCTGATGAAAATTGAAGTTAATATAACTATTCAGAAAATCTTGTAAAAATTGAGTGAACATAAATCTTAAGAGAAACGGATGAAATTCGAAGTGAATCTATGTCTTAAGAAAATCAGATGAAATATGAAGTAAATATAAATCTTTAAAAAATCTGATGAAATGTTAAATGAATATAAGTCTTCAGAAAATCTGATGAAATTTGAAATGAATATAAATCTCTAGAAAATCTGTAGATAATTGAAGTAGACACAAATCTTAAGATAATCTGATGAAATTTCAAGTGAATATAAAACTTAAGAAAATCAGATAAAATTTTAAGTAAATATATATCTTTAAAAATTATGATGAAATTTGAGGTGAATATAAATCTTAAGAAAATATGATGAAATTTGAAGTGAATATAAGTCTTCAGAAAATCTGATGAAATTTGAAGTGAACATAAGTCTTCAGAAAATCTGATGAGATTTGAAGTGAATATAAGTCTTCAGAAAATCTAATGAAATTTGAAGTGAATATAAGTCTTTAGAAAATCTTATGAAATTTGAAGTTAATATAAGTCTTCAGAAAATCTGGTGATAATTGAACTGAACATAAATATAAAGATAATCTGATAAAATTTGAAGTGAATATAAATATGAAGAAAATCAGATGATATTTGAGGTAAACATAAATTTTTAAAAAATCTGATGAAATTTTAAGTGAATATAAACCTTAAGAAAATCAGATGAAATTTTAAGTGAATATAAGTCTTCAGAAAATCAGATGAAATTTGAAGTGAACTTATGGCTTCAGAAAATCTGCTGAAAATTGAATTTGACATAAATCTTAAGACAATTTGATGAAACTTGAAGTGAATATAAATCTTAAGAAAATCTGATGAATTTTGAAGTGAATATAACTATTAAGAAAATCAGATGATCTTTGAGGTAAACATAAATTTTAAAAAAATCTGATGAAATTTTAAGTGAATATATTCTTAAGAAAATCTGATGAAATTTGAAGTGAATATAGGTCTTCAGAAAATCTGATGAAATTTGAATTGAACATAAGTCTTCAGAAAATCTGATGAAAATTGAAGTGAATATAAGTCTTCGGAAAATCTTTTAAAAATTGAGTGAACATAAATCTTAAGATAAACTGATGAAGTTTGAAGTGAATCTATATCTTAAGAAAATAAGAAGAAATATGAAGTAAATATAAATCTTTAAAAAATCTGATGAAATGTTAAATGAATATAAGTCTTTAGAAAATTGGATGAAATTTGAAGTGAATATAAATATTTAGAAAATCTTGTGATAATTGAAGTGAACATAAATCTTAAGATAATCTGATGAAATTTGAAGTGAATATAAATCTTAAGAAAATCGGATGAAATTTTAAGTAAATATATATGTTTAAAAATTATGATGAAATTTTATGTGAATATAAATCTTAAGAAAATCTGATAAAATTTGAAATTTATATAAGTCTTCAGAAAATCTGATGAAATTTGAAGTGAACATAAGTCTTCAGAAAATCTGGTGAAATTTGAAGTGAATATAAGTTTTCAGAAAAACTAATGAAATTTATAGTGAACATAAGACTTCAGAAAATTGACGTGAATATAAGTCTTCAGAAAATCTTGTAAAAATTGAGTGAAAATAAATCTTAAGATAAACGGACGAAATTCGAAGTGAATCTATATCTTAAGTAAATCAGATGAAATATGAAGTAAATATAAATCTTTAGAAAATCTCATGAAAAGTTAAATGAATATATGTCTTCACAAAATCTGATGAAATTTGAAGTGAATATAAATCTTTAGAAAATCAGGTGATAATTGAAGTGAACATAAATCTTATGATAATCTGAGAAAATTTGAAGTGAATATCAATCTTAAGAAAATCGGATGAAATTTTCCGAAAATACATATCTTTAAAAATTATGATGAAATTTTAAGTGAATATAAATATTAAGAAAATCTGATGAAATTTGAAGTGAATATAAGTCTTCAAAAAATATGATGAAATTGTAAGTGAAATTAACTCTTCAGAAAATCTGATGAAATTTGAAATGAATATAAGTCTTCACAAAGTCTAATGAAATTTGAAGTGAACATAAGTGTTTAGAAAATCTTATGAAATTTGAAGTGAATATAAGTCTTAAGAAAATCTAGTGTTAATTGAACTGAACATAAATCTAAAGATAATGTGATGAAATTTGAAGTGAATATAAATGTGAAGAAAATTGGATGATATTTGAGGTAAACATAAATTTTTTAAAAATCTGATGAAATGTTAAGTGAATATAAATCTTAAGAAAATCTGATGAAATTTGAAATGAATATAAATCTTCAGAAAATCTGATGAAATTTGAAGTGAGCATAAGGCTTCCGAAAATCTGCTGAAAATTGAATTTGATATAAATCTTAATTCAATTTGATGAAATTTGAAGTGAATATAATTCTTAACAAAATCCGATGAAATTTGAAGTAAATATAAATCTTTAGAAAACCTAATGAAATTTGAAGTGAATATAAGTCTTCAGAAAATCTGATGAAATTTGAAGTGAACATTAGTCTTCAGGAAATCTGATGAAAATTGAAGTGATTATAAGTATTCGTAAAATCTTGTAAAAATTGAGTGAACATCAATCTTAAGATAAACAGATGAAATTTGAAGTGAATCTATATCTTTAGAAAATCAAATGAAATATGAAGTAAATATAAATCTTTAATAAATCAGATGAAATGTTAAATGAATATAAGTCTTCACAAAATCTGATGAAATTTGAGGTGAATATAAATATTTAGATAATCTTGCGATAATTGAAGTGAACATAAATCTTCAGATAATCTGATGAAATTTGAAGTGAATATAAATCTTAAGAAAATCGGATGAAATTTTAAGTAAATATATATGTTTAAAAATTATGATGAAATTTTAAGTGAATATAAATCTTAAGAAAATCTGATAAAATTTGAAATTTATATAAGTCTTCAGAAAATCTGATGAAATTTGAAGTGAATATAAGTCTTCAGAAAATCTAATGAAATTTGAAGTGAATATAAGTTTTCAGAAAAACTGATGAAATTTGAAGTGAACACAAGTCTTCAGAAAATCTGTTGAAAATTGAAGTGAATATAAGTCTTCGGAAAATTTGAAGTGAATATAAGTCTTCAGAAAATCTGCTGAAATTTGAAGTGAATATAAGTCTTCTGAAAATCTGATTAATTAAAGTGAATATAAATCTTAAGAAAATCTGATGAAATTTTTAGTGAATATAAGTCTTTAGAAAATCTGATGAAATTTGAAGTGAACATAAGTTTTCAGAAAATTTGATGAAATTTGAAGTGAATATAAATCTTTAGAAAATCTGGTGATAATTGAAGTGAAAATAAATCTTCAGATAATCTTCTGAAATTTGAAGTGAATATAAATCTTAAGAAAATCGGATGAAATTTTAAGTAAATATATATCTTTAAAAATTATGATGAAATTTTAAGTGAATATAAATCTTAAGAAAATATAATGAAATATGAAGTGAATATAAGTCTTCAGAAAATCTGATGAAATTTGAAGTGATCATAAGTCTTCAGAAAATCTGATGAAATTTGAAGTGAATATAAATCATAAGAAAATCTGATGAAATTTGAAGTGAATATAAGTCTTTAGAAAATCTTATGAAATTTGAAGTGAATATAAGTCTTCCAAAAATCTGGTAATAATTGAACTGAACATAAATCTAAAGATAATCTGATGAAATTTGAAGTGAATATAAATCTTAAGAAAATCCGATGAAATTTAAAGTAAATATAAATCTTTAGAAAACCTCATGAAATTTGAAGTGAATATAAGTCTTCAGAAAATCTGATGGAATTTGAAGTGAACATAAGTCTTCAGAAAATCTGACGAAAATTGAAGTGAATATAAGTCTTCGGAAATTCTTGTAAAAATTTAGTGAACATAAATCTTAAGATAAACGGATGAAATTTGAATTGAATTTATATCTTAAGAAAATGAGATGAAATATGAAGTTAATATAAATCTTTAAAAAATCTGATGAAATGTTAAATGAATATAAGTCTTCAGAAAATCTGATGAAATTTGAAGTGAATATAAATATTTAGAAAATCATGAAATTTGAAGTGAATATAAATCTTAAGAAATCGGATGAAATTTTAAGTAAATATATATGTTTAAAAATTGTGATGAAATTTTAAGTGAATATAAATCTTAAGAAAATCTGATAAAATTTGAAGTTAATATAAGTCTCCAGAAAATCTGATGAAATTTGAAGTGAACATAAGTCTTCAGAAAAATTAATGAAATTTGAAGTGAATATAAGTTTTCAGAAAATCTAATGAAATTTAAAGTGAATATAAGTCTTTAGAAAATTTGATGAAATTTGAAGTGAATATAAATATTAAGAAAATTGAATGAGGTAAGGTAATAAATTTTTAAAAATCTAATAATATTTTAAGTGAATATAAATCTTAAGAAAATTTGATGAAATTTGAAGTGAATATAAGTCTTCAGAAAATCTGGTGATAATTGAACTGAACATAAATCTAAAGATAATCTGATGAAATTTGAAGTGAATATAAATATGAGGAAAATCGGATGATATTTGAGGTAAACATAAATTTCATAAAAATCTGATGAAATATTAAGTGAATATAAATCTTAAGAAAATATGATGAAATTTGAAGTGAATATAAGTCTTCAGAAAATCTGATGAAATTTGAAGTGAGCATAAGGCTTTAGAAAATCTGCTGAAAATTGAATTTGACATAAATCTTAAGACAATTTGATGAAAATTGAAGTTAATATAAATCATAAGAAAATCCGATGAAATTTGAAGTAAATATAAATCTTAAGAAAATCTGATGAAATTTGAAGTGAATATAAGTCTTCAGAAAATCTGATGAAATTTGAAGTAAACATAAGTCTTCAGAAAATCTGATGAAAATTGAAGTGAATATAAGTCTTCGCAAAATCTTGTAAATATTGAGTGAACATAAATCTTAAGATAAACTGATGAAATTTGAAGTGAATCTATATCTTAAGAAAATCAGATGAAATGTGAAGTGAATATAAATCTTTAAAAAATATGATGAAATGTTTCATGAACATAAGTCTTCAGAAAATATGATGAAATTTGATGTGAATATAAATCATTAGAAAATCTGGTGATAATTGAAGTGAACATAAATCTTATGATAATCTTAGAAAATGTTAAGTGAATATAAATCTTATGAAAATCAGATGAAATTTTCCAAAAATATATATCTTTAAAAATTATAATGAAATTTTAAGTGAATATAAATCTTAAGAAAAAATGATTAAATTTGAAGTGAATATAAGTCTTCAGAAAATCTGATGAAATTTTAAGTGAACATAATTCTTTTGAAAATTTGATGTAATTTGAAGTGAATATAAGTCTTCAGAAAATCTAATGAAATTTGAAGTGAATATAGGTCTTTAGAAAATGTAATGAAATTTGAAGTGAATATAAGTCTTCAGAAATTCTGGTGATAATTGAAGTGAACTTAAATCTAAAGATAATCTGATGAAATTTAAAGTGAATATAAATATTAAGAAAATCAGATGATATTTGAAGTAAACATAAATTTTAAAAAAATATGATGAAATTTTAAGTGAATAAAATTCCTAAGAAAATCTGTTTAAATTTGAAGTGAATATAAATCTTTAGAAAATCTGATGAAATTTTAAGTGAACATAAGTCTTCAGAAAATCTGCTGAAATTTGAAGTGAATATAAGTCTTCAGAAAATCTGATGAAATTTGAAGTGAATATAAGTCTTCAGAAAATCTGATTAATTTAAGTGAACATAAATCTTAAGATAATGTGATGAAATTTGAAGTGAATATAAATATTAAGAAAATCGGATGTTATTTGGGGTAAACATAAATTTTTAAAAAATCTGGTGAAATTTTAAGTGAATAAAAATCTTAAGAAAATCTGATGAAATTTGAAGTGAATATAAGTCTTCAGAAAATCTGATGAAATTTGAAGTGAACATAAGTCTTCAGAAAATGTGCTGAAAATTGAATTTGACATAAATCTTAAGACAATTTGATGAAATTTGAAGTGAATATAAATCTTAAGAAAATCGGATGAATTTTGAAGTAAATAAAAATCTTTAGAAAACCTAATGAAATTTGAAGTGATATAAGTCTTCAGAAAATCTGATGAAATTCGAATTGAACATAAGTCTTCAGAAAATCTGATGAAAATTGAAGTGAATATAAGTCTTCAGAAAATCTTGTAAAAATTGAGTGAACATAAATCTTAAGATAAACGGATGAAATTTGAAGTGAATCTATAACTTAAAAAAATCTGATGAAATTTGAAGTGAATATAAGTCTTCAGAATATCGGATGAAATTTGAAGTGAACATAAGTCTTCAGAAAATCAGATAAAAATTGAAGTGAATATAAATCTTAAGAAAATCAGATGAAATTTTAAGTAATTATATATCTTTAAAAATATGGAGAAATTTTAAGTGAATATAAATCTTAAGAAAATCTGATGAAACTTGAAGTGAATATAAGTCTTCAGAAAATCTAATGAAATTTGAAGTGAACATAAGTCTTTAGAAAATCTGATGAAATTTGAAGTTAATATAAGTCTACAGAAAATCTAATGAAATTTAAAGTGAATATAAGTCTTTAGAAAATTTGATGAAATTTGAAGTGAATATAAATATTAAGAAAATTGAATGATATTTGAGGTAAACATAAATTTTTTAAAAATCTAATAATATTTTAAGTGAATATAAATCTTAAGAAAATTTGATGAAATTTGAAGTGAATATAAGTCTTCAGAAAATCTGATGAAATTTGAAGTGAACATAAGGCTTCAGAAAATCTGTTGAAATTTGAATTTGATATAAAGATTAAGTCAATTTGATGAAATTTGAAGTGAATATAAATCTTAAGAAAATCGGATGAATTTTGAAGTAAATATTAATCTTTAGAAAACCTAATGAAATTTGAAGTGAATATAAGTCTTCAAAAAATCTGAGGAAATTTGAAGTGAACTTAAGTCTTCGGAAAATTTGATGAAAATTGAAGTCAATATAAGTCTTCAGAAAATCTTGTAAAAATTAAGTGAACATAAATCTTAAGATAAACGGATGAAATTTGAAGTGAATCTATATCTTAAGAAAATCAGATGAAATATGAAGTAAATATAAATCTTTAAAAAATCTGATGAAATGTTAAATGAATATAAGTCTTCCGAAAATCTGATGAAATTTGAAGTGAATATAAATCTTTAGAAAATCTGGTGATAATTTAAGTGAACATAAATCTTATGATAATCTGAGGAAATTTGAAGTGAATATAAATCTTAAGAAAATCGGATGATATTTTAAGTAAATATAAATTTTAAGTGAATATAAATCTTAAGAAAATCTGATGAAATTTGAAGTTAATATAAGTCTTTAGAAAATCTGATGAAATTTGAGGTGAACATATGTCTTCATAAAATCTGGTGAAATTTGAAGTGAATATAAGTCTTCAGAAAATCTATTGAAATTTGAAGTGAATCTAAGTCTTTAGAAAATCTAATGAAATTTGAAGTGAATATAAGTCTTCAGAAAATCTGGTGATAATTGAAGTGAACATAAATCGAAAGATAATCTGATGAAATTTGAATTGAATATAAGTCTTCAGGAAATCTGATGAAATTTAAAGTGATTATAAGTCTTCAGAAAATCTGGTGATATTTGAAGTGAACATAAATCTTAAGATAATAAAATTAAACTTGAAGTGAATATAAGTCTTCAGAATATCTGATGAAATTTGTAGTGAACATAAGTCTTCAGAAAATCTGATGAAATTTGAAGTGAATATAAGTCTTTAGAAAATCTGATGAAATTTGAAGTGAATATAAGTCTTCAGAAATTCAGGTGATAATTGAAGTGAACATAAATCTTAAGATAATCTGATGATATTTGAAGTGAATATAAATATTAAGAAAATCAAATGAAATATGAAGTAAATATAAACTTTTAAAAAACTATGAAGAAATTTTAATTGAATATAAATCTTTAGAAAATCTGATGAAATTTGTAGTTAACATAAGTCTTCAGAAAATCTGATGAAATTTGAAGTGAATATAAGTCTTCAGAAAATCTGATGAAATTTGTAAGTGAATATAAGTCTTCAGAAAATCTTGTGATAATTGAAGTGAACATAAATCTTAAGATAATCTGATGAAATTTGAAGTGAATATAAATCTTAGGAAAATTAGATGAAATTTTAAGTAAATATATATGTTTTAAAAATCTGATGAAATTTTAAGTGAATATAAATCTTAAAAAATCTGATAAAATTTGAAGTGAATATAAGTCTTTAGAAAATCTGATGAAATTTTAAGTGAACATAAATCTTAAGATAATCTGATGAAATTTAAAGTGAATATAAATATTAAGAAAATAAGATGAAATTTGAAGTAAATACAAATTTTTAAAAAATCTGATGAAATTTTAAATTGAACATAAGTCTTGAGAAAACTTGCTGAAAATTGAAGTTAACATAAATCTTAAGATAATTTGATGAAATTTGAAATGAATATAAATCTTAAGAAAATTAGATGAAATTTTGAAGTGAATATAAATCTTAAGAAAATCTGATGAAATTTTAAGTGAATATAAGTCTTCAGAAAATCTGATAAAATTTGAAGTGAACATAAGTTTCAGAAAATCTAATGAAAATTGAAGTGAATATAAGTCTTCAGAAAATCCGGTAAAAATTGAAGTCAACATAAATCTTAAGATAAATAAATGAAATTTGAAGTGAATCTAAATGTTAAGAAAATCAGATGAAATTTGAAGTAGATATAAATCTTTAAAAAATCTGATGAAATGTTAAATGATTATAAGTCTTCAGAAAATCTGATGAAATTTGAAGTGCATATTAATCTGCAGAAAATATAGTGATAATTGAAGTGAACATAAACCTTAAGATAATCTGATGAAATTCGAAGGGAATATAAATCTTAAGAAAATCAAAAGAAATTTGAAGAAAATATGAATTTTTAAAATCTGATGAAATTTGAAGTGAATATAAATCTTAAGAAAATATGATGAAATTTGAAGTGAACATAAGTATTTAGAAAATCTGATGAAATTTGAAGTGAATATAAATCTTCATAAAATCTTGTGATAATTGAAGTAAACATAAATCTTAAGATAATCTTATGCAATTTAAAGTGAATATAAATCTTAAGAAAATCGGATGAAATTTTAAGTAAATATATATCTTTAAAAAATATGATGAAATTTAGAGTGAATTTAAATCTTACGAAAATCAGATGAATTTTGAAGTGAGTATTAGGCTTCAAGTAATCTGAAGAAATTTGATGTGAGCATAAGTCTTCAGAAAATCTGGTAAAATTTGAAGTGAATATAAGTCTTTAGAAAATCTAATGAAATTTGGTGTTAATATAAGTCTCCAGAAAATCTGATGAAATTTGACGTAAATATATGTCTTCAGAAAATCTGATAAAATTTCAAGTGAATATAAATCTTCAGAAAATCTGATGATAATTGAAGTGAACATAAATCTTAAGAAAATCTGATGAAATTTTAATTGAATGTAAATCTTAAGAAAATCTGATAAAATTTGAAGTAAATATAAATTTTTAAAAAATCTGATGAAATGTTAAGTGAATATAAATTTGAAGAAAATATGATGACATTTGAAGTGAACATAAGTCTTTAGAAAATCTGATAAAATTTGAAGAGAACATAAGTCTTCAGAAAATTTGCTGAAAATTGAATTTGACATAAATCTTAAGATAATTTGATGAAATTTGAAGTGAATATAAATCTTAAGAAAATCAGATGAATTTTGAAGTAAATATAAGTCTTTAGAAAACCTAATGAAATTTGAAGTGAATATAAGTCTTCAGAAAATCTGATGAAATTTGAAATGAACTTAAGTCTTTAGAAAATCTGATGAAATTTGAAGTGAATATAAATCTTCATAAAATCTTGTGATAATTGAAGTGAACATAAATCTTAAGATAATCTTATGCAATTTGAAGTGAATATAAATCTTGAGAAAATCAGATGAAATTTTAAGTAAATATATATCTTTAAAAAATTTGATGAAATTTTAAGTGAATTTAAATCTTAATAAAATTTATGAAATTTCAAGTGAATATAAGTCTTCAGATAATCTGATGAAATTTGAAGTGAACTTAAGTCTTCAGAAAATCTGGTGAAATTTGAAGTGAATATAAGTCTTTTGAAAATCTAATGAAATTTGAAGCTAATATAAGTCTTCAGAAAATCTGCTCAAATTTGAAGTGAATATATGTCTTCAGAAAATCTGATAAAATTTCAAGTGAATATAAATCTTCAGAAAATCTGGGGATAATTTAAGTGAACATAAATCTTATGAAAATCTGATGAAATTTCAAATTGAAAATAAATCTTAAGAAAATCAAATAAAATTAGAAGTAATTAAATTTTTAAAAAATCTGATGAAATTTTAAGTGAATATAAATCTTAAGAACATATGATGAAATTTGAAGTGAACATAAATCTTTAGAAAATCTGATGAAATTTGAAGTGAATATAAGTCTTTAGAAAATTTGGTGATAATTGAAGTGAACATAAATCTTAAGATAATCTGATGAAGTTTGAATTGAATATAACTATTAAGAAAATCCGATGAAATTTGAAGTAAATATAAATTTTTAAAAATTCTAATGAAATTTGAAGTGAATATAAATCTTAAGAAAATCTGATGAAATTTGACGTGAACATAAGTCTTCATAAAATTCGATGAAAATTAAATTGAATAATAGTCTTCAGAAAATCTAACGAAATTTGAAGTGAATATAAGTCTTCAAAAGATCTGGTGAAAATAGAGGTGAACATAAATCTTAAGTTAATTTGATGAAATTTGAAGTGAATATAAAACTAGAGAAAAATCCATTGACATTTGAAGTGAACATAAGTCTTCAGAAAATCCATTGAAATTTGAACTGAATATATGTCTTCAGAAAATTTGATGAAACTTGAAGTGAATATAAATCTTTAGATATTCTAATGAAATTTGAAGTGAATATAAATCTTAAGAAAATAGGATGAAATTTTAAGTAAATATATATATCTTTTTAAAATCTGATGAAAATTTAATAGAATATAAATCTTAAGAAAATATGCTGAAATTTGAAGTGAACACAAGTCTTCAGAAAATCTAATGAAATTTAAAGTGAACATAAGTCTTCAGAAAATCTACTAAAAATTGAAGTTGACATAAATCTTAAGGCAATTTGAAGTTTGAAGTAAATATAAATTTTAAAAAAATTGGATGAATTTTGAAGTAAATAATAAATCTGAAGTGAATAAAGTCTGAGTGAATATAAGTCTTGAAAATCTAATGAAAATTGAAGTGAATCTAAGTCTTAAGAAAATCCGGTAAAAATTGAAGGGAACATAAATCTTAAGATAAACAGATTCAATTTGAAGTGAATCTAAATCTTAAGAAAATCTGATGAAATTTGACGTGAAAATAAATCTTCATAAAATCTTGTGATAATTTAAGTGAACATAAATCATAAGATAATCTGATGAAATTTGAAGTGAATATAAATCTTAAGAAAATCGGATGAAATTTTAATTAAATATATATCTTTAAAAAATCTGATGTAATTTTAAGTGAATATAAATCTTAAGAAAATCTTATGAAATTTGAAGTGAACATAAGTCTTAAAATAATCAGATGAAATTTGAAGTGAATATATATATCTTAAGAAAATTGGATGAAATTTGAAGTAAATATAAATCTTCAAAAAATACGATGAAATTTTAAGTGAATATAAATCTTAAGAAAATATGATGAAATTTGAAGTGAACAGAAGTCTTCAGAAAATCAGATGAGATTTGAAGTGAACATGAGTCTTCAGAAAATCTGATAAAATTTGAAGTTAATATAAGTCCTCAGAAAATTTGATGAAATTTGAAGTGAATATTATATGTAAGTCTTCAGAAAATCTGGTGAAAATTGAAATGAACATAAATAATAAGATAATTTGATGAAACTTGAAGTGAGTATAAATCGTAAGAAAATCTAATCTAATTTGAAGTAAATATAAATCATTAAAAAATCTGATGAAATTTTAAATGAATATAAGTCTTTTGAAAATCTGATGAAATTTGAAGTGAATATAAGTTTTAAAAAAATCTGATGATAATTGAAGTGAACATAAATCTTAAGATAATCTGATGAAATTTGAAGCGAATATAAATCATAAGTAAATCAGATGAAATTTGAAGTAAATATAAATCTTTAAAAAATCTAATGAAATTTTAGGTTAATATACATCTTTTGAAAATATGATGAAATTTGAAGTGAACATAAGTCTTCAGAATATCTGATGAAATTTGAAGTGAATATATGTGTTCAGAAAATCTGATGAAAATTGACGTGAACATAAACCTTAAGATAATCTGATTACATTTGAAGTGAATATAAATCTTAGGAAAATAAGATGAAAGTTGACGTAAATTTAAATCTTTAAAATATCTGATGAAATTTTAAGTGAATATAAGTCTACTGAAAATTTGATGAAATTTCGAATGAATATAAGTCTTCAGAAAATCTGGTGATAATTGAAGTGAACATAAATCTTAAGATAATCTAATGAATTTTGATTTGAATATAAATCTTAGGAAAATCGGATTAAATTTGAAGTGAATATAAATCTTAACATAATCAGATGAAATTTGAAGTAAATGTAAATCTTTAAAAAATTTGATTAAATATTAGGTGAATATAAGTCTAATTAAAGTAAATATGATTCTTAAGAAAATCGGATGAACTTTGAAGTAAATATAGATCTTTAAAAAACCTAATGAAATTTGAAGTAAATATAAATTTTTAAAAAATATGATGAAATTTGAAGAGAACATAAGTCTTTAGAAAACGAGGTGATAATTAAAGTGAACATAAATCTTAAAATAATCTGATGAAATTTTAAGTGAATATAAATCTTAAGAAAACCGGATGAAATTTGAAGTAAATATAAATCTTTAAAAAATATGAAGATGTTTTAAGTGAAAATACATCTTAAGAAAATCTAATGAAATTTGAAGTGAACATAAGTCTTCAGAAAATCTGATGAAATTTGAAGTGAATATAAGTATTTAGAAAATCTGATGAAATTTGAAGTGTCAATAAGTATTTAGAAAATCAGGTAAAAATTGAAGTGAACATAAACCTTAAGATAATCTGAGGAAATTTTAAGTGAATATAAATCTTTAGAAAATATGATGAAGTTTGAAGTGAACACAACTCTTCAGAAAATTGGATGAAAATAGAAGTGAATATAAGTTTTCAAAAAATCTGATGCAATTCGAAGTGAATATAATCCTTAAAAAAATTTGGTGATAATTGAAGTTGACATAAATCTTAAGATTATTTTTATGAAATTGTAAGTGAAAATAAATCTTTAGAAAATCAAATGAAATTTGATGTAAATATAAATCTTTAAAAAATATGACAAAATTTTAAGTGAATATAAGTCTTCTGAAAATCTGATGAAATTTGAAGTGAATATAAGTCTTCAAAAAATCTGGTGATAATTGAAGTGAACATAAATCTTAAGATAATCTGATGAAATTTGAAGTGAATATAAATCTTAAGAAAATCAGATGAAATTTGAAGTAAATATTAGTTTATAAGAAATCTGAGGAAATTTAAAGTGAATATAAATCTAAAGAAAATCTTATGAAATTTGAAGTGAACATAAGTCTTCAGAAAATTTGATGAAATTTTAAGTGAATATAAGTCTTCAAAAAATCTAGTGAATATTGAAGTTGGCATAAATCTTTAAAAAATATGAAGAAATTTTCAGTGCATATAAATCTTAAGAAAATCTGATGAAACTTGAAATGAATATAAGTATTCAGAAAGTCTGATGAAATTCGAAGTGAACATAAGTCTTTAAAAAATCTGATGAAATTTGAAGTGAATATAAGTAATCAAAAAATCTGGTGATGATTGAGTCAAACATAAATCTTAAAATAATCTTATGATATTTAAAGTGAATATAAATCTTAAGAAAATCGGATGAAATTTTAAGTAAATATAAGTCTTCAAAAAATCTGATGAAACTTGAAGTGAATATAAGTCTTTAGAAAATCTGGTGATAATTGAAGTGAACATAAATCTTAAGATAATCTGATGAAATTTGAAGTGAATATAAATTTTAAGAAAATCGGAAGAAATTTTAAGTGAATATAAGTCTTTAGAAAATATGATGAAAATTGAAGTGAACATAAATCTTAAGATAAACGAATGAAATTTGAAGTGAATATAAATCTTAAGAAAATCAGAAGAAATTTGAAGTAAATATAAATGTTTAAAATTTTTTATAAAATTTTAAGTGAAAATTGAAGTGAACAAAAATCTCAAGATAATCTGATGAAATTTGAAGTGAATATCAGTCTTGAAAAAATTTGATGAAATTTAAACTGTATATAAGTCTTCAGAAAATCTGGTGAAATTTGAAGTGAATATAAATCTTATGAAAATCAGATGAAATTTGAAGTAAATATAAACCTTTAAAACATCTGATGATATTTGAAGTGATTATAAATCTTAAGAAAATTGGATGAAATTTAAAGTAAATATAAATGTTTAAAAAATTTGATAAAATTTTAAGTGAATATAAGTATCTGAAAATCTGATGAAATTTGTCGTGAATATAATTCCTCAGAAAATCTGATGAAATTTGAAGTATATATAAGTCTTTAAAAATAATTTGATGAAATTTGAAATGAATATAAATCTTAAGAAAAACTGATGAATTTTAAAATAAATATAAATCTTTAAAATCTAATGAAATTTTAAGTGAATATAAAATTTAAGAAAATCTGATGAAATTTAAAGTTAACATATGTCTTCAGAAAATCTGATGAAATTTGAAGTTAATATAAGTATTCAGAAAATTTGGTGAAAATTTAAGTGAACATAAATCTGAAGATAATCTAATGAAATTTGAAGTGAATATTAATCATAAGAAAATCAGATGAAATTTAAAGTGAACACAAGTCTTCAGAAAATTTGATGAAAATTGAAGTGAATATAAGTCTTCAGAAAATCTGATGAAATTTGAAGTGATTATAATACTTCAAAAAATCTGGTGAAAATTGAAGTTGACATAAATCTTAAGATAACTTGATGAAATTTGAAGTGAATATAAATCTTAAGAAAATCGGATGAAATATTAAGTAAATGTAAATTTTAAAAAAATCTGATGAAATTTTAAGTGAATATAAATTTTAAGAAATTCTGCTGAAATTTGAAGTGAACATAAGTCTTCAGAAAATCTGATGAAATTTGAAGTGAATATAAGTCTTCAGAAAATCTAATGAAATTATAAGTGAATATAAGTCTTCAGAAAATCTGGTGACAATTGAAGTGAACATAAACCTTAAGATAATCTGATGAAATTTGAAGTGAATATAAATCTTAAGAAAATCAGAAGAAATTTGAAATAAATATAAATCTTTAAAACATTTGTTAAAATTTTAAGTGAATATAAGTCTTCTAAAATCAGATGAAATTGGTAGTGAATATAAGTCTTCAAAATATCTGGTGATAATTGAAGCGAACATAAATCTTAAGATAAATTGATGAAATTTGAAGTGAATATAATTCTTAAGAAAATCAGATGAATTTTGAAGTAAATATAATTCTTTAAAACTCTAATGAAACTTGAAGTAAATATAAATCTTTAAAAAATCTGATGAAATTTTAAGTGAATATAAATCTTCTAAAAATTTGATTAAATGTGAAGTGAATATAAATCTTAAGAAAATCGGATGAAGTTTGAAGTAAATATAAATCTTTAAAAATCTAATGAAGCTTGATGAAAGTATAAATCTTTAAAAAATCTAATGAAATTTTAAGTGAATATAAATCTTAAGAAAATCCGATGAAATTTTAAGTGAACATAATTCTTCAGAAAATCTTATGAAATTTGATGTGAACTTAATTCTTCAGAAAATCTGATGAAATTTTAAGTGAATATATGTCTTCTGAAAATCTGATGAAATTTGATATGAATAGAAGTCTTCAGAAAATCTGGTGAAAATTGAATTGAACATAAACCTTAAGATAATCTAATGAAATTTGAAGTGAATATAAATCTTAAGAAAATCAGTTGAAATTCGAAGTAAATATAAATCTATAAAAAATTTGATGAAATTTTAAGTGAATATAAGTCTTTTGAAAATCTGATGAAATTTGAAGTGAATATAATTCTTCAGAAAATTAGGTGATAATTGAAGTGAACATAAATTTGAAGATAATCTGATGAAATTTTAAGTGAATATAAATCTTAAGAAAATTAGATGAAATTTGAAGTAAATATAAATGTTGAAAAAATCAGAGGAAATTTTAAGTGAATATAAATTTTAAGAAAATCTGATGCAATTTGAAGTGAACACAAATCTTCAGAAAATCTGATGAAATTTGAAGTGAATATAAGTCTTCAGAAAATTTTATGAAATTTGAAGTGAATATAAGTATTCAAAATATCTGGTGAGAATTGAAGTTCACATAAATCTTAAGATAATTTGATGAAATTTGAAGTGAATATAAATCTTAAGAAAATCGGATGCATTTTAAGTGAATATAAATATTAAGGATATCCGATGAAGTTTTAAGTGAACATAATTCTTCAGAAAATTTGAAGAAATTTGAAGTGAATATAAGTCTTCAGAAAATTTGGTGAAATTTGAAGTGAATATTAGTCTTCAGAAAATTTGATGAAATTTGAAGTTAATATAAATCTTAAGAAAATCGGATGAATTTTGAGGTAAATATAACTCTTTAAAAATCTAATGAAAGTTGAAGTAAATATAAATCTTTAAAAAATATGATGAAATTTGAAGAGAACATAAGTCTTTTGAAAATATGATGATATTTGAAGTGAATATAAATCTTAAGAAAATCGGATGAAATTTAAAGTAGATATAAATCTTTAAAATATCTGATGAAATTTTAAGTGAATATAAGTCTTCTAAAAATTTGATGAAATTTGAAGTGAATATAAGTCTTTAGAAAATCTAGTGATAATTGAAGTGAACATAAATCTTACAATAATCGGATGAATTTTGAAGTGAATATAAATCTAAAGAAATTGGATTAAATTTGAAGTAAATATAAATTTTATAATAATCTGATGAAATTTTAAGTGAATATAATCTTAAGAAAATATGATGATATTTGAAGTGAACTCAAGTCTTCAGAAAATCTGATGAAATTTGAAATGAATATAAGTCTTCTGAAAATCTAATGAAATTTAAAGTGAATATAAGTCTTTAAAAAGACTGGTGAAAATTGCAGTGAACATAATAAACCTTAAGATAATCTCATGAAATTTAAAGTGAATATAAATCTTAAGAAAATCATATGAAATTTGAAGTTAATATAAATCTTTAAAAAATTTGATGAAATTTGAAGTGAATATAAGTCTTTTGAAAATCTGATGAAATTTGAAGTGAAAATAATTCTTCAGAAACTCTGGTGATAATTGAAGTGAACATAAATCTTAAGATAATCTAACGAAATTTGAAGTGAATATAAATCTTAAGAAAATCGGATGAAATTTGAAGTAAATATAAACTTTTGAAAAAATCTGTGGAAATTTTAAGTGAATATAAATCTTAAGAAAATCTTATGCAATTTGAAGTGAACACAAGTCTTCAGAAAATATGATGAAATTTGAAGTGAATATAAGTCTTCAGAAAATCTGATGAAATTTGAAGTGAAAAGTCTTCTGAAAATCTGATGAAATTTGAAGTGAATATAAGTCTTCTGAAAATCTGATGAAATTTGAAGTGAATATAAGTCTTCGGAAAATATGGTGAAAATTGAAGTGAACATAAACCTTAAGATAATCTGATGATATTTGAAGTGAATATAAATCTTAAGAAAATTAGATGAAATTTGAAGTAAATATAAATCTATAAATAATTTGATGAAATTTTAAGTGAATATAAGTCTTTTGAAAATCTTATGAAATTTGAAGTGAATATAAGTCTTCAGAAAATTTGTTGATAATTGAAGTTAACATAAATATGAAGATAATCTGATGAAATTTGAAGTGAATATAAATCTTAAGAAAATCAGATGAAATTTGAAGTAAATATAAATCTTTAAAAATCTAATGAAACTTGAAGAAAATATAAATCTTTAAAAAATCTATTGAAATTTTAAGTGAATCTTTATCATCTAAAAATTCAAAAAATCTGGTGAAAATTCAAGTGAACATAAACGTTATATAATCTGATGAAATTTGAAGTGAATATAAATGTTAAGAAAATCAGATGAAATTTGAAGTAAATATAAATCTATAAAAAATTTGATGAAATTTTAAGCGAATATAAGTCTTTTGAAAATCTGATGAAATTTGAAGTGAGTATAAGTCTTCAGAAAATTTGTTGATAATTGAAGTGAACATATATTTGAAGATAATCGGATGAAATTTGAAGTGAACATAAATTTATAGATAATCTGATGAAATTTGAAGTGAATATAAATCTTAAGAAACTCAGATGAAATTTGAAGTGAATATAAATCTTAAGAAAGTCTGATGAAATTTGAAGTGAACACAAGTCTTTAGAAAATCTGATGAAATCTAAAGTGAATATAAGTATTCAAAAAATCAGGTGAGAATTGAAGTTGACATAAATCTTGAGATAATTTGATGAAATTTGAAGTGAATATAAATCTTAAGAAAATCGTATGAATTTTGAAGTAAATAAAAATCTTTAAAAAATCTAATGAAATTTGAAGTAAATATAAATCTTTAAAAAATATGATGAAATTTTAAGAGAACATAAGTCTTTAGAAAATATGATGATATTTGAAGTGAATATAAATCTTAAGAAAATCGGATGAATTTAAACTAAATATACGTCTTCTAAAAATTTGATGAAATTTGACGTGAATATAAATATTAAGAAAATCAGATGAATTTTGAAGTAAATATAAATCTTTTAAAATCTAATGAAATTTGAAGTGAATACAAATCTTAAGGCAAGCCGATGAAATTTGAAGTGAACATAATTCTACAGAAAATCTGATGAAATTTTTAATGAATATAAGTCTTCAAAAAATCTGGTGATAATTAAATTGAACATAAATCTAAAGATAATCTGATGAAATTTTAAGTGAATATAAATCTTAAGAAAATCGGATGAAATTTGAAGTAAATATAAATTTTTTAAAAATCTTAGGAAATTTTAAGTGAATATGAATCTTAAGAAAATATGATGAAATTTGAAGGGAACACAAGTCTTCAGAAAATCTGATGAAATTTGAAGTAAATATAAGTCTTTAGAAAATCTGATAAAATTTGAAGTGAATATAAGTGTTCAAAAAATTTGGTGAGACATGAAGTTGACATAAATCTTAAGACAATTTGATGAAATTTGAAGTGAATTTAAATCTTAAGAAAATCGTATGAATTTTGAAGTAAATATAATTCTTTAAAAATCTAATGAAATTTGAATTAAATATAAATCTTTAAAAAAATATGATAAAATTTGAAGAGAACATAAGTCTTTCAAAAATCTGATGATATTTGAAGTAAATATAAAATTTAAGAAAATCGGATTAAATTTAAAGTAAATATAAATCTTTAAAAATCTAATGAAACTTGAAGCAAATATAAATCTTTAAAAAATCTAATGAAATTTTAAGTGAATATAAATCTTAAGAAAATCCGATGAAATTTGAAGTGAACATAATTCTTCAAAAAATCTTATGATATTTGAAGTGAACTTAATTCTTCTGAAAATCTGACAAAATTTAAGTGAATATAAGTCTTCTGAAAATCTGATGAAATTTGAAGTGTATATAAGTCTTCAAAAAATTTGGTGAAAATTCAAGTGAACATAAACCTTATATAATCTGATGAAATTTTAAGTGAATATAAATGTTAAGAAATTTTGATGAAATTTGAAGTGAATATAAGTCTTCAGAAAATCTGTTAATAATTAAAGTGAACATAAATCTTAAGAAAATCAGATAAAATTTGAAGTAAATATAAATCTTTAAAAATTATGATGAAATTTTAAGTGAATATAAGTCTTCTAAATATATGGTGATAATTGAAGTGATCATAAAAATTAAGATGATCTGATTAAATTTGAAGTGAATTTAAGTCTTCTGAAAATCTGATGAAATTTGAAGTGAATATAAATTTTTTTAAAATCTGATGAAATTTGAAGTGAATATAAATCTTAAGAAAACCTGATTAAATTTGAAGTAAACATAAGACTTCAGAAAATCTGATGAAACTTGAAGTGAATATAACTCTTCTGAAAATCTGATGATATTTGAAGAGAATATAAACATAAGAAAATCAGATGAAATTGGAAGTAAATTGAAGTGAATATAAGTCTTCTAAAAATCTGATGAAATTTTAAGTGAATATAAGTATTTAGAAGTGAATATAAGTCTTCGAAAAGTCTGGTGAAGTTTGAAGTAAATATAAATCTTAAGAAAATTAAATGAAATTTGAAATAGTTATAAATCTTTAAAAAATATGATAAAATTTTAAGTGAATATAAATTTTAAGAAAATATGATGAAATTTGAAGTGAACATAAGTCTTCACGAAATCTAATGAAATTTGGTGATAATTGAAGTGACGATAAATCTTATGATAATCTGATGAAATTTTAAGTGAATATAAATCTTAAGAAAATATGATGAAATTTGAAGTGAATATAAGCCTTCGGAAAATCTGATGAAATTTGAAATGAACATATGTTTTCAAAAAATCTGGTTAAATTTGAAGTGAATATAAGTCTTCAGATAATCTGATGAAATTTGAAGTGAATATAAGTCTTCAAAAAATCTGGTGAAAATTGAAGTTGACATAAATCTTAAGATAATTTGTTGAAATTTTAAGTGAATATAAATCTTAAGAAAATCGGATGAATTTTGAAGTAAATTTAAATCTTTACAAAATCTAATGAAATTTTAAGTGAATATAAATCTTAAGAAAATTTGATGAAATTTGAAGTGAACATAAGTCTTCTGAAAATCTGGTGAAAATAGAGGTGAACATAAATCTGAAGATATTTTGATGAAATTTTAAGTGAATATAAATCTTAAGATAATTGGTTGAAATTTGAAGTAAATATAAATCTTTAAAAAATCTGAAGAAATTTAAAGTGAATATTAATATTAAGAAAATCTGATGAAATTTTAAGTGAACATATGTCTTCAGAAAATCGGATGAAATCTGAAGTGTATATAAGTATTCAGAAAATCTAATAAAATTTGAAGTGAAAATAAGTCTTTAGAAAATTTCGTAAAAATTGAAGTGAACATAAATATTAAGATAAACTGGTGAAATTTGATGTGAATATAAGACTTTAGATAATCTGATGATACTTGAAATGAATATAAATATTAAGAAAATCGGGTGAAATTTTAAATGGATATAAGTCTTCAGAAAATCTGATGAAATATGAAGTGAATATAAGTCTTCAAAAAATCTTGTGAAATTTGAAGTGAATATAAATCTTAGAAGAATTGAAGTGAATATAAATCTTAAAAAATCAGAAGAAATTTGATGTAAATATAAATCTTTAAAAAATATGATGAAATATTTAGTGAATATAAATCTTAAGAGAATCAGATGAAATTTGAAGTGAATATAAATCTTAAGAAAATCTGATGAAATTTGTAGTAAATATATATCTTTTAAAAATCTGATGAAATTTTAAGTGAATATAAATCTTAAGAAAATCTGATGAAATTTAAAGTGAACATAAGTCTTCAGAAAATCTGATGAAATTTGAAGTGAACATAAGTTTTAAAAAAATCTGATGAAATTTGAAGTGAATATAAGTCTTCAAAAAATCTGATGAAATTGAAGTGAATATAAGTCTTCAATAAATCTGGTGAAAATTGAAGTTGACATAAATCTTAAGATATTAGTCTTTAATCGGATGATATTTGAATAAATATTAATCTTTAAAAAATTTAATGAAATTTTAAGTGAATTTAAATCTTAAGAAAATGTGATGAAATTTGAAGTGATCATAAGTTTTATAAAAATCTCATGAAATTTGAAGTGAATATAAGACTTCAGAAAATCTGATGAAATTTGAAGTGAATATAAGTCTTCAGAAAATCAGCTGAAAAAAGAAGTGAACAAAAATCTTAAGATAATTTGATGAAATTTGAAGTGAATATAAATCTTAAGAAAATCGAATGAAATTTGAAGTAAATATAAATATTTAAAAAATCTCATGAAATTTGAAGTGAATATAAATCTTAAGAAAATCTGATAAAATTTTAAGTGAACATAAGTCTTAAAATAATCTAATGAAATTTGAAGTGAATATAAGTCTTAAGAAAATTAGATGAAATTTGACGTAAATATAAATCTTTAAAAAATATGATGAAATTTTAAGTGAACATAAATCTTAAGAAAATCTGATGAAATTTGAAATGAACATAAGGCTTCAGAAGATCTGATAGAATTTGAACTGAATATAAGTATTCAGAAAATATGATGAAATTTGAAGTGAATATAAGTCTTCTGAAAATCTAGGTAAAATTGAGGTGAACATAAATCTTAATAAAATTTGAAGAAATTTGAAGATAAATCTTAAGACAATTGGATGAAATATGAAGTAAATATAAATCTTTAAAAAATCAGATGAAATTTTAAGTGAATATAAAACTTAAGAAAATCTGATGAAACTTGAAGTGAACATAAGTCTTCAGAAAATATGATGAAATTTGAAGTGTATATAAGTTTTCAAAAAATCAAATGAAATTTGAAGTGAATATAAGTCTTCAGAAAATTTAGTAAAAACTAATGTGATCATAAATCTTAAGATAAACTAATGAAATTTGATGTGAATGCAAGACTTTAGAAAATCTGATGATATTTGAAGTAAATATAAATCTTTAAAAAATCGGATGAAATTTTAACTGAATATAAGTCTTCAGAAAATCTGATGAAATATGAAGTGAATATAAGTCTTCAAAAAATCTGGTGAAATATTAAGTGAATATAAATCTTAAGAAAATTGAAATAAATATAAATCTTAAGAAAATTAGAAGAAATTTATAGTAAATATAAATCTTTAAAAAATTTGATGAAATTTTAAGTGAATATAAATCTTAAGAAAATCAGATGAAATTTGAAGTGAACATAAGTCTTAAGATAATTTGATGAAATTTGAAGTGAATAAAAATCTTAGGAAATTATAAGTAAATTTGAAGTAAATATATATCTTTAAAAAATCTAATGAAATTATAAGTGAATATAAATCATTAGAAAATCTAATGAAATTTGAAGTGAATATTAGTCTTAAGAAAATCTGATGAAATTTGAAGTGAACATAAGTCTTAAAAAAATATGATGAAATTTGAAGTGAATATAAGTCTTCAGAAAATATGATGAAATTTGAAGTGAATATAAGTCTTCAGAAAATCTGATGAAATTGGAAGTGAATATAAGTCTTCTGAAAATCTGGTGAAAAAAGAAGTGAACAAAAATCTTAAGATAATTTGATGAAATTTGAAGTTAATATAAATCTTAGGAAAATCGGATGAAATTTGAAGTAAATATAAATATTTAAAAAATCTCATGAAATTTGAAGTGAATATAAATATTAAGAAAATCTAATAAAATTTGAAGTGAACATAAGTCTTAAAATAATCAAATAAAATTTAAAGTGAATATTTATTGTTAAGAATATCGGATGAAATTTGAAGTAAATATAAATCTCTATAAAATATGATGAAATTTTGGGTGAATAAAAATCTTAAGAAAATCTGATGAAATTTGAAGTCAACATAAGTCTTCAGAAAATCTGATAAAAATTGAACTGAATATAAGTCTTCAGAAATTTGATGAAATTTGAATTGAACATAAGTTTTCTGAAACTCTTGTGAAAATAGAGGTGAACATAATACTTAAGATAATTTGATGAAATTTGAAGTGAATATAAATCTTAAGAAAATTGGATGAAATTTGAAGTAAAAATAAATCTTACAAAAATCTGATGAAATTTTTAGTGAATATTAATCTTAAGAAAATCTAATGAAATTTGAAGTGAATATAAGTCTTCAGAAAATTTGGTAAAAATTGAAGTGAACATAAATCTTAAGATAAATTGATGAAATTTGATGTGAATATAAGACTTTAGAAAATCTGATGATATTTGAAGTGAATATAGATCTTATGAAAATTGGATGAAATTTTAAATGAATATAAGTCTTCAGAAAATCTGATGAAATATGAAGTGAATATAAGTCTCCAAAAAATCTGGTGAAATTTGAAGTGAATATAAATCTTAAGAAAATCAGGAGAAATTTGAAGTAAATATAAATCTTTAAAAAATATGAAGAAATTTTTAGTGAATATAAATCTTAAGAAAATCAGATGAAATTTGAAGTGAACATAAGTCTTAAGAATATTTGACGAAATTTGAAGTGAATATAAATCTTAAGAAAATCGGATGAAATTTGAAGTAAATTTATATCTTTTAAAAATCGGATGAAATTTGAAGTAAATATAAATCTTTAAAAATTCTGATGAAGTTTTAAGTGAATATAAGTCTTAAGAAAAACTGATGAAATTTGAAGTGAACATAAGTCTTCAGAAAATTTGATGAAATTTGAAGTGAATATAAGTCTTCATAAAATCATATGAAATTTTAAGTGAATATAAGTCTTCAATAAATCTGGTTAAAATTGAATTTGACATAAATCTTAAGATAATTTGGTGAAATTTGAAGTGAATAAAAATCTTAAAAAAATCGGATGAATTTTGAAGTAAATGTTAATCTTTAAAAAATCTAATAAAATTTTAAGAGAATATAAGACTTTGGAAAACCTCGTGATATTTGAAGTGAATATAAATCTTAAGAAAATCGGATGAAATTTGAAGTAAACATAAATCTTTAAAAATTCTGATAAAATTTTAAGTGAATATAAGTTTTTATGAAATCTGATGAAATTTGAAGTGAACATAAGTCTTCAGAAAATTTGATGAAATTTCAAGTTAATATAAGTCTTCATAAAATCTGATGAAATTTGAAGAGAACGTAAATCTTAAGAAGTGAACATAAAATAAAAGTGAACATAGATCTTAAGATAATTTGATAAAATTTGAATTGAATATTAATCTCAAGAAAATCAGATGAAATTTGAAGAGAACGAAAGTCTTTAGAAAATATGATGATATTTTAAGTGAATATAAATCTTAAGAAAATCGGGTTAAATTTGAAGAATATAAAAAAATTTAAAAAATCTGATGAAATTTTAAATGAATATAAGTCTTCAAAAAATTGGATAAAATTTGAAGTTAATAAAAATCTTTAAAAAATCTGATGAAATTTTAAGTGAATATAAGTCTTTAGAAAATCTGATGAAATTTGATGGGAATATAAGTCTTTAGGAAATCTGGTGATACTTGAAGTGAACATAAATCTTAAAATAATCTGATGAAATTTAAAGTGAATATGAATCTTATAAAAATTAGATGAAATTTGAACTAAATATAAATCTTAAGAAAATTTGATGAAATTTGAAGAGAACATAAGTCTATAGAAAATCTGATGATATTTGAAGTGAATATAAATCTTAAGAAAATTTGATGAAATTTGAAGTGAACATAAGTCTTCAAAAAATCTGTTGAAATTTGAAGTGAATATAAGTGTTAAGAAAATCTGATGAAATTTGAAGTAAATATAAGTCTTCAGAAAATGTGGTGATAATTGAACTGAACATCAATCTTAAAATAATTTGATAAAATTTGAAGTGAATATAAATCTTAAGAAAATCAAATGATATTTGAAGCAAATATAAATCTTTAAAAAATATGTTGAAATTTGAAGAGAACATAAGTCTTTAGAAAATCGATGATTTTGAGTGAATATAAATCTTCGGAAAATCAGATGAAATTTGAAGTAAACATAAGTCTTCAGAAAATCTGATGAAATTTGAAGTGAATATAAGTCATCATAACATCTGATGAAATTTTAAATGAATATAAGTCTTCAGAAAATCTGGTAAAAATAGAAGTGAACATAAATCTTAAGATAATTAAAATTTGAAGTGAATATTAATCTTAAGAAAATCTGATGAAATTTGAAGTGAACATAAGACTTTAGAAAATATGATGAAATTTGAAGTGAATATAAGTCTTCAGAAAATGTGGTGATAATTGAACTGAAAATAAATCTTAAATTAATCTGATGAAATTTGAAGTGAATGAAAATCTTAAGAAAATAGGTTGAAATTTGAATTAAATATAAATCTTTAAAAAAATCTAATGCAATTTTAAGTGAATATAAATTTTAAGAAAATTTGATGAAATTTGAAGTGAACATAACTCTTCAAAAAATCTGATCAAATCTGAAGTGAACATAAGTCTTTAGAAAATCTGATGAAATTTGAAGTAAATATAAGTCTTCAGAAAATGTGGTGATAATTGAACTGAACATCAATCTTAAAATAATTTGATGATATATGAAGTGAACATAAATCTTAGGAAAATTTAATAAAATTTTAAGTGAATATATATCTTTAAAAAATCTAATGAAATTTTAAGTGAATATAAATCTTAAGAAAATTTGATGAAATTCGAAGTGAACATAAGTCTTCAAAAAATCTGATGAAATTTGAAATGAATATAACTCTTCAGAAAATCTGATGAAATTTGAAGTAAGTATAAGTCTTAAGAAAGTCTGGTGAATATAGAAGTGAACATCAATCTTAAGATAATTTGATAAAATTTGAAGTGAATATAATAAATCTTAAGAAAATCAAATGATATTTGAAGCAAATATAAATCTTTAAAAAATGTGATGAAATTTGAAGAGAACATAAGTTTTAGAAAATCTGATGATATTTGAAGTGAATATAAATCTTAAGAAAATCAGATTAAATTTGAAGTAAATTTAAATCTTTAAAAAATCTGATAAAATTTTAGTTGAATATAAGTCTTCAGAAAATCTGAAGATATTTGAAGTGAATATAAGACTTCAAAAAATCTGGTGATAATACAAGTGAACATCAATCCTAAGATAATTTGATTTAATTTGAAGTGAATATAAATCTTAGGAAAATCGGATGAAATTTGAAGTAAATATAAATCTTTATAAAATCTGATGAAATTTTAAGTGAATATAAATCTTAAGAAAATCTGATGAAATTTGAAGTGAACATAAGTCTTCAGAAAATCTGATGAAATTTGAAGTGAATATAAGTCTTCAGAAAACATGATGAAATCCGAAATGAATATAAATCTTTAGAAAATCGGGTGAAAATAGAAGTGAACATAAGTCTTAGGATAATTTGATAAAATTTGAAGTGAATATAAATCTTAAGAAAATCGGATGAAATTTGAAGTAAATATAACTCTTTAACAAATCTGAGGAAATTAGAAGAGAACATAAGTCTTTAGAAAATTTGATGATATTTGAAGTGAATATAAATCTTAAGAAAATCAGATGAAATTTTAAGTAAATATAAATCTTTAAAAAATCTGATGAAATTTTAAGTGAAAATGAATCTTAATAAAATCTTATGAAATTTGAAGTGAAATAAGTCTTCAGAAAATCTAATAAAATTTAAAGTGAATTTAAGTCTTCAGAAAATCTGGTGATAATTGAACTGAACATAAATATTAAAATAATCTGATGAAATTTGAAGTGAATATAAATCTTAAGAAAATTTGAAGAAATTTAAAGTGAACATAACTCTTCAGCAAATCTGATGAAATTTAGAGTGAATATAAGTCTTCAAAAAATCTGATGAAATTTGAAGTAAATATAATTCTTAAGAAAATCTGGTGAATATAGAACTGAACATCAATCTTAAGATAATTTGTTAAAATATGAAATGAATATAAATCTTAAGAAAATCAAATGATATTTGAAGCAATATAAATCTTAAGAAAATTGGATGAAATTTGAAGTAATTATAAATCTTTAGAAAATCTGATAAAATTTTACGTGAATATAAGTCTTTAGAAAAGCTGATGAAATTTGAAGTGAATATAAGTCTTTAGAAAATTTTATGATATTTGAAGTGAATATAAATCTTAAGAAAATCGGAAAAAATTTAAAGTAAATATAAATCTTTAAAATAAATGATGAAAATTTAAGTGAATATAATTCATCAGAAAATCTAATGAAATTTGAAGTGAATATATGTCTTCAGAAAATCTGGTGATAATTGAAGTGCACATAAATCTTAAAATGATCTAATGAAATTTTAAGTGAATATAAATCTTAAAAAAATCGGATGAAATTTGAAGTAAATATAAATCTTTAAAAAATCTGATGAAACTTTAAGTGAATATAAGTCTCTAGAAAATCTGGTGAAAATAAAGGTGAACATAAATCTTAAGATAATCTGATGAAATTTGAAGTAAATCTAAATCTTAAGAAAATTGGATGAAATTTGAAGTAAATATATATCTTTAAAAAATCTGATGAAAATTTTAAGTGAATATAAGTCTTCAGAAAATCTGGTGAAAATGGAATTGAACATAAATCTTAAGATAATCTGATGAAATTTGAAGTGAATTTAAATCTTAAGAAAATCGGATGAAATTTGAAGTAAATATAAATCTATAAAAAATTTGATGAAATTTTAAGTGAATATAAGTCTTTTGAAAATCTGATGAAATTCGAAATATATCTTTAAATAATCTGATGAAAATTTTAAGTGAATATAAATCTTTAAAAATCTGTTGTTAATTGAAGTGAACATAAAACTTAAAATAATCTGATGAAATTTAAAGTGAATATAAATGTTAAGAATATCGGATGAAATTTGAAGTAAATATACATTTTTACTAAATATGATGAAATTTTAAGTTAATATAAATCTTTAGAAAATTTGATAAAATTTGAAGTGAACATAAGTCTTCAGAAAATCTGATGAAATTTGAAGTGAATATAAGTCTTCAGAAAATCTGGTAAAATTTGAAGTGAATATATGTCTTCGGAAAATCTGGTGATAATTGAAGTGAACATAAAACTTGAGATAGTTTGAAGAAATTTGAAGTGAATATAAATCATAGGAAAATCGGATGAAATTTTAAGTAAATATGTATCTTTAAAAAATCAGATGAAATTTTCAGTGAATATAAATCTTAAGCAAATCTGATGAAATTTGTTGTGAATATATGTCTTCAGAAAATCTGATGAAATTTCAAATGAATATAAGTCTTCAAAAAATCTGATGAAATTTGAAATGATTTTAAGTCTTCAGAAAATATGGTGAAAATAGAAGTGAACATAAATCTTAAGATAATTTGATCAGATTTGAAGTGAATATAAATCTTAAGAAAATCTGATGAATTTTTGAAGTAAATAAAAATCTTTAAAAAATTTAATGAAATTTAAAGAGAAATTTTAAGCGAATATAAATCTTAAGAAAATCGGATGAAATTTGAAGTAAATATAAGTCTATAAAAAATCTGATGAAATTTGAAGCGAATATAAATCTTAAGAAAATCAGATGAAATTTGACGTAAATATAAATCTTCAAAAAATCTGATGAAATTTGAAGTGTATATAAGTCTTCAGAAAATTTGATGAAATTTGAAGTGAATATAAGTCTTTAGAAAATCTGGTGATAATTGAAGTGAACATAAATCATAAAATAATGTGGTGAATTTTAAAGTGAATATAAATCTTAAGAAAATCGGCTGAAATTTGAAGTAAATATAAATCTGTAAAAAATCTGATGAAATTTGAAGAGAACATAAGTTTTTAGAAAATCTGAGGATATTTGAAGTGAATATAAACCTTAAGAAAATCTGATAAATTTTATTTAAATTTAAATCTTTAAAAAAACGAAGAAATTTTAAGTGAATATAAGTCTTCAGAAAATCTAATGAAATTTGAAGTGAATATATGTCTTCAGAAAATCTGTTGATAATTGAAGTGAACAAAAATCTTAAAATAATCTAAAGAAATTTTAAGTGAATATATATCTTAAAAAATCGGATGAAATTTGAAGTAAATATAAATCTTTAAAAAATCTGATGAAACTTTAAGTGAATGTAAATCTTAAGAAAATAGGTTTAAATTTGAATTAAATATAAATCTTTAAAAGAATTTAATGAAATTTTAAGTGAATATAAATCTTAATAAAATTTGATGAAATTTGAAGTGAACATAAGTCTTCAAAAAATCTGATGAAATTTGAAGTGAATATAAGTCTTCAGAAAATCTGATGAAGTTTGAAGTCAATATAAGTCTTCAGAAAATCTGGTGAATATAGAGGTGAACATCAATCTTAAGATAATTTGATAAAATTTGAAGTGAATATAAATCTTAAGAAAATCAAATGATATTTGAAGCAAATATAAATCTTTAAAAAATGTGATGAAATTTGAAGAGAAAATAAGTCTTTAGAAAATCTGATGATATTTGAAGTGAATATAAATCATCAGAAAATCAGATGAAATTTGAAGTAAACATAAGTCTTCAGAAAATGCGATGAAATTTGAAGTGAATATAAGTCATCATAACATCTGATGAAATTTTAAATGAATATAAGTCTTCAGAAAATCTGGTGAAAATAGAAGTGAACATAAATCTTTAGATAATTTGATAAAATTTGAAGTGAATATTAATCTTAAGAAAATCAGATGAAATTTGAAGAGAACGTAAGTCTTTAGAAAATCTGATGATATTTTAAGTGAATATAAGTCTTAAGAAAATCGGATGTAATTTGAAGAAAATATAAATCTTTAAAACATCTGATGAAATTTAAAGAGAACATAAGTCTTAAGAAATTCTGATGATATTTGAAGTGAATACAAATCTAAAGAAAATTGGATGAAATTTGAAGTAAATATGAATCTTTAAAAAATCTGATGAAATTTTAAGTGAATATAAGTCTTCAGAAAATCTAATGAAATTTGAAGTGAATATATGTCTTCAGAAAATCTGTTGATGATTGAAGTGAACAAAAATCTTAAAATAATCTAAAGAAATTTTAAGTGAATATATATCTTAAAAAATCGGATGAAATTTGAAGTAAATATAAATCTTTAAAAAATCTGATGAAACTTTAAGTGAATGTAAATCTTAAGAAAATAGGTTTAAATTTGAATTAAATATAAATCTTTAAAAGAATTTAATGAAATTTTAAGTGAATATAAATCTTAATAAAATTTGATGAAATTTGAAGTGAACATAAGTCTTCAAAAAATCTGATGAAATTTGAAGTGAATATAAGTCTTCAGAAAATCTGATGAAATTTGAAGTCAATATAAGTCTTCGAAAAATGGGTGAATATGGGGTGAACATCAATCTTAAGATAATTTGATAAAATTTGAAGTGAATATAAATCTTAAGAAAATCAAATGATATTTGAAGCAAATATAAATCTTTAAAAAATATGTTGAAATTTGAAGAGAACATAAGTCTTTAGAAAATCTGATGATATTTGAAGTGAATATAAATCATCAGAAAATCAGATGAAATTTGAAGTAAACATAAGTCTTCAGAAAATCCGATGAAATTTGAAGTGAATATAAGTCATCATAACATCTGATGAAATTTTAAATGAATATAAGTCTTCAGAAAATCTGGTGAAAATAGAAGTGAACATAAATCTTTAGATAATTTGATAAAATTTGAAGTGAATATTAATCTTAAGAAAATCAGATGAAATTTGAAGAGAACGTAAGTCTTTAGAAAATCTGATGATATTTTAAGTGAATATAAGTCTTAAGAAAATCGGATGAAATTTGAAGAAAATATAAATCTTTAAAATATCTGATGAAATTTAAAAAGAACATAAGTCTTAAGAAATTCTGATGATATTTGAAGTGAATACAAATCTAAAGAAAATTGGATGAAATTTGAAGTAAATATGAATCTTTAAAAAATCTGATGAAATTTTAAGTGAATATAAGTCTTCAGAAAATCAGATGAAATTTGAAGTGAATATAATTCTTTAGAAAATCTGGTGATACTTGAAGTGAACATAAATCTTAAGTTAATCTTATGAAATTTGAAGTGAATATGAATCTTAAGTAAATCATATGAAATTTGAAGTAAATATAAATCTTTAAAAAATCTGATGAAATTTGAAGAGAACATAAGTCTTAAGAAAATATGCTGATATTTTAAGTGAATATAAATCTTAAGAAAATTGGATAAAATTTGAAGTAAATATATATCTTTAAAAAATCTGATGAAATTTTATGTAAATATAAATCTTCAGAAAATCTTATGAAATTTTAAGTGAATATAAGTCTTTGGAAAGATTTGTGATAGTTGAACTGAACATAAATCTTAAAAATAATCTGATGAAATTTTAAATGAATATGAATCTTAAGCAAATCGGATGAAATTTGAAGTAAACATAAATCTTTAAAAAATCTGATGAAATTTGAAAGAACACAAGTCTTTAGAAAATCTGATGATATTTGAAGTGAATATAAATCTTAAGAAAATCGGATGAAATTTAATGTAAATATAAATTTTTTTAAAATCTGATTAAATTTTAAGGGAATATAGATTTTAAGAAAATATGATGAAATTTAAAGTGAACATAAGTCTTCAAAAAATCTGATGAAACTTGAAGTGAATTTAAGTCTTCAGAAAATCTGGTGATAATTGAACTGAACCTTAAAATAATCTGTTGAAATTTGAAGTGAATATAAATTTTAAGAAAAATCGGATGAAATTTGAAGTTAATATAAATCTTTAAATAATCTAATGAAATTTGAAGTGAATATAAATCTTAAAAAAATTTGATGAAATTTGAAGTGAACATAAGTCTTTAGAAAAACTGCTGAAATTTTAAGTGGATATAAGTCTTCAGAAAATCTGATGAAATTTGAAGTAAATAAAGTCTTAAGAAAATCAGGAGAAACTAGAAGTGAACATCAATCTTAAGAAAATTTTATGAAATTTGAAGTGAATTTAAATCTAACTCAAATCGGATGAAATTTGAAGTAAACATAAATCTTTAAAAAATCTGATGAAATTTGAAGTAAATATATGTCTTCAGAGGAACTGATGAATCTTTAAATAAATATAAGTCTTCAGAAAATCTGGTGAAAATAGAAGAGAACATAAATCTTAAGATAATTTGATAAAATTTGAAGTGAATATAATTCTTAAGAAAATCGAAGGAAATTTGAAGTAAATATAAATCTTTAAAAAATACGATGAAATTTTAAGTGAATATAAGTCTTCAGAAAATATGATGTAGTTTGATGTGAATATAAGTCTTTAGAAAATCTGGTGATAATTGAAGTGAACATAAATCTTAAAATAATCTGATAAAATTTGAAGTGAATATGAATCTTAAGAAAATCGGATGAAATTTGAAGTATTTAAAAAATTTTAAAATATCATATTAAATTGGAGGAGAACATAAGTCTCTAGAAAATTCTGATGATATTTGGAGAGAATATTAATCTTAAGAAAATCGGATGAAATTTAAAGTAAATATAAATTTTTTAAAAATATGATGAAATTTGAAGTGAACATAAGTCTTTAGAAAATCTGATTAAATTTGAAGTGAATATAAGTCTTCAGAAAATGTGGTGATAATTGAACTGAACATCAAGCTTAAAATAATTTGATAAAATTTGAAGTGAACATAAATCTTAGGAAAATTTAATGAAATTTTAAGTGAATATAAATCTTTAAAAAATCTAATGAAATTTTAAGTGAATATAAATCTTAAGAAAATTTGATGAAATTTGAAGTGAACATAAGTCTTCAAAAAATGTTATGAAATTTGAAGTGAATATAAGTCTTCAGAAAATCTGATGAAATATGAAGTAAATATAAGCCTTAAGAAAGTCTGGTGAATATAGAAGTGAACATCAATCTTAAGATAATTTGATAAAATTTGAAGTGAATATAATAAATCTTAAGAAAATCAAATGATATTTGAAGCAAATATAAATCTTTAAAAAATGTGACGAAATTTGAAGAGAAGATAAGTTTTAGAAAATCTGATGATATTTGAAGTGAATAAAAACCTTAAGAAAATCAGATGAAATTTAAAGTAAATATAAATCTTTAAAAAATCTGATAAAATTTTAGGTGAATATAAGTCTTCAGAAAATCTGAAGATATTTGAAGTGAATATAAGACTTCAAAAAATCTGGTGATAATACAAGTGAACATCAATCTTAAGATAATTTGATTTAATTTGAAGTGAATATAAATCTTAGGAAAATCGTATGAAATTTGAAGTAAATATAAATCTTTATAAAATCTGATGAAATTTTAAGTGTATATAAATCTTAAGAAAATCTGATGAAATTTGAAGTGAACATAAGTCTTAGGATAATTTGATAAAATTTGAAATGAATATAAATCTTAAGAAAGTCAGATGAAATTTTTGAAGTAAATATAAATCTTTAAAAAATCTGATGAAATTAGAAGAGAACATAAGTCTTTAGAAAATCTGATGATATGTGAAGTGCATATAAATCTTAAGAAAATCAGATGAAATTATAAGTAAATATAAATCTTTAAAAAATCTGATGAAATTTTAAGTGAAAATGAATCTTAATAAAATCTGATGAAATTTGAAGTTAAATAAGTCTTCAGAAAATTTGATGAAATTTAAAGTGAATTTAAGTCTTCAGAAAATCGGTGATAATTGAACTGAACATAAATATTAAAATAATCTGATGAAATTTGAAGTGAATATAAATCTTAAGAAAATTGGATGAAATTTGAATAAAATATAAATCTTTTAAAAATCTAATGAAACTTTACATGAATATAAATCTTAAGAAAATTTGAAGAAATTTGATGTGAACATAAGTCTTCAGCAAATCTGATGAAATTTGAAGTGAATATAAGTCTTCAAAAAATCTGATGAAATTTGAAGTAAATATAAGTCTTAAGAAAACCTGGCGAATATAGAAGTGAACATCAATCTTAAGATAATTTGTTAAAATTTGAAATAAATATAAATCTTAAGAAAATCAAATGATATTTGATGCAATATAAATCTTAAGAAAATTGGATGAAATTTGAAGTAATTATAAATCTTTAGAAAATCTGATAAAATTTTACGTGAATATAAGTATTCAGAAAATCTGATGAAATTTGAAGTGAATATAAGTCTTTAGAAAATTTGATGCTATTTGAAGTGAATATAAATCTTAAGAAAATCGGAAAAAATTTAAAGTAAATATAAATCTTTAAAATAACTGATGAAAATTTAAGTGAATATAATTCATCAGAAAATCTAATGAAATTTGAAGTGAATATATGTCTTCAGAAAATCTGGTGATAATTGAAGTGCACATAAATCTTAAAATAATCTAATGAAATTTTAAGTGAATATAAATCTTTATAAAAGCAGATGAAATTTGAAGTAAATATAAATAATTAAAAAATCTGATGAAACCTTAAGTGAATATAAATCTTAAGAAAATCTGATGAAATTTGGAGTGAACATAAGTCTTCAGAAAATCTATTGAAATTTGAAGTGAATATAAGTATCCAGAAAATCTGATGAAATTTGAAGTGAATATAAGTCTCTAGAAAATCTGGGGAAAATAGAGTTGAACATAAATCTTAAGATAATCTGATGAAATTTGAATTAATATAAATCTTAAGAAAATTGGATGAAATTTGAAGTAAATATATATCTTTAAAAAATCTGATGAAAATTTTAAGTGAATATAAGTCTTCAGAAAATCTGGTGAAAATAGAATTGAACATAAATCTTAAGATAATCTGATAAAATTTGAAGTGAATTTAAACCTTAAGAAAATCGGATGAAATTTGAAGTAAATATGAATCTATAAAAAATCTGATGAAATTTTAAGTGAATATAAGTCTTTTGAAAATCTTATGAAATGTGAAGTAAATATATATCTTTAAATAATCTGATGAAAATTTTAAGTGAATATAAGTCTTTAGAAAATTTGGTGTTAATTGAAGTGAACATAAAACTTAAAATAATCTGATGAAATTTGAAGTGAATATAAATCTTAAGCATATCGGATGAAATTTGAAGTAAATATAAATTTTTACAAAATATGATGAAATTTTAAGTTAATATAAATCTTAAGAAAATCTGATGAAATTTGAAGTGAACATAAGTCTTTAGAAAATCTGATGAAATTTGAAGTGAATATAAGTCTTCAGAAAATCTGGTAAAATTTGAAGTGAATATAAGTCTTCGGAAAATCTGGTGATAATTGAAGTGAACATAAAACTTGAAATAGTTTGAAGAAATTTGAAGTGAATATAAATCTTAGGAAAATTGGATGAAATTTTAAGTAAATATGAATCTTTAAAAAATCAGATGAAATTTTAAGTGAATATAAATCTTAAGAAAATCTGATGAAATTTGTTGTGAACATAAGTCTTCAGAAAATCTGATGAAATTTCAAGTGAATATAAGTCTTCAAAAAATCTGATGAAATTTGAAATGAATTTAAGTCTTCAGAAAATCTGATGGAATTTGAAATGAATTTAAGTCTTCTGTTGTGATGTTGCCTCTATGTGGGTAACGTGCAGGTTCCGAGGATAGCGGTGCTCCACACGAAACTAGTTGAGGAGTTTATCTAGTTATTCCGTATACTAGGTAGTGAGTCATTGCTCTGGTCATGTAACACGGGGATTATTTGGATTTATGCTTTTATGAGATATTTATTATGTATTCTCATATATTCTGGATTTGTGTGTTGAGAAACTATGTTGATGTGGCCTTGGTTTCGATGTATGAATTCATATGACTTGATTTATGTTATAGATTCATTGTTATTTAATCCAATAGTTATAGTATGGGATGTAATCATTGATAGTATCTGAGAATGTGAAATACTCCGCTGTGAAATGCATAATTTTATTTAAAGCATGAGATTCAAATACGTGTTATGATTATGACCAGTATGAAAATTTGGTAAACATATAGAGTATACATATATATAATTCGCATTTATATATGTGTATATTTTAAATGTGACATCCCTTGTATGTGTGCACTTTAGTTTACTCCGATTTATGCGTTATTTATTATGGGGTAGAAGAGGGGTGTTATAGGGCCCAGCTAGTAGGTGGTGGAAAACTGCATCTACCTATTTCACCTCTCAGATGATTCTGAAGGATTGGCAACATTTCAAAACAGTTTTCTTGGAGAAATGTTATCCAAATAGCATGCGTGCTCAAAAGGAACGTGAGTTTCAGTTGTTCAAGCAAGGCAACATGTCGGTATCAGAGTATGCTGAAAAGTTTGAAGACATAGCTGCCTATTCCAGACAAGCTATTTATGCACTAGATGAGTTATGGAAGATTGATCAGTTCTTATTTTGTTTGAATGTTGATATTGCTCATAGTGTATCGCAAAGGGAATTCTCTACTTATGCTGAATGTTTGAGGCAATGATATGTTGCTAAAAACAATTTAAAGAGAGTTAAGGAAGAAAGGGAACAAAACAGACCGATGTGAATGGACCAAGGAAAGACTGGTCAATACCTGAAACCTCGCAATTTTCCTCCAATTAGGCCTTTGGTGATCGATCATCTCAATTACCTTAGTGTGATAAGTATAAGATGTGACATGTTGGGGAATGCAAGGCCGACTATGGGAGATGTTACATTTGAGACAAGGCAGGTCATTATGCAAAGGCATGTACGAACTGGATGGTACAAGAGAAGACTGTAGGTCGTGTGTACACCTTGGATGCTAGAAAGGCTCAAGGAAACACAAATCTTGTTGTGGTACATGTTATGTTAACAATCAATCTTTATTTGTTTTAGTAGATTGTGGAGCAACGCATTCCTTTATTTCTTATTCATGTGTGTGACAGATCGGATTCGAGGCACTACTCTTCCTAATCCTATGATGATCTCGTCTGCTACAAATGATGTAGTAGAGGCTCTGAAGGTCTGCAAGGATTATTCTGTCACTTTCAATAACCGTAACTTCTTGATTGATCTTATTTACATGCCTCTCAAGAAGATCGATGTGATATTGGGTATGGACTGATTGTCAGCTAACTCACTATACATTGGTTGTAAAGAGAAGGCTATCTTCATTCCTATTGAGGAGACTACTCCTGTTGATGCAATTGAGAATCTGTAGATATTAATTTCTCTCTCCTGATAAATCTAATGGCTAATATTATATTGTTACTATAATATTTTATAATTGAAAAGATCATAAAATGTAATATGTCCAAACTAAGAATTTCATGCGATAAGATTTTAATTGTAATATACATTATCGTTTTAACCATCTACTAAAAAATAATATTACCTATATATTGTATGGATAAATAAATAAACATATCATTTTTTAATTTATTATATTTTCTAAGTCTAGTAAAATACCATAAATATTAATGGACGGAAAGTACTAACAAACAATTGTTTGAAATACAAAGCCTTAACAATTGAACAGAACCTTCTTTAATGCAAACTTTCTGATTAAAAAATTAGACATTTTTGGAAAACAAATATTTTTATTAAATGCATATTGAACAGAATAAAAAAAGTTTAATATAGTATTATTTTTCCAATAAATATTGATTAAAAAATTAAACATTCTTATAGTAGATGGAAAACGAATCAATTTTATTAAATACAACATTGAAGGCCGTTTGCTTTAGTTTTTTTTTTTTTTTTTTTAAGTTATAAATTTTGTTTTCATTAAAGCTACTTAGTTATTCCATCATTTTATTAAAAAAAATTGGACATCAAAAATTTAAAAACTCACTTAAATTCAAAGCTATTTCAAATAAATTCATATAAATATTTTTGTAATATAATTTTTTTTATAATACGATCTCGATAAAATTTTGATTAAAATATGTAGATTTCTTATTCCACCCCATACTTTTCTAGCGCACCATGTGAAATTATAATAATGCCCCTAGAAACCATAAATATACTTTCGGCGTAAGTCCAGAGTGCGCTTAAGAGAAGGGGTGAATTAGGATTTGAAATTTTTTATCGGTTTTATTAATACTTGTAATAATTTTTTGGTTTAATGTATGAAGTTTTATGAGTGTTTCTTTCTTTTCTAGTTAAGATATGATGAAATCGATAAATGCGGAAAACTAAATAACACAAGGATTTATCTTGATTCCTCTCACAGTCCTAGAGTACTTCAGTCCCCTTTCAATACGAAAGAGATTTCACTATAGTTAGAATGATTGTACAGCCAATTCACACCAATGGTAATGCTTACTATCTAACCTATAGAGAGATCAAAGGCTCTTAAAACCTTTAAAATCTAAACACTAAGTGCAAGAAGAACAATCATCTTCAATGCACTCACTTGCTTCCAACAATCCTGGATAGCAAGGAAACACAAAACACACAATCTTAATTCCAACAATCCTGAAAAAATAAGATGTGATACAACAAGAATTTTTTTAATAAGAAATTTGTAGTATATAAATCCAATGAAGGACTTCTTCTCTTTCAAATATGAAACTCAAGAACAATATACCCCCTTAAGTGCTCAAGATGCTTTTATGAATATGATATGAAAATGTTATTCAAAAAGTATCACTGTATGAAAATTCTGTTTGAAAAAATATGCAGAGAGTCTTTTATGATTGTTTGAAAGAGGTTGTTTGAAATTGAAAAAATAATATCAATTTATAGTAAAGTAAAAACTTTTTCAAATATCATGGCAATGGTTAGAAATATTCTGAAAATGTGTAAGTGAAAAGGTGCAAGAGGTGCCATGATAGATTATTTTCAAAAGGTGCAAGAAACAAAGTGATTTTTCAAAATATGGGCAGATACAATCGATTGCACAAATCAATCAATCGATTGCATATATTTCAACTTTAAAAAATTTTAAAAATACGTTATGACAATCGATTGTAATAGGGATGTAATCGATTGTATTAATTCCAAAAACATTTTCTTCGTAATTTTCAAAGGATACAATCGATTGAGGCAAATGTGCAATCAATTGCATTAGTTCAATAATTAAAAAATTATTATTTTGAAAAATATAGCCATTTAATTTGTGTCATATATCACCAGAATCTTTTTCAAATGTAATAGAATATTTTCTTGAATTTATATGAATGATTAAAAATATTTTTGAGCACTAAGATCATAAAAGTCAAGATTTTCATATACCTATGAAAAAGTCTTGAAACCATGAACTTGACTAATGATCCTTTGCCTTGAGTTATATCTTTTCCTTCTTGACACTAAGATATTTGTCTTCATCAAAACACATTCATCATACAGAAGCTTGACTTCACATTCTCCCCCTTTTTGATGATGACAAATATTCCTTTTTATGCTTTGTAATTTCCAGAACACTACTCCCCTTAAGATGTATAACTCCCCCTTTGTATGAGAAACTTGTAATTATTTGGACTTGATCATCTTGAAGGATTCTTTGTACCTTAAAATTTTAAGACAAAGGAAATACACAAGCATAACACATAACACCTTTCTCCCCCTTTGACATTATCAAAAAGAAGGAAAAGATGGTTGAAAGATAATAAAATGACAAACATACATTAATCATTCAACATAGATTATAAGAAATTATTCATAATTCTTATACCTTTGAGTTTTACCTCAGAGTAACTTCATCAAACAATCATCCTTTGTGAATATGATTTTGAAGCCTTTGTCACAAAGTTGGTTTATACTTAGAAGATTATGCTTTAGTCCTTTCAACATAAAGTACATCTTTAATGGATGTGAAAGTTAGTGATCCGACTTTGTCTATGCCAATAATTCTTACTTTAAGGTATTCCCCGTATGTAAAATAACCCTTGGACTTTTGAACTAGATTTGAAAGTTAGTTTGAGCCTTCCATCCAAAATGCTTAGAACCACCATTTATCAAAACACCTTATATTTTAAGTGGTCCTCAAGCAAACCTACAAAGAAAATTAAGTTTTATTTGGAACCCAATGTGCTTTGGGTCCATCATAGTTAGTTCCCTTCTTAACCCATACATAATGACCATTTTCCATGCTAAAGTTTCTAACATAACAAGCATTACGTGTATGTCCAACAATACCACAATAAAATCAAGTAGGTACAAAATTGCTTCCATACCTAGGAGTATAAGATTTATTCTTAACAAATATTTTCCTTTTATGATAATAATGAACTTTTTGTGCTTTATTCACTTTTTTCTTATTGGATTGGTCACTTGCGTTAACAAAGATAGTTTTACTAGTACATGGTTTGTTAAATTTTGAATAACCAAGACCACTTTTATCGTTGCAAAATCTTTGTTTTCTAAGGACATTATCCAATCCAATTTGTCCCTTTTCATACCTTTCAAGAACCCTTTTTAATTGGACAATTTGGAAAGAAAGTGATTCACACTCTTTGCATGTAAGATTCTGTTTTTCTTTTTCAAGAAAACTTTGTTTTTCAATTTAAAAATCTTTTTCAATGATGTCAATCTTTTCTTCAAGAGATGATATATGTTTCTTTTGAGTTGACACCTTTTTATATAAAATATTACATTCATTAAGTAGTTTATCAATAGCATTTAAAGAATCATTATCATAAGAAGATATTTCATTACTAACCTCTTCTTTTTCATCATCGGAACGATGTGTTGCTATTAATGCAAGATTTGCATGTTCTTTATATGATGATGAACTTATTTCATTATCATCCCATGCTACATATGATTTCTTTGACCTTATGTCCTTCTTTCCTTTGAAGTGTTTATTCTTCCTTTCAAGTGTAGAGAATTCACTTTTGACACGACATTTTTCTCCACATTTAAAGCATTTAATTTTCCTTGGTGGTGCTTCCAGTTTAATGATATCCTTTCTCTTTTCTTTTCTTAGGAATTTTTCAAACTTCTTGATAAGAGCATCATATTCACTACTAGTGGATTCATCCTCTTGATTGCTATCATGATTTTTTATCCTTGTCTTTAAAGCAACATCTTTTGAATCTTTTACTTGGATTTCATGCTTTTCAATTCTTGCAAATTCCGTCTCATATTCTTGAACTTTTCCGAACAAAGTTGTAGAAGTCATTGTGGATAGATTCTTCTTCTCGGATATTGTCATTACTTTTGGTTGCCATTCCATAGTTAAAGATCTAAGCACTTTAAGATTTAATTCGTCGTTAGTTAAAGTATTACCGAGTGCTTTCAAATGATTTGTCAAATGCACGAATCTTTTCTGCAAGTCGAGGATTTATTCCCGGTGCTGCATTCAGAATAACTCGTACTCTTGACTCAACATATTCAATCTAGATATTTTAACTTCAGTGGTTCCTTCATGAGTTTCTACCAATGTATCCCATATTTCCTTTATTGTTGTGCATGCCGAGACACAAAAGAATTCATCCATGCTAATGTCATACCCCAAAATTTGCCCTCCATCTACTCAAGAGATTTCATACATCTATGCTCAAGGATTCCTCAAGAGTTGATCAGACAAACTCTCTCCTAGACAATCAACCCAAACTAGGGTTTGGTATCTCTCAAGTCAAGATGAACTTCCAACATCTCCAATGGCCTTCATGCCTCCTCATATGCTTCAAAGATTCTCCATGTCAAGTTTCAAGCTTCACAAGTCAAGTTTCCCCAGACAATTGCTCAGATGGTTGAAAATCAGTTGTATTGGACAAAAAGTCAACTGTGGTCAACATACAGTCAAACTTCATAATTTTTTGTCAACATCCTCATTTTGAAGTTACATTCATCATTTGATCAAGGGTTGATCATGATTCATCAAGAAAACTCAAGATTTGCTCAAAAGTCAAACTTTCTAAATTAGGGTTTCTAGGTGAAAAGTCAATGAACTTTGATGATCATAACTTTCTCATACTTTCTCGAAATTTCCCACCAAAGCTCATTTTGAAGGAAATTCAATTCTCTACAACTTCATGTCTCACAAGAATGTCCAAAAATGCTTCATTTGAGAGGTATAGCTCAAAACATTACAGTCATTTTCAAAGTCAACAAAGTCAACTTTTGCTTTGAAGATATATTGACATGGTAACTCAATTGAGATGAGACCAAAAAGGTTGGTTAGAGGACTCTTAGAGATTTCCAAAAAGTCCAAGAACACTCAAAAATGTGGAAAATTGAGCAAGATACACTATTCAGAAGTTGGGCAATTTTGGACAATTGCACAAAAGGACATTTTGGTCAAAATGCAAAATTTTCCAAATGGGCCTATAATCTTTTGATCCAAACTTGTTCATGATATGATTTTTGACCCATAAATGCTTGGCTATGGTAATTTTCTATTTTATTGATTTTATTTTGGATTTTAAACCATTTAAATCCAAAATTAAATTACATAAAATATGAAAATAAAGTATTTTTTTCAAATGGTTTGGATTTATATCTTACTTAATGTCCAAGAAAGCCCATATTTCATACCAAATTCATGCATGATCACACATTGATGAGAAAATCAATTTTTCTTCAATATTTGATTTTATTTTTAAAGAAAATATTTGCACATTGATGGATGAATCTTTTTTGCTTGCTTTTGCCATCCAAACTTCTTCTATAAATGCTCAGCATTGTGTACAAACCAAGGAACGAAACCCTAACCCTAAAAACCACCCAAACTCTTGCAAAAAATTTCAAGGATTGGAGAAATTCGAATTTCAAATTGCAGCCACTCTCAGTCCAAACCATCCATTCCATCGTGCTCAGGAGGTTCCCAGGAGTTAAAAGCAACCTCTACTCGAAGCCCAGCCATTCAGAATCGAGCCATCTCACGCTCACCGGTTTGCATTTTTTCACTAATTCGAATTTTGAAATCCATGCATCTTTAACTGTTTTGACTTGTTTGTTTGAGATCAGGGCATCCATTAGAACATACTTGACGTGTTACATGGAAGGTTTAACGCCAGAACAAGAATATGCCATGGCTAAGGCAGTTTTTGTTCTTTCTTTCGAAACTCACGATGCAGCCATTTTCAGAGGAAACTAATAGTGCCATCGAACTCAGAAGGGTCGAATTAGGTAGACTAGGTCTTTCTCTTGCTTTGATTTTCCTTATTTCGCAGGTTTGAAGTTTATCGTCGCCGGAGAAGACGACCGGAGCTAGGGCTCCGGCGTTGGCGACTTGTTGACTCTGGCACGAGCAGGCGTGGCACCTTGGAGCTTTCTGATTCGTTCATTCGTTCAACCCTGGACCCCACGCGTGCTGACTCGGTTTGACTTATAACCAGGGACGCGTCATCACTCAAAAGCTTTGGATTTTGTCTTTTCCAACACAAAGTGCAACGTGGCCTAGCGGTTAAGGCATTCACTGTTGGTAGATCCTCTTGAAGGTCCCCTGCTCGATTCCCACTGGCACCGGTTTTTGGTTTCTTTTCACAAACTCATATTTTCTAACTATTTTCATATTTTCTAATTATTTTAATATTCATATGTTATTTTAATTAATTTCCACATTTTATTTACGCATTAAAAAATTATCAAAATTTATTTTTCTTTTTGCATTTATATTCTGAAAATCTTTATTTAATTTATAAAATTAAAAAATACATTTTTGCATGCATATTTATTTTTATTTGTAATTTTGCATTTAAATAATTGTAAATTCATTTTAAATTACTAAAATGCATCCAAAAAATCCCAAAAAATTATTTTAGCATATTTATATTATTTCCAGCATGTAATAATTTTCTCATATAAAAATTGCATTTTTTCTAACATTTTCTCTTATTTCGATTTCATCATATTTTCCGATTTCTCATTTGCTTCACAGGTTAATCCGATTCGGACGATTCTTCCATTCTTATTTTATTTTTCCAATAATGTAACTGTATATGGGATGTAATAGTTTAATTTAGGATTTTATTTTCCGCATGTTAAATTATGTATCTGCCCCAAAGCCTTGTAATAGCGTAGGATTTACATTTCCGCTTTTACATTCCGCATTTTAATTTCCGCACCCTATAAATTGCTAGTAATTAGGTGTGTATGGCAAGACTAAAATTGAACATAGCTCACTCTAATCTCAAGATAACATATTCTGAAATCAACACACTTCTTTCACACACGCACCCCTTAGGGTAATTCTCTCTCGATGCCTTTCGATTCAAAATGGTCATGTCCCTCGAACGTAGAGGTATTCTAGCATCGTTGCCTTCAAACAAATCATCATAGTCCTTCGATACAAAGATCATAAGACCCACGATGTCGCCTCCGAATACATGATCTTGACCTCGATTGTCGCCTACGAAAATGATGATAGTCCCTTGAATGTGCTAGGATACTTCCTACAAGTTGCTTTATGACCATCCGATGTCCCTTCGAATGTCCGCTTACATCCAACGAATGGAGCTACCTACTAACTAATGGTATGGCTAGCGCTATTCTAAAGGAATGTAGAAAAACGATCAATTCGAGTGGGTAAATAAGTCTTTTAGTTGCTTGCTCTAAAAATCAAAATGCTTTTCACACCACACACTCTTTTTCAAAGTTCAAATTCCTTTCAAAACAAAACATTTCCGAACACTTTGTATACACTCCTACATGAGTCATTACAAAGTCAAAGCGAAATGCCTTTTTCAAAACATCTTTGTCAAACACACAGAAAGCAATTTTAAAAGTGATCTAGAGCAACTAAGAGCCCGTAGATAACTACGGATGGAAAGGGGTGCTAATACCTTCCCTTTTCATAACCATTCTCCCGAACTCAGAATCTAACGAAGGTCTTTTTCTGTTACTTTTAACTTCCCTTAATTGGATAAAAATAAAAGTCGGTGGCGACTCTTGCTATCCGCACATTTGGATACAAAAATCCTACAAAGTCAGTTCACCGTGTTACAGAACTGGCGACTCTGCTGGGGATTACACCCTAAAAGAGAGAATTGCCTTAGGGGTTTCTAGATAACTTTTACCGCTTTCTGTTTGACTTGTTTGCTTTACTTTAAAGGGTTGCTTGGGTATTATATTGTTGGGGGATCCTACACCCGGATCCGGGTTTCTTTTTAGGTAAGTGGAATTAGATCATCGCGACCGTTAGACGTATAACTAAACGGTCAACATGATGGCTACGTTAGCGTGACACTTTGGTTGTCCCGATACTCTTCATTCCCAAGTTGAAGATAGTATTTGGCTTCTGCGTGGTGTCATCAAGCGCTAACTAAACTTTTAGAACCTTAATTGACCCATCTTGGCCATTAGAAGGTAGTGAGATGGCCGGCTTTGGTGTAGACCGAGGTTGGTTGATACTCGATGCTACGCTCATTGAGATTAGACTTTTGGGACATTTTCGATCGACCACTTGGCCGTCAGATTGAAATAAGCGCCTACGAAAGATCTGTGATGTGAGATTCCTAGAACCGGTTACTATTATAGGACAGATGAACCAACTCAAACTTTTGGTAGGGTAATCACCTATACCTCATGCAAGCCTTAACCCTAGGCTCATTGTGTGAATTGTTTGTGTGTGCTAAACATGACATCATGACATCATTCGCATTGCATATCATTTCTAACTATTTCAAGGACCTAGGATTTATCTTTGCTCTGCTTTGTAGGGATTATGGCTTCTAGAAAGACTATCCGAATCAACTTCATGGGTATCCTTCTCAACTCAAAGAATTGGTTTCGAAATTCCGACCATGTTCGGTTCATCAAAAGACATGGTTATCTACTTGACTTGGTTATCTCCGGTTTTGAAGAAGATATGATGCATGTCCTATTCCAGTTCTTTGATCCGAAACACCATTGCTTCACATTTCCCGATTATCAGTTGGTTCCTACCTTGGAAGAGTTCTCTAAGCTACTTGGGGTACCTATTCTTGACCAAATACCATTCACCGGTTTGGAAAAGGTTCCTAAGTTCGAAGACATCGCATCCGCCTACATCTTAAGCGCCGACATTGAAGCCAATTGGGAAACTAGAAGTGGAGTTAAGGGTTTACTTTCCAAGTTCTTAATTAAGAAAGCCCGAGAATTCCTCAAAGTTATGAGTTTCCATGCATTTGAAAATATTGTGGCCTTGTTAATTTATGGTTTGGTTCTATTTCCTAACTCGGATCAGTTCATCGATATCAATGCCATCAAGTTGTTCCTTACCCGCAATCCAGTGCCTACTTTGCTTGGAGATATCCTGCATTCTCTCCACACTCGTACTACTAAGAGACAAGGAACTCTCATGTGTTGTATACCGTTACTTTCAAGGTGGTTTATTTCGCACCTTCCTCCATCAGTTTTGAAGAATGAACAAAGGTTGAGATGGTCTCAAAGGTTAATGTCACTCTCTCATTCCGACATCCGTTGGAATATTTTCTCTCAAAAGGACTTCACATTCATTGGCGTTGTGGAGAATTCTAATGTACCACTCCTTGGTATAAGGGAGGTATTACTTACAACCCTTCTAGCTCTACGTCGGTTTGGTTTTGCTCAAGAGATGGTCCACGATATGCTTCTCCAAGATATTGTGTTCGATTACAATCACGATCTCCGCATTACCGACGAAGGTTCATACACGCTGGGGCATGGTAAAGAAGCGATACCAAGACTTTGGGGCACCGAACTCCATTCCTTGGGAACCTTACCTCAAATGGGTGCGAGCTCGAGCTCAAAACCTCATGATGCCATTCACGCTGCTTTACCAAGAATTATGGAACCTTGCTATAGGTGACGTACCCTATCTGTTCTCCATCCTGACATGCCTACTGATTTTGAAGACTTGAAGAGATCCTGGATTCAGCTTAAAGAAGAGAGGGATACCTTTGAAGCTCAGTGTTACGCAAGTGAGAAGAAAGTGTTAGAGTTGACCAAGCTACTTCACGAGGAGCGAAGCATCAACGCCTACATCGGCACCAAGAGGAAGCGCCCATGGGAGACTTAGAGCTTTAGGATGTTTATGTTTTCTTTTATTGTTTTGAACTATCTCTTGTACTTAAAAAGAAAAAGAATAATGAAAAAGTACTAATAAATGTTTGTTCATTGCTTGTTTAACAAATTTAAATTCCTAAGGTCCTTGAAAATATTGCATTGCATTCGCATAAACATTGCATAGCATAGCATAACATTGCATCACAAGTACATTGGAGATTGGTTTTCTCATTTGCTCGCTATTTATTTTAGCAGAAATGGCTCTTGAACAGACTGTCAAAGATCTTCGAGCTCGTAATGCTGGCCAGCAGATGTTCACCACTTGGTCCAAGGCCAAGAAGATTTGAAGAAGCTCATCAACAAGAAGAAGAAGGTTGTTGGTCTCTCAACATGGGCGCGCCAAAGGTGGTCCTAAGGTGGTCAGCCGTATTGAGCTCTCTGAAGGAAGTGTCCATACTGAGGAAAGTAACAAGGGTGATGGTGAAGGCAGCCAGCATGAGCCTGAAAAAGACTATGATAATGGCCAGTACTCTGAGGAAGATGACAAGTACAAGCAACTTGAAGATCGTCTGAATGCTGTGGAAAACCTGAAGATGTCCGGGCTGAATTTTGATGATCTGAGTCTCGTTCCTGGTGTTGTGATTCCTCCCAAGTTCAAAGTTCCTACTTTTGCCAAATATGATGGCATGTCTTGCCCAAAGCTGCATTTGAAGTCCTATGTCCAGAAGATCAATCCCCACACTGATGACAGAAAGTTGTGGATGCACTATTTTCAAGAGAGTTTGTCCGGAACCCAGTTGGAATGGTACTATCAGCTAGAGAATGACCGTATCCGTACTTGGAGTGATTTGGTGATGCTTTCTACGCAGTATGAGTACATGTTGAATTGACACCCACTCGCATGCAACTACAAAGCATGTCTATGGGTCGTGATGAGAAGTTCAAGGAGTATGCTCGAAGTGGAGAGACCTAGCAGGTAGTTCAACCACCCTTGTCCAATAGGAGTTGGTTGATATGTTCATGGGACACCGACAGCCCATTCTTCAATCATCGATTGGAAACTCTTCATCCGGATTCACCGAAATGATACTTACAGCGAGCGAATTGGTATCAAGAGGGAAGATTCGAGAGACATCTTCAAATGCCAAGAGATCTTTTGGTGGTAAGAAAGAAGCCAATGCCGTATGGTCGAAAAGCCGAGCCAAGATCGATCGTGCTCAATCTGTGGGGCAGTGATCTCCAACCCTACATCGGACAACCTCGTGAGACAACGCGAGCTTAAGCGCCACGAAGACAGCATTTAAGATCAACATGTCTTTGTCGCAAGCCTTGCAACACATGTTGAAAGCGAGTTAATTACCCGAGGATCCTCCTCGAATGTCAACACTTCTCCAGTACAATCCAAATGCTAAGTGTGCTTACCATTCCAATAGCCTGTGGCATAACGACAATTGTTGGGCTTTGAAGAACAAGATTCGAGATATGATCAAGCTGCAGATTGAGTTTGATCCTCCCATGGAGACTCGAATGTGATCAACGCCTATGCCTAATCATGACAAGAGTTCCAATGCTGTTGGCGACGATACTTATGTTTTCAATATAGATGACTTGACCATTCCTCCGATGATGTTAAGAAGAATTTGTTGCAAGCCGTGTCAATCCGGATGCCCAGAATTGTCGTTGGTGCCCATCTCGCACGATGGTTGTGCTTGGTTGAGAAGACGTGTTCGTGCATGATGGATAACCGTGAGATATTATTTCTAAAACCACCTGCGTGTTGCGTGAAGAAATGTCTAAGTTGAAGATTGACAATGCGAGAAACTGCACCATCCGTGGGATACCTTGGGGCAGCAAGTGGAAAATATGATTACATGGTGAAGTACACTGTTCCCCGAGAGCTACAAGATTCCTATTGAAGATGTTAAGGCGACCGGATGGGGTGACGATTTCTAAGACTATGCGGATGTTAACACAATAAGGATTTCCTCTGATCCCGTGCCTAGAGTGGCACCTCTCATTATCACTTCTCCAAGACCAGCCCATATTCCTCGACAAAGCTATCCCTTGGAACTATGGAGTGATGTTTACTATCATGGTGTCAAGCAAGATCCTCGACAATTGAAGATCTTACCATTGGAGCTTCTATTCGACATCGACAACATCACCGGATCCAGAAGGTGACCGAACCGAAGGGTATTCTCTAGAGATCTCTCCTCCAAAAGACTGCGACTCCACTCGTATCCATCCTACTCCACCAATATCCCGCTAGAGGAAAGAACCAGGCTCATCCCGCTCAACCGTAGTACCAAAGGAAGTTCAAGACACCTCCAAACAAGAAATGGAGGAAATTAAGATCATCAAGAAGAGTGATTACAATGTTGTGGAACAATTGGGACAAACTCCGTCCAAGATATCCATGCTTGCTTGCTCTTTGTGCTCGAGGCTCATGCTAATGCTTGGTGAAGTTTCAAGAATGCTCATGTGCCGCAAGACACTACCACCGATCAATTCGAAGTTTGTATTGCTAGCCGGCTGCCAACAACGGCTAGGCTTCTCGATGCGATTTGACTCTCGAAGAAGAAACAAAGCCTTGCACATCTCTCGAATGCAAGGCACTACACTATCTCATGTCTTGGTGGATACCGGTTCTGCTTTGAATATCCTTCCGAAGATCGCTTTTGATCGACTTGATGTCGAAGGGTTGGTTCGAGACCCGGTGACATAATCGTGAGAGCTTTTGATGGTTCAAGCGAACAAGATTGGAGAGCTCACTCTTCCTGTAAAGTCGGTTCCCGACTTTTGACTCTACTTTCTTTGTCATGGACATCCGTCCAGCCTACTTGCCTACTTGGACGCCCTTGGATACATGGGGCAGGCGCTGTTACCTACCTTGCATCGAAACTGAAGTACCGTGAAAGGGAAGGTTGTCAAGATGTGGTGAAGAAGAGTATATGGTCATCATCTGATCATTCCGATACCTCGAGATGGAGGGTGAATTCTTTAGACTCCGTCAAGCTTTTGAAACAATACCCAGTCATGCTGCTGACTCTCCTGCCACTCCCGAGATTACACAAGCTCCGCCTAGGATGGCCTCACTGAAAGCTCAAGCTATCGTTGAACAAGGAGGTAGTGCTATTTGGGACAGCTCCGATCTTCCTTCAAATCGACAAGACTGGTTTAGGCTTCACTATCAAGGGTCAAGATGATACGCCGCGAACGTGCGGCCAACTTCCTTCCGCATCGCCAGTGGAATCCATGCTATAGAAGACACGACAACGGCTTCGACATCGCAAGTGGATCTTCCCAACTCCGACAAAGGCTCAAGAATTGGAAGACCAAGACGTCATACCAATCTCCTTTAGTCGAGTAATTGCTCTTGTTTTGTTTTTTTTCGTATTTCTTTATGTTTTGAACAATAAACTTTGAAAGCCTAGTGCCTTGCCCGGCATCATGGCTCGTTTGTGAGGGTTATTATCTTCGTTTGCGTATTTTCATTCAATAATTCGTTGGACTTTTGCATTCAATTGTTTGTTTTCTTTCTTTACTTTATCACCCCTTCAAAAGCTATGTGTTTTACACACACCCACGTGATACACCGCAGAATCACTCCGAATCTGTTAATAACAACTATGCTAGTGCTAAATATGACTTCGATAATCCGATCTACCAAGCCAAGACGAAAGTGAGGAAGATTGTGAAGTGCCGGAGAACTTGCCGACTGCATGCAAGAAGAAGAGCGAGTTATATGACCACACGAAGAACAAAGTCGAGGTTGTGAATTTGAATCGATGAAAAGAAAAGAGATCAAGGTAGGAGCGGTCTTGAGAATATTAAAGAAAGGTTGATTCAGATGCTACGAGACTATGTTGAGGTTTTTGCTCATACAAGACATGCTGTTTAGACATTGATATTGTGGTACACCGATGCCGACAAAAGAAGGTTTTCTCCAGAAAAGAAGGTCGTCGATGCGCCCCGAGATGTCGAGAAAATCAAAGCCGAAGTTATGAAGCGTTCAACGCTGGTTTCTTAGTGTCACCTCTTATCCCCTGGTTGCAAATGTGGTACCGTGCCCAAGAAGGATGGTAAAGTACGAATGTGTGGGATTACAGATCCGAACAAAGCAAGTCCGAAAGATGATTTCCACTCATATTGATGTTCGTTGACAACACCGCTCAACACAAGGTTTTCTCCTTCATGGATGGTTTCTCCGGTTACAATCGATCAAAATGGCTCTCAAGACATGGAGAAGACTACTTTTGTTACACAGGGGCACTTCACAAGGTTATGCCGTTCGATCGAAGAATGCAGCGCCACTTATCGCGCATGGTGACATTATTTCATGACATGATTCATCACGAGATAGAGGTCTACGCCGACGACATGATAGCTCGATCACAGATCAAGAAGAACATCTTGATCATTTGCGAAACTATTTGATGATTGAAGAAGTATAGATCGAGACTTAATCCTAACAAGTGCACCTTTGAGTCGATCCGAAAACTCCCGAGGTTTGTTGTCGTGGAAAGGTATTGAAGTCGATCCCGCAAAGTTAAAGCCATTCAAGAAATGCCAGCTCCCGCACCGAGAAGGAAGTCGAGGTTTCTTGGGCCGAATTACATTGCCGATTCATTGCACACTTAATCGCACCGTGAGCCAATCTTCAAGTTACTTAAGAAAGATCAAGTAGTGGAATGGAACGATTGCCGATCGCTTTTGACAAAATCAAGGAGTACCTACAGTAATCCTCCCATCCCGATGCCACCAAGGAAGACCTCTTATCATGTACTTGACGGTAGAGAACTCAATGGGGTGTGTGTTGGGCAACATGACGAGTCCGGCGAAAAGAGCATGCGATATACTACCTTAGCAAAATTTTACCGATCGTGAAACAAGATACTCAAATGAGAAAATTTGCAACGCTTTTGGCTGCTCACGACTAAGACAAGATATGTTGACACACACTACCTTGTTGATTTCAAGATGGATCCGATAAAATACATATTTGAGAAACCAGCTCTCCGGAAGAATAGCAAGATGGCAAATGATCCTGACCGAATACGACATCCAAGACACTTCTCGGAAGCGATCAAAGGAAGTATAGTAGCCGATCATTTAGCTCATCAAGCCGTAGATGACTATCGCCTATGCGCTCGAATTTCCGATGAAGATGTTTTGCTAGTCACAGATTGCGAAGAACCGGCCCAGCATTTAAGGACCGAACAAGGATCCCGATGGACTATGGTTTTGATGGAGCCTCAAACGACTTGGCAATGGCGTTGGCGCCATCATTACATCTCCTACAGACACACTTTCACCGCCAGATTATGTTTCAATTGCACTAACAACATGGCCGAATATGAAGCATCATGGGTATCAAAGTCGCTATTGATTTAAGAATCAAGTTCTTGCAAGTATATGGAGACTCACTTTAGTGATCACCGATTATAAGGGATATAAGCATCCGAATCTTATTCCTATCGAGAGCATGTTCGAGTTTGATCCCTACTTTGAAGAGATTACTTTTGATCACATTCCACGAGAAGAGAATCACTGGCGACGCATTAGCTACTATGTCGCCTATGTTCAAGGTCGATGGGACAACGAGGCTCCCGGATCATCATTGAGAAGTTTGACGAACCAAAGATATTGTTATGAGCTTGATACAGAGAGAAACCTTGGTACTATAACGTGAATGTATCTTGAGACTGGGAATATCCGCAGGGCATCACAACGATAAGAAGTTCATGAGAAGATTTGCATCCAAATTCTTCCTCAAGAACGGCATCTTGTACAAGCGCAACCACGACTTGTGCTTCTACTGTAGACCGTGAAACAAAGAATGCGTATCATGGAAGAGTTACACGAAGGCACATTTGGTACCCACTCAAAGGACACACCATGGCTAAGAAGATTTTGAGAACAAAGTTACTATTGGTCCACCATGGAAGCCGATTGTCACCGCTATGCTCGATCTTGTCACAAGTGCGATATATGCCGCAAAGTGCACGTACTCCAAGACCAATGTTCCGACAGCTCCTTGGCCTTTGCAATATGGGGCATTGACATGATTGGAGAAACAAGCCCACAGCTTCCAATGGACATCGCTTCATCCTTGTGGCAATAGATTATTTCACCAAGTGGGTAGAAGCACCTCGTATGCATCTGTTACCAAGAATGTTGTGGCTCGATTCATCAAGCATAATCTTATCCGTCGGTATGGCACCCCGAAAGGATTATCACGATAACGGTTCCAATCTCAACAACAAGATGATCACCGAACTCTGCACGCAGTTCAAGATCAAGCATCACAATTCTTCTCCATATCGGCCTAAGATGAATGGCGCAGTGGAAGCCGCCAACAAGAGTATTAAGAAGATTATACAGAAGATGACAATGACTTACAAAGATTGGCATGAGATGTTACCATTCGCTCTTCATGGTTATCGCACTACAGTACGAACATCAACAGGGGCAACCCCCTTCTCTCTTGTATACGGTATGGAAGCCGTTCTACCCATCGAGGTTCAGATACCCTCAACCAGAGTCCTCCAGGACGCAGAGTTAGGCGAAGACGATTGGATCCAAACTCGCCTTGACCAGATCAACTTGATTGATGAGAAACGACTCGCATCCATCTGCCATGGACAGATTTATCAGAAACGAATGATCAGAGCATTTAACAAGAAGGTCAAGCACCGAGTCTACCAAGTCGGTGATCTAGTAGTCAAGCGCATCATTCTTCCACAAGGTAATCCTAGGAAAATGGACTCCCACCCACGAGGGACCATTTGTAGTCAAGATGATTTTCCGGAGCTATGATACTTAGCACCATGGATGGTGAAGACTTCCCACACCCCGTGAACGCAGACATAGTCAAAAATACTACGATAAAGAGACCCGCTAGGTCGATGCCTAGGCAAAAATAAGTATCTGCGAACCAAAAGGTTCGGAAAAATTAAGGATATATACAAAACATGTACACCCGCAAGTCGAAAACCCGAAAAGGCGGGCAAAAAGGTATCCCGTAGGTCAAACCCGGCGGTCTAGGCAAAAGTTAGATTCAAGCGCATTTACTATGTCTCTTCCAGATCACCGCCTGCACTACTATCAGATTCAAGATTCAAATGGCTAAGATCACTACTCACTTTCACCGACAAAGGGATGAGATAGTCAAATATATGAGTACTAGCATAGTTGGAACTTAACGAGATTGTTTCCGCATAGCTTTTTACCTTTCTTGTGTACAAACTACTTGGCCATACGCCACCTTTCAAATAAATGCAAACTTCTTTCCCTTTACAATTTCTGCTGTTGTTATTTGCAATAAGTCCAACGTTTGCTTTGAATGATTATACGCATTTGACAATAAGAATCTAATCACAAACATACGAAAAGTGAACATACAAAAGTACTTACTAGTGCTCCGTGAATTGGGACGACGACGAAAGTCACCAAAGCATTCCCCCACAGAGCATGATCCCTGCAAGGGTGTCACTCACAACACAATTTCCCCGACAGAGCAAAAGGGAATCCACGAGCTGCAATTCCACTCGACTAAGCAATGTTACATCGGTCTCCAAGCAGTAACACCTCACCCCCAGTCAAGGTATTTATCCCCAAGTATCTCTCATCCGTCCTTTTCCCCAACAGCAGATCCGACCCAAACTTGGTCGATAGTGCATCGGAGGAACCTACATCTTCATTCCCCACCAGAGATTACAACGGATCCTGACTCTTCCAGCCCGGTCTCCCAGCAACTATCAAATGCTCTCTAGCGAGATCTACACTCTGAATCCCCAGTAGAGCACCTCCTAAATTTCCTCAGCAGGATCTACATACAAGGTCCCCAACGGATCGCCTCCCAGATTCTCCTCAGCAGGGTCTATATATGAGATCTCCAACAACGAGCTTCTCAATCTCTACCTTCCTCAACAATATCTAGGCCCAAGACTTGGTCAGATAGTGCATCGGAGGAATCCAGGATATCTTTCTTCTCCTTCCAAAGCAGGGTTCTCACTTACTCAATTCCCCAAGCAGGAGTCAGAAATCCTCAAACAAAGCATCCGCATCTTCTTCAAGATGGATATGTTTTGAAATACCACAACATCTATCATTCATACATTACTCATAAAGTCATAATTCATGCATATGTCATTCATACACTATCATGCATCATACTTTGCATAAAACTAACGAATATTCTATCAAAGTTTCTCTTGCTTTCTCCAAAACAGGTAACGGTCACTTCTGACGCAAACTGGTCCAGGATTAAGCCCCGAACCGACGGGAAAACTATCCGAAAGACCACCTCTGGTTATCCTCCGATAACAGGCAATGGATCAACACCGATGCACAATGGGAAGCTATCCACATTTTTGCCAACTACTATCTCCCCGTAGTAATCGCACGAAGATTTATTCGACTCTTCCTATTATCAACAAAGAACTATAGAGTCTAGCGACGATCTGGCTTGCCTTGGATGGCATCTTAAGCCCATCTCTATGCTCCTTCCAAACGCTCACGAGCCCAGCGACGGCTCACTCCCCAAAGATCGATCTTTCCGTGGCATCTTAAGCCCATCTCCGCCAATTCCCTATCAACATTCTCGAGTCTAGCGACGACTCATCCTTCAAAGTATCCAAATGGCATCCTGAAGCCCATTCCGCGTCATCCACCAACAATGAGTGCAAATTTTATTGAAAGTGTTCAATCATCTTCTACCTGTGTCACGAAGACAAGCGTGTCAATCTAACCCTCCAGACAAGAAGATTGAACAGGGCAGTGTCATACCCCAAAATTTTCCTCCATCTACTCAAGAGATTTCATACATCTATGCTCAAGGATTCCTCAAGAGTCGATCGACAAACTCTCTCCTAGACAATCAACCCAAACTAGGGTTTGGTATCTCTCAAGTCAAGATGAACTTCCAACATCTCCAATGGCCTTCATGCCTCCTCATATGCTTCAAAGATTCTCCATGTCAAGTTTCAAGCTTCAAGTCAAGTTTCCCCATAAATTGCTCGATGGTTGAAAATCAATTGTATTGGACAAAAGTCAATGTGGTCAACATACAATCAAACTTCATAATTTTTGGTCAACATCCTCATTTTGAAGTTACATTCATCATTTGATCAAGGGTTGATCATGATTCATCAAGAAAACTCAAGATTTGCTCAAAAGTCAAACTTTCTAAATTAGGGTTTCTAGGTGAAAAGTCAACTCAACTTTGACCGATCATAACTTTCTCATACTTTCTCGAAATTTCCCACCAAAGCTCATTTTGAAGGAAATTCAATTCTACAACTTCATGTCTCACAAGAATGTCCAAAAATGCTTCATTTGAGAGGTATAGCTCAAAACATTACAGTGTCATTTTCAAAGTCAACAAAAGTCAACTTTTGCTTTGAATATATATTGAGCATGGTAACTCAATTGAGATGAGACCAAAAGGTTGGTTAGAGGACTCTTAGAGCTTTCAAAAGTCCAAGAACACTCAAAATAAAATTATGGTCAATAATTACACCATGATCCAAACTTGTTCATGATATGATTTTTGACCCATAAATGCTTGGCTATGGTAATTTTCTATTTTATTGATTTTATTTTGGATTTTAAACCATTTAAATCCAAAATTAAATTACATAAAATATGAAAATAAAGTATTTTTTTCAAATGGTTTGGATTTATATCTTACTTAATGTCCAAGAAAGCCCATATTTCATACCAAATTCGTGCATGATCACACATTGATGAGAAAATCAATTTTTCTTCAATATTTGATTTTATTTTCAAAGAGAATATTTGCACATTGATGGATGAATCTTTTTTGCTTGCTTTTGCCATCCAAACTTCTTCTAGAAATGCTCAGCATTGTGTACAAACCAAGGAACGAAACCCTAACCCTAAAAACCACCCAAACTCTTGCAAAATTTTTCAAGGATTGGAGAAATTCGAATTTCAAATTGCAGCCACTCTCAGTCCAAACCATCCATTCCATCGTGCTCGAGGTTCCTGTGAGTTAAAAGCAACCTCTACTCAAGCCCGACCATTCGTAATCGAGCCATCTCACGCCACCGGTTTGTTTTTTCACTAATTCAATTTTGAAATCCATGCCTTTAACGCTTTGACTTGTTTGTTTGAGATCGTGGCATCCATTAGAACATACTTGACGTGTTACATGGAAGGTTTAACGCCGTAACAAGAATATGCCATGGCTAAGGCGCTTTTGTTCTTTCTTTCAAACTCACGATGCAGCCATTTTCGAGGAAACTAATAGTGCCATCGAACCTAAGGGTCGAATTAGGTAGACTAGGTCTTTCTTGCTTTGATTTTCCTTATTTCGCAGTGTTTGAAGTTTATCGTCGCCGAGAAGACGACCGAGCTAGGGCCCGCCCGGCGACTTGTTGACTCCGCACGAGCAGGTGGCACCTTGGAGCTCGATTCGCTCGCTCGCTCAACCTCGACCCCACGCGAACTCGGTTTGACTTATAACCGTGACGCCATATCACCAAAAGCTTTGATTTTGTCTTTCCAACACAAAGTGCAACGTGGCCCAGCGGTTAAGGCATTCACCGTTGGTAGATCCTCTTGAAGGTCCCCTGCCGATTCCCCACCGCACCGTTTTTGTTTCTTTTCACAAACTCATATTTTCTAACTATTTTCATATTTTCTAATTATTTTAATATTCATATGTTATTTTAATTAATTTCACATTTTATTTACGCATTAAAAATTATCAAAATTTATTTTTCTTTTGCATTTATATTCTGAAAATCTTTATTTAATTTATAAAATTAAAAATATTTTTGCATATTTATTTTTATTAATTTTGCATTTAAATAATTGTAAATTCATTTTAAATTACTAAATGCATCCAAAATCCAAAAATTATTTTAGCATATTTATATTATTTCCAGCATGTAATAATTTTCTCATAAAATTGCATTTTTCTAACATTTTCTTATTTCGATTCATCATATTTTCGATTATTTGTTTCACAGTTAATCCGATTCGACGATTCTTCCATTCTTATTTTATTTTTCCAACAATGTTCAGATATGGGATGTAATAGTTTAATTTAGATTTTATTTTCCGATAAAAATATATCCCGCCCAAAGCCTTGTAATAGCGAGATTTACATTTGCTTACATCCGATTTCCTTTCTATAAATTGCTAGTAATTAGGTGTATGGCAAGACTAAAATGAACATAGCTCACTCTAATCTCAAGATAACATATTCTGAATCAACACTTTCTTCACACACACGCACTAATTCTCTCGATGCCTTCGATTCAAAATGGTCATGTCCTCGAACGTAGGTATTCTAGCACCGCTGCCTTCAAACAAATCATCATAGTGTGATACGGTGAACTGACTTTGTAGGATTTTTGTATCCAAATGTGGATAGCAAGAGTCGCCACCGACTTTTATTTTTATCCAATTAAGGGAAGGTAAAAGTAATAAAAGACCTTCGTTAGATTCGAGTTCGGAGAATGGTTATGAAAAGGGAAGGTATTAGCACCCTTTCCATCCGCAGCTTATTCTCATGGGCTCTTAGTTGCTCTTAGATAACTTTTTAAAATTTGCTTTCGTGTGTTTGACAAAGATGTTTTGAAAAGGCATTTCGCTTTGACTTTGTAATAACTCATGTAGGAGTGTATACAAAGTGTTCGGAATGTTTTGTTTTGAAAAGAATTTGAACTTTGAAAAAAAGTGTGGTGTGAAAAGTATTTGATAGAGCAAGCAACTAAGAGACTTATTTACCCACTCGAATTGGTCGTTTTGTTGTACTTCTACATTCCTTTAGAATAGCGCTAGCCATACCATTAGTTAGTAGGTAGCTCCATTCGTTGGATGTAAACGGACATTCGGGACATCGGATGGTCATAGAAAGCAACTTGGAAGTATCCTAGCACATTCGAAGGACTATCATCATTTTCGTAGGCGACAATCGAGGGTCAAGATCATGTATTCGGAGGCGACATCGTGGGTCTTATGATCTTTGTATCGAAGGGACTATGATGATTTGTTTGGAAGGCAATGGTGCTAGAATACCTCTACGTTCGAGGGACATGACCATTTTGAATCGAAAGGCATCGAGAGAGAATTACCCTAAGGGGTGCGTGTGTGAGAGAAGTGTGTCAAATTCAGATATTTTATCTTGAAGATTAGTGTGTGCTATGTCCATTGTTATCTTGCCATACACGCCTATTTACTAGCAATTGATAAGGGTGCGGAAAGTAAAATGCGGAATGTAAAGTGCGGAAAGGTAAATCTACGCTATTACATGGCTTTGGGGCAGATACATAATTTAAGCTTGCGGAAAATAAAAGCCTAATTTAGACTATTACATCCCATAAGCAATTACATTATTGAAAAGTAAAATAAAAAAACGGAAGAAACGTCTGAATCGGATCAACCTGTGAAAGAATACGAAAATCGGGAAATATGATGAAATTGAAATAAGAGAAGATGTTAGAAAAAATGAAATTTTTAATATGAGAAAATTAATATATGCTGGAAATAAGATAAATAAGCTAAAATAATTTTTTGGGATTTTTTGGAAAAGATTTAATAATTAAAATGCAATTTATAATGATTTAAATGCTAAAATAAAAATAAAATAAATATGCATGCAAAAATTATATTTTTTAATTTATTAAATTAAATAAAGATTTTTGGAATGTAAATGTGAAAATAAAATATTTTTTTGGTAATTTTTAATGCAGAATAAAAATTGTAAAAAGAAATTAAAATGAATGCAAATATTAAAATAGGAAAAGTATGAGAAATATGCAAGTTTTGGAAAAAGGAATGGAAACCGGTGCTAGTAGGATTCGAACTGGGGACACAAGCCTCAAACCCTGAAAACCAACGCGCTGACCAACTGAGCTAGACGTGTCAACTGTTTGGAAACAGACTGAGTGGAATACACGCGTTGCTTCCCCATTGCCTCATCCTTCGCGCCAACGATCGTCTTCTCCGATTCAAATATTTGAAAGTTAGCGTCGGCTTTGGCTCGACGCTACAGGCCCTGGCAAAATCAAAAAGCAAGCATACATAATATAAATTAATTCTAAAGCCATGGTTCGATTGCTGGACTCATTCCGAACACGATGGTATAGGTCTTGTTGGCCAATTTTTCCTGTATAGAGAAACCCTAAAACGGCACATAAACCCTAAACATGGTGAAACACGATTCCGGTCATAAAAATCCAATTGGCTTGCCCAGAAAGTTTGTAAACTTGATGCTAGACACAAACAAACAATCAAAACAGGTTAATAATGCATGAATGTGAGAAATCGAAATTTGAAAATTCAAGAACAAACCAAACACGGATTGCTTGATTCTTGATGTTTTTTGGCAATGTAAGTATCTGGAATCACTCCTGGGGTATCAAGGAATGTGTTTGACACCTCAAAACTGATTGAAACGAGCTGGAACAAGGATTACCAATTGCTTCAAGAACACGATTTCTTTGAGTTTGGATTAGGGTTTGTGGAGCAATTTTTCCGTCTTTTCTTGATAGGTATGCATCATATATTTATACTGGATGGATTTGGGATTGAATTTGGAAAGAATCAATCAATATTCAATGGAAATCAAATTTGATATTTCCATGAAAATCAAATCTTCAAAGCTTGATCAATTTCAATCCAATCTTGCCTTTCTTGCTCCAATTTCGAATTTGCTGGCATTTGTGAGTTAATTGGACCTTAAGGAAAGAATAAAATCAATCTTTGCCATTAATTTCAATTTTATAATTTATTTTAAGATTTAATTTGCATTTAAATGAATAAATTACAAATTAAATAGAAAAATAAATCAAAAATTCGTGGCTTTGGGCTTGGACACTCCTAATTGCTTGAGGAACAAGTTAGGATGAAGAAAAGTAGGCCCATTTGCAAAAGATTTGATTTTTGAAGTATCTCTCTGTGCATTCTTCCAAAATTGCCCAACTTGTGGATGGTGTAACTTGCTCAATTTTCCACATTTTTGAGTGTTCTTGGACTTTTTGGAAAGCTCTAAGAGTCCTCTAACCAATGTCTTTGGTCTCATCTCAGTTGGAGTTACCATGCTCAAAATATCTTCAAAACAAAAAGTTGACTTTTTGTTGACTTTGAAAATGACCGTAATGTTTTGAGCTATACCTCTCAAATGAAGCATTTTTGGACATTCTTGTGAGACATGAAGTTGTAGAGAATTGAATTTCCTTCAAAACAAGAGGTGGTGGAAAAATTTGAGAAAGTATGAGAAAGTTATGATCACCAAAGTTCATTGACTTTTCATCTAGAAACCCTAATTTAGAAAGTTTGACTTTGGGCAAATCTTGAGTTTTCTTGATGAATCATGATCAACCCTTGATAAAATGATGAATGTAACTTCAAAATGAGGATGTTGACCAAAAATCGAAGTTTTGACTGTATGTTGACCACAGTTGACTTTTGTCCAATAACCCGATTTTCAACCATCCGAGCAATTGTCTGAGGAAACTTGACTTGTGAAGCTTGAAACTTGACATGGAGAATCTTTGAAGCATATGAGGAGGCATGAAGGCCTTTGGAGATGTTGGAAATCCATCTTGACTTGAGAGATACCAAACCCTAGTTTGGGTTGATTGTCTAGAGAGAGTTTGTCCGATCAACTCTTGAGGAATCCTTGAGCATAGATGTATGAAATCTTTGAGTAGATGGAGGGCAAATTTTGGGTATGACAGCTGCCCTGCTCAATTTTCTTGTACGAAGGTTAGATTGACATGCTTGTCTTTCGTGACCTGGAGGTAGAAGATGATTGAACACCGAGTACACCTGAAAATTTGCACTCGTGGTTGGTGGATGATGCGGGAACGGGCTTACAGATGCCGTTTGGAGAAGTTGGAGACTTCGTTGGGGAACGAGTCGTACGCTAGACTCGAGGTTGTTAATAGGAGAGCGAGAGATGGGCTTAAGATGCCATCTAGAAAGGTCGATGGAGGGTGAGTCGACGTTAGACTCTGTAGATGTTCCCGAATGGAGAGGAAATGGGCTTAAGATGCCATCCGAAGTCGAGTCGTTTAGACTTCGTGTTCACTTTAAATGAAGTTATTGGTTTGTATTGATTTTAACCATATATGCAGATTCGATAGTGAAGAGATGTTGACAAATAGTCGGAGATGGGCTTAAGATGCCATCCAAGGCAACGAGTCGACGCTAGACTCGAGTTGCTGCTGATAATCGAATAAATTCGCCGATTACTCGAGAGATTGTAGTTGGCCGTAATGTGGATAGCTTCCCGTTGTGCGTCGGTGTTGATCCATTGCCGTTATCGAGGATAACCGAGGTGGTCTTTCGGATAGTTTTCCGCTTGCCGGGCTTAACTCGGACCTGTTTGGCGGTCTTTCGATAGTTTTCCGCGGCTCGGGCTTAATCCTCGACCTGGCGTAAGGATCACACTGCTTGAGAAAACAAGAGAAACTTTGATAGAATATTTGTTAGTCTTATGCAAAGTATGACGCATGACAGTGTATATGAATGACATATGCATGAATTATGACTTTATGAGAAGCGTATGAATGATAGATGTTGTGATATTTCAAAACATATCCATCTTGAAGAAGATGCGGATGTTCTGCTTGAAGATTTTTGACTTCCGCTTGGGGAATTGAGTAGGTGAGAACCCCGCTTTTGGAAGAGAAGAAAGAAATCCTGGATTCCTCCGATGCACTGTCTGACCAAGTCTTGGGCCTAGATATTGTTGAGGAAGGTAGAGACTGAGAAACTCGTTGTTGGAGATCTCATATATAGACCCTGCTGAGGAGAGTCTGGGAGGCGATCTGTTGAGGACCTTGTATATAGATCCTGCTGAGGAAATTTAGGAGGTGCTCTACTGGGGACTTCGAGTGTAGATCTCACCGAGAGCATTTGATGGTTGCCGAGACCGGCTAGAAGAGTCTGGAGTCCGTTGTAATCTCCGGCCGGGAATAAAGGTGTATGTTCTCCGATGCACTATCTCGACCAAGTCTTGTCCGATACCGCCGGGAAGGGGAGGATTGAGAAATATCCGCTGGGATGAAGTGTTACCGCTGAGACCGATGTAACGTTGTTCGGTTGAGTGGAATCACCGCCAGGATTAACATATACTCCGTTGGGGAAGGTGTGTTGTGAGTGACACCTTTATGCTCTGTGGGGAACTATTTGTTGACTTTCGTCGTCATCCCAATTCCTGGAACCTGTAGTAAGTACTTTGTATGTTCACTTTTCGTATGTTCGTGATTAGATTCTTATTGTCAAATGCGTATAGTCATTCAAAGCAAACGTTGGACTTATTGCAAATAACAACAACAGAAATTGTAAAGAGAAAGAAGCTGTATTTTTTGAAAGGTGGCGTATGGCCAAGTAGTTTGTACACAAGAAAGGTAAAAAGCTATGCGGAAACAATCTCGTTAGGTTCCAACTATGCTAGTACTCATATATTTCGACTATCTCATCTCCTTGCTGTCAGTAGAGAGTGAGTGAACTGATCTTCGCCATTTGAATCTTGAATGCTGATAGTAGTCTGGAAGCAGATGGTCTGGAAGAGACATAGTCATACGCTTAAATCCCTAACTTTTGCCTAGACCGCCTTTCGGTTTTCACCACCGATACCTTTTTGCCCAAGCCGCTTTTCGTGTTTTCGACTTGCCGGATGTACATGTTTTGTATATATCCTTAACTTTTGCCCGAACCCTTTTGGTTCGCCAGGATGCCCTTATTTTTGCCTAGGTTCGTCGACCTAGCGGGTCTATTTCATGCGTAGTATTTTTTGACTATGTCTGCTCACAGAGTGGAAGTCTTCACCATCCATGGTGCTAAGTATCATAGCTCCGCCAAAATACTGCTTGACTACAAACGGTCCTCATAAGTGGGAGTCCATTTGCCCCGGATCACCTTGTGGAAGAATGATGCGCTTGACTACTAGATCACCGACTTGGTAGACTCTGCTTGACCTTCTTGTTAAATGCTCGATCATTCGTTTCGATAAATCTCCATGGAAGATGGACGAGTCGCTTCTCATCAATCAAGTTAATCTGGTCAAGGCGAGTCTGGACCCAATCGCCTTCGCCTAACTCTTCCGGAGAACTCGTTGAGGGTATCCGAACCTCGATGGGTAAGACGGCTTCCATACCGTATGAGAGAGAAAAGGGTTGCCTCGTGGATGTTCGTGCAGAAGCGATAACCATGAAGAGCAAATGGTAACATCTCATGCCAATCTTTGTAAGTCACCGCATCTTCAGATAATCTTCTTAATGTTCTTATTGGCGGCTTCCATCGCGCCATTCATCTTAGGCCGATAAGGAGAAGAGTTGGTTTCTCAAATATGTATTTTATCGGATCCATCTTGAAATCAACAAGGTAGTGTGAGTCAACATATCGCCTTAGTCGGCAGCCCAAGCCAAAGCGTTGCAAGTTTTCTCGAGTCATGAGTATCTTGTTTCACAATCGGTAAACTTTTTGCTAAGGTAGTATATTGCATGCTCTTTCGACTGACTGCCATGTTGCCCCAATACACACCCCATTGAATTCTCTAGCACCGCAAGTACATGATAAGAGGTCTTCTTCCAAGCGGCATCGGATAGGAGGATTCGTAGGTATTCCTTGATTTTGTCAAAAGCGATCCGCAATCGTCGCTCCATTCCACTACTTGATCTTTCTTAAGTAACTTGAAGATTGGCTCACAAGTAGCGCTAGTGTGCAATGAATCGCAATGTAGTTCAATCGCCCAAGAAACCTCGACTTCCTTCTGCGTGGAGTCGCATCTCTTGAATAGCTTTAACCTTGAGGATCAACTTCAATACCTTTACCATCGACAACAAACCCTAGGAGTTTTCCGGATCCGACTCAAAGGTGCACTTGTTAGATTAAGTCTCATTGTACTTCTTCAATCACAAATAGTTTCGCAAATGATCTAGATGTTCTTCTTCACCGGGATCGAGCTATCATGTCGCCGACGAGACCTCTATCTCGTGATGAATCATGTCATGAAATAATGTTACCATAGCATGCCGATAAGTGGCGCCCGCATTCTTCAACCGAATAACCTTGTAGCGTAGTGCCCCACTGTAACAAAAGTAGTCTTCCATGTCTTCGGGAGCCATCTTAATCTGATTGTAACCGGAGAAACCATCCATGAAGGAGAAAACCTTATCCGAGCGGTGTTGTCAACCGTAACATCAATATGAGGGAGTGGAAATCGCTTTCGGACTCGCTTTGTTCAGATCTCGTAATCCACACATTCGTACTTACCATCCTTCTTAGGTACGGTACCACATTAGCAACCCATCGGGATAGGAAGTAACGGCTAGGAAACCGCGTTGAATCGCTTCATAACTTCGCTTTGATTTTCTCTGACATCTCAGGACGCATGCGACGAACCTTCTGTTTTACTGGGAGAAAACCTTCTTTTGTCGGCAATCGATGAACCACAATATCAATATCTAAACCAGGCATGTCCTCGTACGACCAAGCAAAAACCTCAATATAGTCTCGTAGCATCCGAACCAACCTTTCTTTAACACTGCTCTCAAGACCCGCTCCTATCTTGATCTCTTTTCATCTTCGCAAGCACTCCAAATTCACAACCTCAACTGGCTCTTCGTGGTCAGATAACTCGCTTCTTCTGTAGAAGTCCGCAAGTTCTCCGGCACTTCACAATCTTCCTCACTTTCGCCTTCGCTTGGTAGATCGGATTATCGAAGTCATATTTAGCACTAGCATAGTCATATTATTAACGATTCGAGTGATTCTGCAGTGTATCACGGGTGTGTAAGAAACACATAGCTTTTGAAGGGTGATAAAGTAAAGAAAGAAAACACACAATTGAATGCAAAAGTCCAACGAATTTATTGAATGAAAATACGCAAACGATGATAAAAACCTCAAGAACGAGCCATGACGCCGGCAAGGCACTAGCTTTCAAAGTTTATTGTTCAAACATAAAGAAATACGAAAAGCAAAACAAAACAAGAGCAATTACTCCGGCTAAAGGAGATTGGTATGACGCCCCGGTCTTCCAATTGCTAAGCCCATGATCCGAGTTGGGAAGATCCACTTGCGATGTCAAGTCGTTGTCGCCGCCTTCTATAGCATGGATTCCACTGGCCGATGCGGAAAGGAAGTTGGCCGCACGCTCGGCGTATCATCTTCGACTTGATGGTGAAGCCTAAACCAGCCTTGTCGGATTTGAAGGAAGATCGTGAGTTGTCCCCAAATAGTACTCTTCCTTCTTCAACAAAGACTTGAGCATCTTTCAATGAGGCCATCCTAGGCGGAACTTTGGCACCTTCAGTGTGACGGAGAGTCAACAGCATGACTGGGTATTGTTTCAAAAGCTTGGTATGTCAAGAATTCACCCTCCATCTCGAGATAGCGGAATGATCAGATGATGACCATATACTCCTCTTCACCACATACCGTAACAACCTTCCCTTCACCGGTATTTCAGCTCGATGTAAGGTGAGGTAGCGCCGCCCCATGTATCCAAGGGCGCCCAAGTAGGCAAGAGTAAGTCGGACGGATGTCCATGACAAAGAATGTGGAGTCAAAAGTCCGGAACCGACTTTAACAGCAGAGTGAGCTCTCCAAGCTGCTCGCTTAGAACCATCAAAAGCTCTTACAATAATGTCACCGGGTCTCGAACCAACCCTTCGACATCAAGTCGATCAAAAGCGCCTTCGAAGGATATTCGAGAACCGTATCAACCAAAACATGAGATAAGGTAGTACCCTTGCATTCAACAGAGATGTGCAAGGCCTTGTTATGTTTCTTTCTGGAAGGAGTTAAATCAGCATCAGAGAAGCCTAGGCCGTTGTTGGCAGCCAGGCTAGCAATACAAACTTCGAACTGGTCGGTGGTAGTGTCTTGCGGTACGTGAGCATTCTTCAGAAACTTCACCAAGGCATTAGCATGAGCCTCGGAGCACAAGAGCAAAGCGAGCATGGAGATCTTGGACGGAGTCTGTCCTAACTGTTCCACAACATTATAATCACTCTTTTTGATGATCTTCAGAATTTCCTCCATTTCTTGTTTGAGGTGTCTTCGAACTTCCTTTGGTACTTCGGTTGAGCAGGATGAGTCACGGTTCTTTCCTCTAGTGGGGATATCGATTGAGTATGGAATGCGAGCCGGAGTCGCAGTGTCTTTTGGAGGAGAGATCTCGAGAGAATACCCTTCCGTTCGGTCACCTTATCGATCCTGATGTTGTCGATGTCGAATAGAAACTTCAATGGTAAGATCTTCAATGGTCGAGGGTCTTGCTTGACGCCATGATAGTAGACATCCGCCCATAGTTCCAAGGGATAGCTTTGTCGAGGAATATGGCATGGTCTTGGAGAAGTGATGATGAGAGGTGCCACTCTAGGCACAGGATCGCAGAGGAAATCCTTATGGTGTTAACATCAAGATAGTCTTCTGGGAAATCGTCACCCCATCCGGTCGCTTTAACATCTTCAATAGGAATCTTGTAACTATCGTGTGATGTACTTTACCATGTAATCATACTTTCCGCTTGGCTGCCCTAAGGTATCCCACACAGATGGCACAGTTTCTCGCATTGTCGATCTTCAACTTAGACATTTCTTCACACGCTTCGCACAGTGGCTTCGTAAATAGTATCTCACGGTTATTCATCATGCATCGAACACGCCTTCTCAACCAAGCACAACCATCAGCGCAGAGGGCACCAACGACAATCCTCCGGCATCCCGGATTGACACCGCTTGCAACAAATTCTTCTTAACGGTCATCAGAGGAATGGTCAAGTCATCTATGTTGAAAACATAAGTGTCGTCACTAACAGCATTGGAACTCTTATCATGGTTAGGCATAGGAGCGTTGATCACATTCGGAGTCTCAACAGGAGGGTCAAACTCAATCTGCTTAGCTTCAATCATATCTTGAATCTTGTTCTTCGAGCCCAACAATTGTCGTGTCGTGCCTGGCTATTGGAATGGTAAGCACACTTAGCATTAGGATTGTATTTCGGAGAGGAAGTGTTGACATTCTGAGGAGGATCCCTCAAAGTAATCAGCTCTGCTTTCAACATGTGTTGCAAGGCTTGCGACAATGGCATGTTGATCTTCGTAACTGCCTTCGTGGCGCTGCTCGCTACGCTTGTCTTGCCGAGGTTGTGCCGATGTAGGATCGAGATCACAACCGCCCCACAGATTGAGCACGGTCGGTCTTGGATCGGCTTTTCGACCATACAAGATTGGCTTCTTTCTTACCACCAAAAGATCTCTTAGCAGATTTGAAGATGACTCTACATGGATCTTCCCACTTTGATACCACCAATGCGCTCGTCAATATCAACTCGGTGAATCCGGATGAAGAATTTCCAATCGATGATTGAAGAATGGGCCGTTGTTCCCATGAACATATCAACCAACTCCCTATTGGACAAGGGTGGTTGAACTCGCTAGATCTCTCCACTTGAGCATACTCCTTGAACTTCTCGCGACCCATAGACATGCTTTGTAGTTGCATGCGAGTGGTGTCAATTCAAGATTGTACTCAGTCAGAAAGCATCAGCCAAATCACCCAAGTACGGATACGGTCATTCTCTAGCCGATAGTACCATTCCAACTGGTTCCGGACAAACTTTCTTGAAAATAGTGCATCCACAACTTTCGTCATCGTGTGGGATTGATCTTCCGAACATAGGACTTCAAATGCGCTTAGGGCAAGACATGCCATCATACTTAGCAAAAGGTGAACTTTGAACTTGGGAGGAATCACAACACTGTGAACAAGACTCGATCATCAAAATTCAGCCCGGACATCTTCAGTTTTCCACAGATTCAGACGGTCTTCAAGTTGTTTGTACTTGTCATCTTCCTCGAGTACTGGCCATAATCGAATGATCCTCTCCTCCTTTCTTTGCCTCACCTTCATCACCCTTGGTACTCCCCTTATGGACACTTCCTTCAGAGCTCGATCCGACCGACCACTTTTGGACCCCTTTGAAACGCTACCCATGTTGAGGAGACCAACAACCTTCTTCTTCTTGTTGATGAGCTTCTTCAGATCTTCTTGGCCTTGGACCAAGTTGGTGAACATCTCTGAAACCGAGCATTCGAGCTTGAAGGTCTTTAACACTGCTCAAGAGCCATTTCGCTAAAATAAATAGCGAGCAAATGAGAAAACCAATCTCCAATGTACCGTGATGCAATGTTTATGCTATGATATGCAATGTTTATGCAATGCAATGCAATGTTTTCAAGGACCTAAGAGATTTAAATTTGTTAAACAAGCAATGAACAAACATTTATTAGTACTTTTTATTATTCCTCTTTTTCTTTTTAAGTACAAAAGATAGTTCAAAACAATAAAAGAAAACATAAACATCCTAAAGCTCTAAGTCTCCCATGGGCGCCTCTTGGTGCCGATGTAAGCATTGATGTTTCGCTCCTCGTGAAGTAGCTTGGTCAACTCTAGGACTTTCTTCTCACTTGCATAACACCGAGCTTCAAAGGTATCCTTTCTTCTTTAGTTGAATCCGGATCTCTTCAAGTCTTCAAAATCAGAGGCATGTCGATGGAGAACAAGATAGGTACGCCACCTATAGCAACAGTTCCATAATTACTTGGTAAACAGCGTGAATGGCATCATGAGGTTTTGAGCTCGAGCTCGCACCCATTTGAGGTAAGGTTCCCAAGGAATGGAGTTCGGTGCCCCAAAGTCTTGGTATCGCTTCTTTACCATGCCCCAAGCATGTATAAACCTTCGTCGGTAATTCTGGAGATCGTGGTTGTAGTCAAACACAATATCTTGGAGAAGCATATCATGTGGACCATCTCTTCGAGCAAAACCAAACTGACGTAGAGCTAAAGAAGGGTTGTAAGTAATACCTCCCCTTATACCAAGTAGCGATACATTAGGGAATTCTCCACAACGCTCAATGAATGTGAAGTCCTTTTGAGAGAAAAGATTCCAACGGATATCTGAATGAGAGAGCGACATTAATCTTTGAGACCATCTCAACCTTTGTTCATTCTTCAAAACTGATGGAGGAAGGTGCGAAATAAACCACCTTGAAAGTAACGGTATACAACACATGAGAGTTCCTTGTCGCTTAGTAGTACGAGTGTGGAGAGAATGTAGGATGTCTCCAAGTAAAGTAGGCACGGATCATGTAAGAAACAACTTGATGGCGTTGACATCTATGAATTGATCCGAGTTAGGAAATAGAACCAAACCATAAATTAGCAAGGCAACAATGTTTTCAAATGCATGGAAACTCATAACTTTGAGGAATTCTCGGGCTTTCTTGATTAAGAACTTGGAAAGTAAACCCTTAACTCCACTTCTAGTTTCCCAATTGGCTTCGATATCTGAGCGCTTAAGGTGTAAGGCTGATGCAATGTCTTCGAACTTAGGAACCTTTTCTAGACCGGTGAATGGCATTTGGTCAAGAATAGGTATCCCAAGTAGCTTAGAGAACTCTTCTAAGGTAGGAACCAACTGATAATCTGGAAAGGTAAAGCAATGGTGTTTCGGATCAAAGAACTCGAATAGGACATGCATCATATCTTCTTCGAAACCGGAGATAACCAAATCAAGTAGATAACCATGTCTTTTGATGAACTGAGCATGGTTGGGAATTTCTGAAACCAATTCTTTGAGCTGAGAAGGGATACCCATGAAGTTGATTCGGATAGTCTTTCTAGAAGCCATAATACCCTACAAAACAGAGCAAAGATAAATCCCTAGGTCCTTGAAATAGTTAGAAATGATATGCAATGCGAATGATGTCATGATGTCATGTTTAGCACACACAAGCAATTCGCACAATGAGCCTAGGGTTAAGGCTTGCATGAGGTATAGGTGATTACCCCACCAAAAGTTTGAGTTAGTTCATCCTGTCCTATAATAGTAACCGGGTTCTAGGAATCTCATATCACGATCTTTCTCGAGGCGCTTATTTCAATACGACGCCAAGTGGTCGATCGAAAATGTCCCAAAAGTCCAATCTCAATGAGCGTAGCATCGAGTATCAACCAACCTCGGTCTACACCAAAGCCGGCCATCTCACTACCTTCTAATGGCCAAGATGGGTCAATTAAGGTTCTAAAAGTTTAGTTAGCGCTGATGACACCACGCAGAAGCCAAATACTTTCTTCAACTTGGGAATGAAGAGTATCGGGCAACCAAAGTGTCACGCTAACGTAGCCATCATGTTGACCGCGTAGTTATACGCCTAGCGGTCGCGATGATCTAATGCCACTTACCTAAAAGGAAACCCGGATCCGGTGTAGGATCCCCAACAATATAGTACCCAAGCAACCCTTAAAGATAAAGCATACAAGTCAAACAAAAGCAATAAAAGTTATCTAGAAATCCCTAAGGCAATTCTCTCTTTTAGGGTGATCCCAGAGAGCCGCCAGTTCTGGGATACGGTGAACTGACTTTGTAGGATTTTTTGTATCCAAATGTGCGGATAGCAAGAGTCGCCACCGACTTTTATTTTTATCCAATTAAGGGAAGGTAAAAGTAAAAAGACCTTCGTTAGATTCGAGTTCGGGAGAATGGTTATGAAAAGGGAAGGTATTAGCACCCCTTTCCATCCGCAGTTTATTCTACGGGCTCTTAGTTGCTCTTAGATAACTTTTTTAAAATTTGCTTTCTGTGTGTTTGACAAAGATGTTTTGAAAAGGCATTTCGCTTTGACTTTGTAATAACTCATGTAGGAGTGTATACAAAGTGTTCGGAAATGTTTTTGTTTTGAAAAGAATTTGAACTTTTGAAAAAAAAGTGTGTGGTGTGAAAAGTATTTGATAGAGCAAGCAACTAAGAGACTTATTTACCCACTCAGAATTGGTCGTTTTGTTGTACTTCTACATTCCTTTAGAATAGCGCTAGCCATACCATTAGTTAGTAGGTAGCTCCATTCGTTGGATGTAAACGGGACATTCGAAGGGACATCGGATGGTCATAGAAAGCAACTTGTAGGAAGTATCCTAGCACATTCGAAGGGACTATCATCATTTTTCGTAGGCGACAATCGAGGGTCAAGATCATGTATTCGGAGGCGACATCGTGGGTCTTATAATCTTTGTATCGAAGGGACTATGATGATTTGTTTGGAAGGCAATGGTGCTAGAATACCTCTACGTTCGAGGGACATGACCATTTTGAATCGAAAGGCATCGAGAGAGAATTACCCTAAGGGGTGCGTGTGTGAGAGAAGTGTGTCAAATTCAGATATTTTATCTTGAAGATTAGTGTGTGCTATGTCCATTGTTATCTTGCCATACACGCCTATTTACTAGCAATTGATAAGGGTGCGGAAAGTAAAATGCGGAATGTAAAGTGCGGAAAGGTAAATCTACGCTATTACATGGCTTTGGGGCAGATACATAATTTAAGCTTGCGGAAAATAAAAGCCTAATTTAGACTATTACATCCCATAAGCAATTACATTATTGAAAAGTAAAATAAAAAAACGGAAGAAACGTCTGAATCGGATCAACCTGTGAAAGAATACGAAAATCGGGAAATATGATGAAATTGAAATAAGAGAAGATGTTAGAAAAAATGAAATTTTTAATATGAGAAAATTAATATATGCTGGAAATAAGATAAATAAGCTAAAATAATTTTTTGGGATTTTTTGGAAAAGATTTAATAATTAAAATGCAATTTATAATGATTTAAATGCTAAAATAAAAATAAAATAAATATGCATGCAAAAATTATATTTTTTAATTTATTAAATTAAATAAAGATTTTTGGAATGTAAATGTGAAAATAAAATATTTTTTTGGTAATTTTTAATGCAGAATAAAAATTGTAAAAAGAAATTAAAATGAATGCAAATATTAAAATAGGAAAAGTATGAGAAATATGCAAGTTTTGGAAAAAGGAATGGAAACCGGTGCTAGTAGGATTCGAACTGGGGACACAAGCCTCAAACCCTGAAAACCAACGCGCTGACCAACTGAGCTAGACGTGTCAACTGTTTGGAAACAGACTGAGTGGAATACACGCGTTGCTTCCCCATTGCCTCATCCTTCGCGCCAACAATCGTCTTCTCCGATTCAAATATTTGAAAGTTAGCGTCGGCTTTGGCTCGACGCTACAGGCCCTGGCAAAATCAAAAAGCAAGCATACATAATATAAATTAATTCTAAAGCCATGGTTCGATTGCTGGACTCATTCCGAACACGATGGTATAGGTCTTGTTGGCCAATTTTTCCTGTATAGAGAAACCCTAAAACGGCACATAAACCCTAAACATGGTGAAACACGATTCCGGTCATAAAAATCCAATTGGCTTGCCCAGAAAGTTTGTAAACTTGATGCTAGACACAAACAAACAATCAAAACAGGTTAATAATGCATGAATGTGAGAAATCGAAATTTGAAAATTCAAGAACAAACCAAACACGGATTGCTTGATTCTTGATGTTTTTTGGCAATGTAAGTATCTGGAATCACTCCTGGGGTATCAAGGAATGTGTTTGACACCTCAAAACTGATTGAAACGAGCTGGAACAAGGATTACCAATTGCTTCAAGAACACGATTTCTTTGAGTTTGGATTAGGGTTTGTGGAGCAATTTTTCCGTCTTTTCTTGATAGGTATGCATCATATATTTATACTGGATGGATTTGGGATTGAATTTGGAAAGAATCAATCAATATTCAATGGAAATCAAATTTGATATTTCCATGAAAATCAAATCTTCAAAGCTTGATCAATTTCAATCCAATCTTGCCTTTCTTGCTCCAATTTCGAATTTGCTGGCATTTGTGAGTTAATTGGACCTTAAGGAAAGAATAAAATCAATCTTTGCCATTAATTTCAATTTTATAATTTATTTTAAGATTTAATTTGCATTTAAATGAATAAATTACAAATTAAATAGAAAAATAAATCAAAAATTCGTGGCTTTGGGCTTGGACACTCCTAATTGCTTGAGGAACAAGTTAGGATGAAGAAAAAGTAGGCCCATTTGCAAAAGATTTGATTTTTTGAAGTATCTCTCTTTGTGCATTCTTCCAAAATTTCCCAACTTGTGGATGGTGTAACTTGCTCAATTTTCCACATTTTTGAGTGTTCTTGGACTTTTTGGAAAGCTCTAAGAGTCCTCTAACCAATTTCTTTGGTCTCATCTCAATTGGAGTTACCATGCTCAAAATATCTTCAAAACAAAAAGTTGACTTTTTGTTGACTTTGAAAATGACCTGTAATGTTTTGAGCTATACCTCTCAAATGAAGCATTTTTTGGACATTCTTGTGAGACATGAAGTTGTAGAGAATTGAATTTCCTTCAAAACAAGAGGTGGTGGAAAAATTTCTGAGAAAGTATGAGAAAGTTATGATCAGTCAAAGTTCAGTTGACTTTTCATCTAGAAACCCTAATTTAGAAAGTTTGACTTTTGGGCAAATCTTGAGTTTTCTTGATGAATCATGATCAACCCTTGATCAAATGATGAATGTAACTTCAAAATGAGGATGTTGACCAAAAATCGAAGTTTTGATGTATGTTGACCACATTGACTTTTTGTCCAATACCCGATTTTCAACCATCTGAGCAATTGTCTGAGGAAACTTGACTTGTGAAGCTTGAAACTTGACATGGAGAATCTTTGAAGCATATGAGGAGGCATGAAGGCCTTTGGAGATGTTGGAAATCCATATTGACTTGAGAGATACCAAACCCTAGTTTGGGTTGATTGTCTAGGAGAGAGTTTGTCTGATCAACTCTTGAGGAATCCTTGAGCATAGATGTATGAAATCTTTTGAGTAGATGGAGGGCAAATTTTGGGGTATGACACATAGTCCCTTCGATACAAAGATCATAAGACCCACGATGTCGCCTCTGAATACATGATCTTGACCCTCGAATGTCGCCTACGAAAAATGATGATAGTCCCTTTGAATGTGCTAGGATACTTCCTACAAGTTGCTTTCTATGACCATCCGATGTCCTTTCGAATGTCTCGCTTACATCCAACGAATGGAGCTACCTACTAACTAATGGTATGGCTAGCGCTATTCTAAAGGAATGTAGAAGTACGAAAACGATCAATTCTGAGTGGGTAAATAAGTCTTTTAGTTGCTTGCTCTAAAAATCAAAATGCTTTTCACACCACACACTCTTTTTCAAAGTTCAAATTCCTTTCAAAACAAAACATTTCCGAACACTTTGTATACACTCCTACATGAGTCATTACAAAGTCAAAGCGAAATGCCTTTTTTCAAAACATCTTTGTCAAACACACAGAAAGCAATTTTAAAAAGTGATCTAGAGCAACTAAGAGCCCGTAGATAACTACGGATGGAAAGGGGTGCTAATACCTTCCCTTTTCATAACCATTCTCCGAACTCGTAATCTAACGAAGGTCTTTTTCTGCTACTTTTACCTTCCCTTAATTGGATAAAAATAAAAGTCGGTGGCGACTCTTGCTATCCGCACATTTGGATACAAAAATCCTACAAAGTCAGTTCACCGTGTTACAGCTAAGTGCACCTAGAAGAAGATTAATTGCCTTCTTGTCATAGAGAACCTTTTTCTTATCATCGTCATTCTAATATCCTTTATGATTTGATGAACCATCACCGTTGACAACCGTTGTAGGAACAAAAGGAACATTTTGGACAATATCCCATATTTCTTCTCCCTGCGCTTCTAAGTGAGCCTTCATGCGAATTTTTCAAAAATCAAAGTATTCACCATAAAATAATGGAGGCTTGTTGTTACTACCACCATCTTTGAAAACTGGGTTTTGATTTCGGAAGCCATTCTGGATTTTTAGGAATAAGTTAACTATAACTTGCTCAGATACCAATTGCAAGTTCTAAGTGCGCCTAAGAGGGGGTGAATTAGGACTTTAAAATTTTTATCGGTTTTATGAATACTTGTAATAATTTTCTGGTTTGATGTATGAATTTTTATGAGTGTTTCTATCTTTTTTGGTTAAGATATGATGAAAGCGATAAATGTAGAAAAGTAAAGAACACAAGGATGTATCCTGGTTCCCCTCATAGTCCAAGAGTACTCCAGTCCCCTTTCAACATGAAAGAGATTTCACTATAGTTAGAATGATTGTACAGCTTATTCACACCAATGGTGATGCTTACTATCTAACCTATAGGGAGATCAAAGGCTCTTAAAACCTTTAAGATCTAAATACTAAGTGCAAGAAGAACAATCATCTTCAATACCCACACTTGCTTCCAATAATCATGGACAACAAGGAAATATAAAACACACAATCTTAATTCCAACAATCCTGGAAAAATAAGATGTGACACAACAAGAATTTTTGAATAATAAAATTTGTAGTAAATAAATCCTATGAAGGACTTCTTCTCTTTCAAATATGAAACTCAAGAACAATATACTCTCTTGAGTGCTCATGATACTTTTATGAATATGATATGAAAATGTAATTCAAAAAGTATCACTGTATGAAAATTTTGTTTGAGAAAATATGCAGAGAGTTTTTTATGATTGTTTGAAAGAGGTTGTTTGAAATTTAAAAATCAATATCAATTTATAGTAAAGTAAAAACCTTTTCATATATCATGGCAATGGTTAGAAATATTCTGAAAATGTGTTAGTGAAAAGGCGCAAGAGTTGCCATGAAAGGTTATTTTCAAAAGGTGCAAGAAACAAAGTAATTTTTTAAAATCTGGGCAGATACAATTGATTGCACAAATCCATCAATCGATTGCATTAAGTTTCAATGTTAAAAAATAACACTATGACAATCGATTGTAATAGGGATGTAATCGATTGTATTAATTCCATAAACATTTTCTTCGTAATTTTTAAAGGATACAATCGATTGAGGTAAATGTGCAATCGATTGCATTAGTTCAAAAATTGAAAAGTTATTATTTTGAAAAATATAGCAATTTAATTTTTATCATATTTCACCATAATCTTTGTGAAAGATAATAGCATATTTTTCTTGAACTTATATGCATGATAAAAAATATTTTTGAGCACTAAGATCATAAAAGTCAAGATTTTCATATACCTATGAAAAAGTCTTGAAACCATGAACTTTACTAATGATCCTTTGCCTTTAGATATATACTTGCCTTCTTGACACTAAGAGATTTGTCTTCATGAAAACACATTCATCATAGAGAAGCTTGACTTCGCATCCGGTTCGCACCATAAGTCATACAAATCAGGTTGAAAAGGGTTGGGTGTAAACCGGAAGTATACTTTCGGTTTTAAACCATATGTATTTTTTTAATAAAGCGTGTATTTGAGACTGAATTGTGAATAATTTCTCAATATATTTTATTATTTAGTTTGGAACCGAAAATATACTTTCGATTTTAACCTAAATATTTTAAAATATGGTGTATATCAAAAATATATTTCCGATTTTAGAGGATATTTTAGAAAATGCATAGGATTTAATTTCACAGCATAGGGTGGATTACGAAATTCACTAAAATATTTATGTTATAGATATCACAGTTAGACTTTCAGTTTCAAAAAATTATTATTTTATAAAAACTATTTTTAAAATATGAAAAAAAAAATTTTTAAAGTTAAAACAAACGACACTGATTGATTAAAAATTCACTGATTATAATCTGATAACAAAGGGAAGAAAAAAATAATTTTCTTTAATTTTACTAGTAGATTTACCCGTTTCATGCACGGGACAAATTATAGTAGATATTGTATTTTTATAATAAAAGACTATGAATATTAAAATAAATGTTTATTTAAAAGTAAAATAGTTAAAATTAATTAATTAAAATAACAAAAAATACTTTTTTATATAATTATACGTGTTAACATTCATGTTTAATGATTTTTTTGTTTTAAAAAATAACATTTAAACAATGCAGTCTAGAAAATTATAAAGAATAGTGAATAATAAATATTTGAGAGTATGATAAAAATATATAATAAATCATTTATTAATATTTGAGGTGAATAAAATTAAAAATCAATTAAGAATGTGAAGAGTTTTTTATATACAGTTAGGCGGGTTATTGGTAGATTTAATGAAAAGGGAGGGCAACATAGAATTTTATTTTAATATATTAAAGAATTTTTTATATATAAATCAATAATAATTTTATATGATTGTCTCCAGTATCCACTAACATAATGTTTATCAAAACATATTTTTTATATAATATCATAATTAATTTAAAGATTTATTATAATCTTTTTACTTTGTATAGTAATTATTATGCTGTGAAAAATATTTTTTTGGTAATGATTTTTAAAAAAATAAACATTCAATCATATTAATAGATGTAAACTATTTGACTACTCATTTTTAAAATAAACAAAAAATACACTAATTTTAAATATATTCAGTTTCAACTTAAATTTTTTAAAGCAGTTATTAATTTTTATTATTTAAAAATGAAATATATTATATTTATACTAAAAATTTCTCAATCAGTTTTTATTATTCAACTAAAAGTTTAATAAATATTACTACCTCCGTTCCTATATATAAGAGACAATTCAATTTTTAGATTCATTGAATAATCAATGTACCTAGTCTATAAATTGACCAAATACATTGATTATTCAATGAATTTAAAAAATGAATTGTCTCTTATATATAGGAACAGAGGTAGTATTACATTACTGAGTCACAAATTAATTAAAAATATAATAAGTATACTTAAATAACAAATATATCGATAATAATATAGTTTTTGTTATTTAAAGAAAAAATTAATAAAGATTATCACATAATAGTCAAAAACTAATTAAAAATATAATAAACATAATTTAATAATAAACATATTAGTATATAATTAAATTATAATTTTATATTATTATCTCCAATAAATTAATTAATGTTTTTCAAAAAAATTAATAACTATTTATTTGAAAATTTATTATAATGTTGCTGTTGTTGTTATTATAATATTATTATTTTAGTATTATTATAATAACATGGGTGTATAAAGGAAAGACTCGTTAAAAATGAAAAACACTTATTATTTATTTATTATTTTAACATTTATATAGGAAACGCTCATTAATCAAGCTTAGGCGGGATATGCACATTTTTACCCGCTTAATTAATACTAGTTAATATTGTGTCTTAATATATTAAAGATTTCCACTCGATAGTATAAATAGTGTGACAAAGGCCACTTTTCTATCACACAAATCACAAACACTATTTTACAAATTTACACTTTCAAAAATATCAAATGGCTTCCATTTTCAACATTCTTTTCATGACCTTCTTCCTTGCCCTAACTTTCCAAGGTGTCATACGTTTTCATAATTTGATTTAATTTCTTTACAAGTAAATAATTATTTGAATTATAATTTATAATTTTGATTATGTTTATTATTTTCATTATTTTAATGTTTAATTTATGGTTGATATTGCAGCTTATGGACAACCTTGTAGTTTGAGTGCAATTGAGACTACACAAAACAAATTATCAGGATCAATATGGAATGTTACTGTGATCAACAAATGTATTTGTACTCAGACAGATGTGAAGCTCAATATCAATGGATTTAAATCAAGCACACCTGTTGATCCAACAATTTTAAGCCAAGATGGTCTTCTCATCCAAGGAGAACCACTTTATGGATTTAATTATGCCATCTTCAACTATACTTCTGATTCTCAGTTTAAATTTACACCACTTTCTTCTCAAATTGCATGTTCTTAGGAGTTCTAAATTTTTCATTTTATTTTTAGAGATAAATAAAGTAGTTAAGGATTGTATCAAGTTTTGAAACCACGATGAGATATTGGTTGTAATAGAAAGTATATCAATCCATATATGAGATTATGCCTACCTTTTTAAATTCTTATATCAGTTTAATTTTTATTTATTGTGGTAATAATTAGTTATGAATATATGCATTAATGCGTTGTCTTCCAATAAACTCTCACGGTTAAATATTAAATATTTATTAATTTCTTTTAAAATACATTGATTATATGCTTGCAATAATAAATATGTTTATCCTTTTACTTGATTAATTTCGTATGCAAGAAACTCTATCATATGAATTACATCAAAAAGATTTTTGATGTTAATTTTTAGATATTTTGTCATGGTAAATTATTATAAATTAATTTTAAATTTTATAGATATCATTTATATGATAGTATATTTCAATTCAACGATCGATTTTAAATTTACAACACTTTCTTCTCGAATGGCATGTTCTTAGTAGTTCTAAATTTTTCATTTTATTTTTAAAGATAAATAAAGTAGTTACGGATTGTATCAAGTTTTAAAACCACGATGAGATATTGGTTGTAATAGAAAATATATCAATCCATATATGAGATTATGCCTTCCTTTTTAAATTCTTATATCAGTTTAACTTTTATTTATTATGGTAATAATTAGTTATGAATATATGCATTAATGCGTTGTCTTCCAATAAACTCGCACGGTTAAATATTAAATATTAATTAATTTTTTTTAAAGTACATCGATTATATGCTTGCAATAATAAATATGTTTATTGTTTTACTTGATTAATTTCGTATGCAAGAAACTCTATCATATGAATTACATCAAAAAATTTTGATGTTAATTTTTAGATATTTTTATATCATAGTAAATTATTATATATTAATTTTAAATTTTATAGGTATAATTTATATGATAGTATATTTCAATTCAATGATTGATTTTAAAAATATTTATCCAATGTAAAATTATTGAGTGATGTAACTTATGATATAATTCTTTGGATGTAATTTAATATATATATATATATATATATATATATATATATATATATATATATATATATATATATATATATATATATATATATAGTTCGATCTGAACACATGTTGTCGGGCAGGTCACTCCACCACGACTAATAACAACCTGTTACGGTCCAATAGCGTACTGAGGGCTTCCATCTGCCCGCCTCACTCGTCACCCGGTGCCTTCTGATCGACGCTTGTCGAGAAGATCTATCCAGCTTGCCTCGCTGAGGGCCATGCCCATTATGTCCCTTTTGTTTGGCACAACGGCTAGTTTCGGGCATCAGTGTCCGATTTGACCAAGTCAACTCGGCTAGCTATATCTACGGATCTGCATATCTAGGCCCAAATATAGCAACCAATGAGGATCATCCTAAAACCATTATATAAACCCTCATACCTTTGAGGGTAAGATATCACTTTCTTACTCTCAAAACTCTAATACTCAATATACCTACCTTAAAATATTTTCTTACTTTAGCATCAGAGTGTCTTACAGGTACACCACCCCCTCCTCATCATCAAATGTGTGTGCGAAAGATTTATTTTTGAATAGTAAATATTACTTTGGTAATTTAGAGAATTTTTTATTTTTAAATTCATAAATAATTGATTTTTCATTTTTTTTAAGACTTTAATTTTAGAAATGTTTTATTTTATTTTATAATTTTTTATCTCTTAATTGAAAACCTGTCAATCGACTAACGACATAAACCCCTTTCCACCAGAGGGACGCCTTCCACAACCATTATACCCTACCACTCAAAGGGGACCCTCCCACTCGGTAATTGTATAAGGAAGAAATGATATCCTTCTAAAAATATGGCTATTCTCAAGAACTTACCACCTCCTCTTACTAGTGTAACACATCACATATCATTGCCTAGGATAATACGTGCATGGCATTAAAATTGTCAAATGAATTCATACATAAGGAGCGGAATAAAGGTGAGTATTAGTAAAATTACAACTTTTGCCGAAATAGTTATGGCCAAAAAGATACAAATCCAGAGTTACTAATACATCATCCAAACTACCTAAGTTGAAAGATAATATAAATGAGGAACATCGCCGAGAAACATCGTCACAAGCTAAGCCATCTTACCCTTGCCAAGATCCTGCATCGAAGAGCCTGAAAAATAATAATTGGAATGGGGTGAGATTACTAAATCTCAGTAAGCCTCCATATCTTAGGGGGTTCGCTCGGTTCTAACGAGTACATGCATCAATACAAATTCACCTAGAATTCGGGTTATTGCATCACGGCTAGGAGCAAATACAAACAAGGGGTAGCACCACTAATGGAAGTCCCGTGACTAACCAATGGGATAACAACACATAAATAACATAATACACAATATTCAAACCCACATCTATATGTGAGGAATCAAGGAGTTATACCCATATAACTAGGCTACCTCTACCGTGTACCCTCGATGAGTATCTAAGCGCATATATGTCAAGAGACTTGCATAAGCACACCACTTGATGAAATCAGATCATTCCTACATGGAATTCCACCCGAGATGAGTTACTGTCGTGACATTGCCTAAGCGGCATCACAACCCCATCACCAAGTACGCCAATGTGTTACGGAAAGTGAGGCACGCCATGAAAGACTCTCACAGGCACATTGCAATGGCATTCATCTTAATATGCCGGTGTGTTACGGCAAATGCAATACGTCTTCTTAACGCACAAGCTCACCGGGCGAAAGCCTAGTGACATTGCCTATTTGGCGTCACTAAATGGTAAGTAATCCATGGTGACATCGCCTACGTGGCATCACACTTACCAATACCAAATCACGCGAGTGTGTTACGGCGAATGGGAAAACGACGTAATAGACCCGCATAAGCACACTGCAATGGTAGCTCAGATAACACAAAATATACTGATAAATACACGTGTATACAACAGGCATCATAGGCAAAACATCCATGGTATAAATATCACAACCGCCACATGGCTACCAATGGGCATCCACCGAGTGGGTAAACATGAATTATTATCCTAGTAGTACGGTTCTACTCTGATTCACGCATATTCAACCAAATCAAGTTCACAAGATCAATCATCCAAACATTCTACCGGAACGACGGGAAAACAAGATTCACAAGCATTATACATGCCAAATAGTTCATTGAATCACATCCAATACACAAGAATTATAATAGTCATTTACTACGCATACGTATCACGGATGATTCAAAGAGATAACATCATTAATCGTACTAGAGGCTTAGCCATCAATAATGGGGATGGTATTCGCATATTGAGTTGGCTTTGATTTAATCAATCAAGAGTTATATGTCCAAAGCACGACCTATAAGGATTATATTCTAAGAAATCGGTCGAATTCGAAAAACTCACTAGGATTCCGATTTTGCCTCTTATCCTATGTCCACTGGATTTTTATACGACTAATGGAACTATTAAACAAGACTATGGACTAAAGCTACCTTCCATGTCTCAAGAAAAGGGGGTTGGACAGAACATTTCATGCTTAGCCCGGTCCGGGTCGTGCTAAGCGCGTCCTGGGGAATAATTTATTTTTTTCAAAAAGTCACAGGGCACGCTAAGCCCCAATACCGCGCTAAGCGCAGTCTGTAATTTCTGCAGAACTCAGTTCTGGAACAGAACTGCCATGGAGTCCTAAAACCTCCATTTTTTTGCTTCCAATACACCACTCATTGCAAAATAATAACGAAAACAGAACCATAATATACTAATCATCATTATAAACATGCAATCATCATCAATTACTCTCCAACACCAAAAACCCCCCAAATTCTTTTGAAAAACCACATTTACCCAAAGTATCTAACTAGAGACTCACCTTGAGATTAATGGAGAATGAGCTTCAAAATCTAAAATTGGAGATGATGAGGATCACAAGACTTGACTTGCATGCAAGGACGGATGGGTTTGGTTGGAACCTCTTTCTTCTCCTTCCCTTTCTTCCACGCTTCTTTCCTTCCTTCTCTCTATCTCAAAATTCTGATTTTGGTTTTTAGGAACAATGAGGGAGGTTAGGACAATAATACCCTCCAACTATGACATAATCTCTAAATTGCCCCTCAGTCCAAAACCAACTAGTTTGGTTACTAGCATTATTCTCATTTTATTTCTCTATGTCATAAAAATAAATAAATGGGATATTACAACTAGGCATAACTAAGTTCAAAAGTCTAATTTCTTTCACTCCTAAACTACTTTTCTTCTTAGGTTTGCACACATTAATCGATCTTATCCAAGATACCTTAAACCCCACTCATCTCTTTGACCCTCTAAATAAATCTTCTTTACAACTCCATTAATTTCCAAGCAGCAACATGCATCTTCACGAAAGACATATAGAATGTTAGGATCGAGTTCACATGTGATTTTAACAATACAACCTTGCAACTAAGGTGTCGTGTCATCATATGGAGCATCCACATTGAGTCAAGAGCAACACACAGGTGAAAGATATACCACATATTCATCCAAAACTTTAAGGTGATAGGTGTATGGTTTATATCACTTATAAAGTGATCAACCTCCACTTTTCTAGTCAATATGGGACAAACAAAAACTGTCGCTGGGGAACTTCAACAGAAAACGTTTCTGGTTAATATGTATGTCAAGAAGATTTTTGATACAAGTAGTCAGTTCCCTAATTAAACCATCGATTCTAATATTACTGTTGGATCATCACGGGGAGCATTCACATTGAGTCAAGAGCAACACACAAGTGAAAGAACGCTACATATTCATCAAAAATCTTAATGTAATAGGTGTATAAGTCATCTCATGTATAAAGTGTTCAACCTCCACTTTTTCAATCAATGTGGGACTAACAACTCACATTTATGCACTAACACAAGGATCCTTAATCTTTTTTTTCATAAATTTTTTTTATCCAAAAAAAGGCTTTAGCCTAATAGAATAATAAAAAAAAATAGGTACCAAAATGAGGCCAAAAAAAAGGCTTTAGCCTAATAGAATAATAAAAAAATAGGTACCAAAATGAGGGGGACATAAAGCCAAAACCTCAAACCTATCTATTTCTAAAATTAGAGATTCCAAATTTTTTTCTATTGCAATCAAGAACTACATTTATGTGGATATCATACCACCATGTAAAATTAGTGACTGATAAACATTAATTAGCTAACTTATTTGCATAATAATCACCTTCACTATATATATGTGTAACAAAAAAATTAAAATCTCTAATCCCGATCAAACACTTATCCCACATGTTTTGAAGCTTCCAAGGAACCATAGAATAGATAAAAAAATCTCGAACAAGAAGCGATGACTCTGTTTCCAACCATAAATTGGTTCAAATATTACCAAAAAAATAGCTTGCTCCAATGCTAAAATGACACCCATTAACTCAGCAAACAAAGCATTGTTTGGAGGCACAATGAAACTACCAAGGTGATCTCCAAGGTGATTCCTAAAAATACCTCCACAAGCCGTTTTGACAATATTACCTTTGGAAGCCCCATCAATATTAACTTTAATCCAGCCCGCTTGAGGGGGCTCCATAAAACCTCTTTCAGAATCTTGGGTTTAGGGGGATAGATTTGAACATCAATTTTTTTTAGAATAAAAAATTCCCTTATAGAAGAATTGGGTAAATGATTACACTTGTTGCCTGCCAACGAAGTGGCAGAAAGAACAGAATTACAAGAAGACTTCCAAGGAATGATAATATTATGAAACCATGCCTATTTTTGCACATGCCAAATTGCCTTCACCGAATTAATAATCGCCACTGATAACATTCTATTGCACTGAGCAGAGACATTACTTTTGATGACCATTTTGCAGTCCTCTAAACAAGTAATAACATGACCAAGATTAAGCATTTGAGCCAACGAAGCCCAAAATGTTATAGCATAGCTGCAGGAGAAAATAAATGATCCAAAGTCTCATGTATTTTAAAACAAACAGAACATACAAAAGTGTAACAAAAGCCCCTCAGGACCAGCTTGTCGTCGATAAGGAGTTTTGCATGAGTAAGGAGCCAAAATAATAAAGAATTAGACGAAGGAATTGAGGCACTCCAAATCAACCTGCCCCAATCCGAGATCTGAGAATGGCCTTTCATGAAAGTGAAAGCATCTTTTGCAGTCAGTTGTCCGCTATCATTTAAAATCCACATGAGCTCGTCATTTAGAAGCACATCGGGACAAACCTCTACTGCAAGCTGGGGCAGATCCAGATGTAGATTGGCTAGCAAATAAAGAAGAACAACACTATTATTTTGGATTATGTTACTCAATTGAAACTTTAGATTATGTTACTCAATTGAAACTTTAGATTATGTTGCCCCACTAAGAAATTGACCATGTTGGCTAGAAAGTAATGTCTAAAAGTTGAAACAAAACCATCATATAAAATAGATTTAGATGAGCTGCAAATCTGATAATATCAATCATCATACCTCATAAAAAGATCACCAATAGCATCAACAGTGCTAGTGCAACCTTTAGTAAATAGCATAATGTCATCAGCATAGAGCGTGTGAGAAGGAACTGTCATATCTCTGCAATCCTGAATTAATTTAAGCTTCTTCTGAGAAACCAAGAGAGATAAACCTCTGCTAAACACGTCTTATACAATGCAAAATAATAACGGGGACATAAGATCTCTCTATTTAACACCTCTTTGAAAACTAAAGTAACTGTGGAAAAGTGAATTATTTCTCGTATATTAAACATTGAAAGGTACAAGGAAAATATACAAAATTCCTATACTATTTAAGGAAATAGTAATTATGCTATTCTAATTGCATATCTCTAAAATTAATGAGTTTTCGTAATCATATCAATTTGTACATAAATAAGAAGATATTACATGTTTTCTAAAATAATTTCTTTAAATACTGTGAGATTTCCCACACTCCCCCTCAAGCTGGTGAATAGGTGTTATCCATTCCTAGCTTGGACAAGATTCTTTCAAAATTGTGGTTGTTGAGTCCCTTGGTTAGAAAATTTGCAAGTTAATTTTGAGATGACACATATGATGTGCATATCAAGCCAATGTCAAGTTTTTCTTTGATGAAGTGTCTGTCAACTTCAATATGTTTGGTTCTATCGTGTTGCACTGGGTTATGAGCTATGCTAATTGCTGATTTATTGTCACAATAAAGCTTCATTGGTTCTTCCCACTTTATCTTTAAATCTTCTAGGATGACTTTCAGCCCAAGAAGCTCACATATACCTTGTGCCATGGCTCGAAATTCTGCTTCAACACTAGACCTTGCTACAACACTTTGCTTTTTACTTTTCCAAGTTACAAGATTTCCTCCAAGAAAGGTACAATACCCTGTTGTTGACCTTCTATCCACAATTGACCCTGCATAGTCAGCATCTTTATAGGCTTCAAGCTTAACATTTCCATTACGTTTGAATAGAATTCCTCTTCCTAGGGTTCCTTTAAGGTAGTGATCAATATTAACTTTAATCCAGCCCGCAAATGATTCTCCTTTGGGTTATGCATAAACTAGCTGACTAAACTCACTGCATATGCAATATCTGGCCTGATGTGAGATAAGTATATAAGTCTGCCCACCAGTCTTTGATACATCTCTTTTTCTACTTCAATGTCGTCTTCTGAATTCCCAAGCTTTTGGCTCGGATCGACTGGAGTGTTGGCAGGCTTGCATGCTGACTTTCCAGTCTCTTTAAGTAGATCTATCACATACTTTTGCTGAGATATGAAAATCCCCTTCTTGGAGTGAGCTACCTCAATTCCCAAAAAATATTTCAGCTTGCCCAAAGTCTTGATTTCAAATTCATTTGCCAAGCATTGACTCAACATTTCTTGCTCCTTTACATCATCTCCTATTAATATAATATCATCAACATAAACCAGTAACACAGTCACTTCCCCTAACTTTGAGTGTTTGATAAATAAGGTATGATCACCTTGACTTTGTCTATAACCCAAATTTGTCATAACTTTAGTAAACCTGCCAAACCATGCTCGTGGGGACTATTTCAGCCCATACAAGGCCTTTTTCAGTTTACACACTTTGTTCGCAGCACCCTTTCCACCATATCCTGGAGGAAACTGCATATAAATTTCCTCTTCAAGTTCCCCGTGTAAAAATGCATTTTTCACATCAAATTGTTGCAAGTCCCAACCATAATTTGCTGCAAGGGATAGAATCACTCTTACCGTGTTCATTTTGGCAATAGGAGCAAATGTTTCCAAGTAGTCAACTTCATAAGTTTGTGTGAATCCCTTAGCCACTAACCTTGCCTTATGTCTTTCGATTGAGCCATCAACTTTGTATTTTATTGTATACACCCACCTATATCCAACTGGTTTCTTTCCTATTGGTAAAGTCACTAACTCCCATGTATCATTCTTCTCTAAAGCTTCCATCTCTAAATTCATGGCCTGCTTCCATTTTCTATCAGATAATGCCTCAGATAAGGTAGTAGGTGTAGAGGTATTATTTAGGTTAGAAAGGAAGGCTTTATGGGTAGGTGAGAAGTTTCTAAAGGATAAGTAATTTGACAGAGGGTAGAGTGGATGTTTGGTACATTCTCTGGTTTTTTCCTAATGGCTATAGGCAAGTCATCTTCACTTATTTTCTTAATTTCTTTAGGTTCAGTAGGTGGATTAGGAATTAATAGAGAATTATAAAAGGTTACCTTGTTAGGATCTTGATTTTGGGTTCACTCTTCAACATGCATAGTGTCTGAAACATCCTTTGGTTTTCTAGTGTACACCATCTTTTTCCAAATCTGACATCAACATTTTCAGGTTCAACATGTTGCTCAGGCTGCACAACCTGTTTAGGATGCTCAGGCTACACAACCTATTTAGAATGCTCAGCAGGTTTTGATGACAAATCAGGAAAAAAGAATCCCTCATCTTCTCTAAAGCTCTCCCCCTAAGGATGAGAGTTAGAAAAATAGCTCTCATATTCATTGAAAGTAACATCTCTAGACACATAGAATTTTTTCAAAGGTGGATGATAACATTTATATCCCTTTTGAGTGGAAGAGTATCCTACGAAGACGCACTTAAGAGCTCTAGGGTCAAGTTTTCCCCTTTCTGAACTATGAGTATGAACAAAGGAAGCACACCCAAATATTCTTGGTTTAAGATCATTTGTTGTGGGCAGATTTGGATAAAAGGAGGATAGGACATTCATAGGACTCTTTGATTCTAACACTCTAGTAGGTAGCCTATTAATAAGGTGGGTTGCAGTGAGGACAACTTCTCCCCAAAAAGTTTTTGGAACATTATTTTTGAAATAAAAGAGCCCGGGTCTGATTGAGGATGTTCTCATTTTTCCTTTCTGCCACTCCATTTTGTTGTGGTGTTTTAACACAAGAAGAATCATGGATAATGGCCTCTTTTTGACAAAAATAATTAAGCACATTATTGAAATAGTCTTTGGCATTATCTGATCTAAGTCTCTTGATGTTAACACCAAATTGATTTTTTATCATAGAGTAAAAATTCAAAAAAGTTGAGCTGACCTCATATTTGTGTTTAGGCAAGAAAACCCATGTAACACGGGTGCAATCGTCTATAAAAGTTATAAACCATCTAGCACCAGACACATTTGGCACATTAGAGGGACCCCAAATATCAGTATGAACAAGATAAAAAGGAAAAGTACTCATTTTATTACTTATTGGAAAGGACACTCGCTTGTGTTTAGCAAGCTCACACACCTCACAATGAAGACTCTCAACATCTAACTTAGAGAATAGAAAGGGAAATAACATTTTTATGACTTGAAATGAAGGATGTCCTAAGTGAAAATGGTAAAGTAGGACTTTTTCTTTATTTGTCATCATTGAAACAAGTGAATAAGGTAAGTCTTTTTCAGAAGACAAGTTAGGTTCTTCTAGATAATAAAGGGTATTCATTTCTCTAGCATGTCCAATCGTCCTCCCCAAAATCTTGTCCTGCAACACACAATCATTATTATGAAAAATAACATTACATGACAGATCTTGTGTAAGTTTTTGTATTGAGGTCAGGTTCATAGATAATTTTGGGACATGGAGAACATTTTTTAGGGTTATTGAATGGTTAATTTAGACATCTCCTTGACCAGCAACGGTTATAAGAGTTCCATCAACAGTGGCAATTTTCTTATTGCTGGGGCATGGGGAATAGGTTCAAAAGTGTCTAGGTAAAGGTGTCATGTGATCAGTGGCTCCGGAGTCTAATATCCAAAAAGTTTTAGAGGGTGTACCTGAGGCATTTAATCCAAAAGAAAATGGTAACTTACCATAATTAAAAGATAAAAGCTTACCTGGATGTGCCAATGAACATGGGGCAGCAGCTGGTTTTTCCAATTTGCTCAAAAAAATCTTCATATTTTCAATTTCCTCCGGATTGAAATGGGTCAGCTCAGCAGATTTATTCCCTTCACTTTTGCCAACAGCAGCAACATGAGCATGTCCTCCTTTTCTTGTGAAACTCCCTTTAGATCCCCACTCTCTATCTCGGTTTTAAGGTCTTCCATGTAGTTTCCAGCATTTCTCTTTAGTATGGCAAGGCTTATTACAAAAGGTACACCACACTTCATCACCTTTCTTTTCCATGTTTGTTGGTTCTCCATTCCTTTTGTCAACACTCTTGGCTGCCCCTTCCCCTTTGTTAAAGTCAATTAGCATGGATGAATTCTCAATTATTGGAGTGTCTAACATTAGACTCCTTCTGCTCTCTTCACTTCTCACAATATATACTACTTCATTAAAGTTGGAAACTTTTTGTTTCCCTAAGATTTGAATTCTAACTTGGTCAAAATCAGAGTTTAAACCAACCAGAAAATCATACACCCTGTCTTGTTCAATATACTCCTTCAAAGTTGCTGCATCTGCAGAACACTTGGTTTTTATGACCCTATAATGGTCAAGTTTCATCCATAATTCCTTGAGCTGATTGGCATATTCGGTGACAGTTCTATTACCTTGTTTTGCTGCCATAATTTTGACCTTCACTTCATATACTTGGGCAGCATCTTTGGCCTTGGAGTATGTTTCATTTATAGCATCCCAGATCTCCTTTGCTATACTGAGAAACATGCAGGTGTCATGGAGTCTTCCTCATCCCATTTGGTGAAGTTGGGATCCTCCTCCTTAGGTGCAAGATCTGTTAGATGCTTCACTTTACCTTCTCCTTTCAAAATTGCACGAATGAGTTGAGACCATTTGAGATAATTTTTTCCATTCAGTTTGTAGGCGGAATGGATATTCTGCATCTCTCTATAGTTCTGGGATTTGACATCTTGTGTCTCAAATTTTGTGGGTATTTCAGAGTCGGTATCAGATCCAGACATTGTAGGATCGGGAGAAAAAAATGGTTAAAAATACTCGATTCAACCAATGGAAATTGTAGCAGTAGTCAAAGAAAAAATGTGCTATGAATGCACACGAAAATAGCACCAGCAAGGAAGGATGGTGTTTTTAGGTATCGTAGCGGAAATAGGCACCCAGAATGGATGCTCTTGATACCATGTGGAAAAGTGAATTATTTCTCATATATTAATCATTTAAAGGTACAAGGAATATATACAAAATTCCTATACTATTTAAGGAAATAGTAATTATGTTATTCTAATTGCATATCTCTAAAATTAATGAGATTTTTTAATCATATCAATTTGTACATAAATAAGAAGATATTGCATATTTTCTAAATTAATCTCTTTAAATACTGTGAGATTTCCCACAGTAACCATGAACCTCACCATTAATAGATATAGAAATCTTGGAGACTCAAGAATTTGCTTAATCCAAAAACAAAAAATTTCGTTGAAACCAAAAGTCTTAAGCCCCATTAGAAGAAAATTCCAATCCAAAGTGTCAAAAGTCTTAGCTATATCCATATTCATCATAAGATTACCACCCAGATATTTCTTATGCATTATGTTTTCCACCTCGGAAGTAAGACAAATGCAATATTTTATACTTCTCCCTTGAATAAAGCCCTTTCGTTCCTTAGAAATGATGTGAGGAAGCAAACTATCTAATCTATCAACCAGACCTTCTGATATAATTTTAAAGTTGAAATTCGCAAGAGCAATAGGACGGTACTGCTCTACCCTTTCTGCTTCCTTTACTTTTGGAATCAAGACAACCGTGATAGAATTATAGTTCAGAGTAATCCAACCATCAATGAAAAATTACAGAGTTTCCCGAATGACGTCCTCTTTTATAATACTCCATAAGGTTTGATTGAAAATAGGGCCAAAACTGTTGGGACCGGCTGCACTTTCGCACTTAAGACCGAAAACAACATTCTTAATTTCATCCGCAGAGGTAATCATATTTAAAATGTTGTTGGTTTGCTTGCTAACCAAGTTTGGAATAACCTCCTCCACCAGATTGTTGTCATGGAACATAGAAACTACGTTAAGTAAATTATTGTATTGCTGAAATACATGATTAGAGATTTCTTTCTTGCTTGGTACAATTTTATTGAGCGAATGCAAAGATTGAGTTGTATTCCGAATCTTAGCCATATGGTGGAAAGAATTCGTGTTCCTATCGCAGTCAACATGCCATTTAACCTCCTCATGAATATTCTCAAAACAATGGTGATTCTAATATTTAAGTTTTTCCTTCAGCATTTGAAGATTTTTAGTCAAAACAAACATATGGCAACCAACAATGTTGGACTTCTAGGTGGAGTCCACAAATTTAATACAATTCGGATGATTAGTCCACATCTGAAGAAACTTGAAATGTGACTTGAAACTCGAATCATTACAATTGAACTGAAGAAGAAGATAAAAATGGTATGATCTATTTTTCACTAAAGTGGAGCAAGTAATCTTAACACAAGAGTCCAGCCAGTCTTGATTACAAACAACTCTATCAAGACATTTTTGAATGTGATTTAACCCACTTCTACTATTAGACCAAGTGTATCTTGCACCACTCGTTGAAATGTGCAGCAGATGGTTATTGTCATTCCAGTTAGCAAAATTAACCATAGGGCCTCTAGTTGGGTTAAAAGACCCACTTTACTCATGAACACCTAGAATAGTGTTAAAATACCCAATGCAGCACCATGGCAACTTATACTACTGGAAGGTATTTTGAAGCTTTGCCCACAACTCTCTTCTAGCAATATAACAAGATGAAGCATACACAACAACTATACCTAAACACTTACCAGAACTTTCAAAAGTAAAAGTAATGTGCTAGTCATCAATGAACAAAACATCAGGAGAAATGTTTACATCACACAAACACCAAAGATTTTGGCCAAGGGAATTGAGGTTTTAAACTAAGAATTAATCTTTTTAAGGTAATTTTGTTGGAGAGATGGAAATACCTCTCACATTCCAAAAGAGACAATTTATGTGTACTTTTGAGAACTCACAAGCCTTGACCTTTTAGTGTAATTACTTCTCGCAAATTTTTTCTTTTGTGTCTCCCACTTTGATTTAGATTTAACAAGTTGAAAACCCTCTGTGTCTATATCACCACCAGCTGGACTTGCACTGCTATCACCAATACCTTTCCTATCAGTGTCCTACTGAACCATGTCATCCCAAGATCTATTCAAGAACTCCAAATCCTTATTCAATTGGACATCAATGTTAGGATTACCATTACTTTTCATTAATTGAGTCTCCTCAACAAAATATGGATCCGCATCGAAGGAACCATCATTCTCTTCCTCAATATTAAGAGTGTTGTCGTTGTTCACTTGAAGGTCCACATCATTATCAGCAACACATTGAATAACATGATCAATTGCTGAAAGCTGCCTTAAGTCCCTCTGTTCAGAAATAACGATAGGATTTTTTACTTTTGAGACAAAAATGTCATCTGCCTCAACCATGTCAATAATGTTTTCCTCTCCCTCTTAAGCATCTACTGGCTTACTTGCAACATTTTCAGTTTGGTTTTCCCTAGTAAACTGCACAAAAACTTTCCTTGCAACTTTCTTTTGATTCCCTTTGTCCCCGCCTGTGACATCTTCTTCCCATTTTTTGGGTTGATTTCCTTTTCTAACCCCTTTTGCATTCTCTTCTCTAATTCTTTTACAATTCTTCAAGTTGTGACCAATCATGTTATAGTGTTGAGCAATATACCTGCAAAAAAAGCGAAACCCTTCTGCTCCACCAACACCTTATACCTCAGTTCATTAGTCATCTCCATATTCACAAGAACACGCACAAATATCCTAAAAGGGCGGTTGATAAGTGCCAAAATGTAGTTATTTTGCATATATGTTTTGTGGCACTTATCTATTCTTGTTTGTTAATAATCGTTGAATAACCCCAATTTTTGTTGTAAATACGTTTTGTTGTGTTTTGCGTACATAATGTACCATTTGATAGTTTTGTATCTATTTTTGTAGGTATTAATTGCATATTTGGAGCATGAAGGAATAAAGTGTCGAAGACACGGCTCTGAAGACGCATTTTTGGGAAGAAAAACAGCAACTTTCATTCTTAGCGCGGTTTTGAGTGCGCTTAGTGTTGTAAAGTGGTTTGAAGTAATAAAGTATGTCGCGCTTAGCGCGGCTAGCGCGCTTAGCACGGTCTGCGGGATTTTGTTTATAAATTCTTTTCAAAACAGATTTCTAGAGATGGTTTTGGGGTGGTTTTTGATCCCCATTTCCATCAACCTTCATTTTTGGTAGATTAGCTTAGAAAACAACATTAGGGCTTGCTCATGGATGATTGGAGGTGGATTGCTCTTCGATTGGCTCTGACAACAGTGTAGATCTGTGGTTTATCTCTTCTCATCTTTGTGTATTTCTATTTTGTTGGGTTTGTATGTATTTCTACTCATAACTAATGTACATTTATCGCCCTTGGCGTTGTATAAAGCTTGTTTTACTAATCTGTGTTGGGTATTGTCTTGGGTTTTTACTCTATGTTAGGGGTTTGAGCTTTACTAGAGATAGATCGCTTAGATTCTTACCTAGGATGATTATCTGTTAGTTTATGAATACTAGAAATGGGTTTAGATCTAACATTCACTTAGAGTATCTGATCTTAATGCCTCTGCGTTAGTGAAGTATGCTAGAGATGGTTATGGAGGTGACGCAGTTGGCTTCTGTGTTGTCGAGATAGGCCAAACATGGCTATTGAGGTGATTTAGGAGGATTCTCAATTTGGGTTAGAAATAACCAAGGTTGTGAGAGGTATCTGATGACACGGACGAGTATCGTAGGCCGAGTATGACATGGGTGGTAGATTTAAGTCTGTGACGGGTAGTTTACATTTGTTTCGGATAAGCTGTGTATCCTTTATACTTTTTGTTCATTTACTTTTTGTCTTTTATTTTCATTTCTTTTATTCTCAAACTCATTAACGGTAGAATTGTCGAACGACGAATCAATAACCAATCTCTGTGGATACGATACGATATAACCTAACCGGTATATATCACCCGGTAAAAATAATACCAACTCTTTGCTTGTCGCTATACCGCCACAATAGCGGTCAAAGCGACATTTGTTTGAAGCAAAATCAGTACAAACCGGTATTCCAATGCTATTGGCTATAGAAAAAACAATTTTTGGTCTCCAATACTCCTGAGCTAATCCATGAATTCTAACTCAAACATGTGCTGAAGACAATTTGAGAAGGCAAGGATTGAAATCTTTTAACCAAATGAACAATTTCAGAAGCCCATGATTGAGGTTCCAAGTGTAATTGCAAGCTTCTCAAGTCATGTTTAAAGCCTTGGTTTTGATGAAGACAACATGGATATCAACATTCAAAGGATGTGCAAAAAGTTTATCAATATCATATAAAACCTTTCTACAAGTCTTGAAGATTACAACAAGAATTATTAAAGAAACAACAATGTCAAAAGGTATAAATAATTCTTAAACTTGAATATAGATGTTCACAAATATGCATTCATAATCATATACATATCCCACATTTTTAACAATAAGAAAAACTATGTTTGAAATCTTTTTCAAAAAGAATTTTTGAAAATAAACTTTCAGGAACCGGTTCTGACCTAACAGGGAACCGGGTTCCAAACTTGTGAAAAAAATACCTCCCTGGAATTTGTACCAGGAACCGGGTTGTACCTAGAGGGGAACCGGTTCCTGCGTGTTATTTTTGAATTCTGGGTTATAACGTTCACTAGGAACCGGGTTCTGCCTGGGTCGGAACCGGTTCCCAGCGAACCAGTACAGTTTTTCTTGTGTTCTTTGAACATAATTCAAATGATATTCTTTCATGATTGCATTGCATCTTTTCATATCAAATGGCATGAATGAAGAGGTATTTGTGACATTATAAATAGTGCAGAATTTTCAAATTCAAATCACCTTCTTCAATTAACAATTTTCATCATTCAAATTTTCATATTCTTACAAACTTTCAAGTGTTCTTACAAATCATAATTTTGTGAAACTTGCCATATATATTTTCAATCATTACAAGTTTCATACATTCATTGTGAACATTTATAATCATTGTTTGAGAATTGTTTCTTTCTTGAAGAAGAAGATCAATCAAAGATTGATATTGCTCTCCATCTCTTTCAAATAAACTATTGTATTACAAAAGGAAAATATTCCCTTACTATCCAGGATTGTTGGAAGTAAGTGTTGTGATTTGAAGAGGATTGTTCTTCATTCACATTAGTGTTTGTTTGACCTTAAAGGTGTTAAGAACCTTTGGTCACCCTATAGGTTAGATAGTAAGCATAGGCTGTACAATTATTCTAAACTATAGTGAAATCTCTTTCGTGTTGGAAAGGGGATTGGAGTACTCTCGAATTGTGAGGGGAACCAGGATATATCGCCGTATTCTTTACTTTTCCGCTTTTATCGTTTTCATCACCATAATCAAGAAAAGATAATATATAGTCAAAAACCTTCAAACACTTAACCACAAAAATTACTACAAGTATTCTCATAAAACCGAATAAATTTTTATATACCTAATTCACCCCTCTTAGGGACTCTTAGAGTTACACCAAGTTGTTATAGTCCTCACGCGTTTCAAATCCTCAAGGGAAGAGAAAGAAAACTATAAATACCCTTACCTAGAGAAGTAATTCCCCATTTACCAATCGATTTCCACAAGTTCAAGAGTTTGTTTTTCAGGTTCTGCACTATTAGAATAGTCGAGCCTTTTGGCCATATGACCCTTCCATGTAGGTTATGTTTACACATTTCTAATCCTAGCTGATATTCTTCTTCTGAGATGACAATGACTAGCCGATCTCCCTTGACACAAGGATTTAGTAACTGACTTACAGGAATATCACATGCATTGTTAACAACTTAAACAAAAGATTTAGATTGTTTCTCCAAGAATGAAATATTTAAGTAAAAGATATTCCTTAGATTCTCTATATTGATCTATTTTAATTAGTATAAATATAGTGTTAAAATTAATAACTTGAATTCTCTCCTTCTAAAAGATGATATTTACTAGAAACAACGAGCCAAAACACACTAGTACAAGGATGGTGATCTTAACACTCGCTTTTCCATATATCGGCTACTATTAGGAAGCAGGCTAATACAGTCAAATCTCTTTTAAATGATAATGGTGAAGTTATTAGCTCTCCGGTCAGAATGTGTCAAGTGGCTCAAGAATACTTTGCTTACAGCTTTCAAAAAAGGCCAAGTTCTAGAGATCGTGTTCTTCAAGCTTTAAATTCGTCCATTTTCGTCGAAGACATGCTGACCGACGATTTCTCCATTGATGAATTTCGAACGTTTGTTTTCTCTATGCATTCAGATAAAAGTCTGGGGCCTGACGGATACAACCCGAGTTTTTACCATCAATTCTGGGATTCGTGTGGTGCAGATATTTTTAATGCAGGTTGTATTTGGCTCGAAACTGGATTCTTTCCTGAAAGTCTCAACAAAACAAATATTATTCTTATTCCAAAAGGAAAGAATCAAAATTCCATGAAAGATTGGCGACCGATTGCCCTGTGTAACGTCATATACAAGGTGATTGCGAAGGTTCTTGCTAATCGCCTCAAACAAATCCTTGGTAAGTGCATATCAGATAACCAATCAGCCTTCGTGCCTGGTAGATATATTTTAGATAATGCTATGGCTGCCATTGAAGTGGTTCATTATATGAAGACTAATACCAAAGGTAAAGTAGGTGAGATTGCTCTCAAGCTTGATATCAGCAAGGCTTATGAAGACTAATACCAAAGGAGTATTTAAGAGATGTTATAGTTACCATGGGTTTTTGTCAGAAATGGATTAATTGGATTATGCTCTGTGTGGAAACTATAGAGTATAACGTGATCTTGAATGGTAATATGGTTGGCCCGATTGTTCCCGGCCGTGGATTAAGACAGGGGGTCCGTTATCACCGTATTTGTTTATTATCTATGCTAAAGGCCTTACCGCTCTTATAAGGAAAGCTGAAAGCATAGGTGATATTCATGGTGTTTAAATCTATAGAAATGCTCCTATCATATCCCATCTTCTGTTTGTCGATGATTGCTTCCTTTTATTTCGAGCAAATTCTGAAGAGACTAATGTTATGAAAGACATCCTGGTTACTTATAAGGATGCTTCCGGTTAATCAATCAATTTTTCAGAAATCAGATTTCTTTTGCAGCAGGAATGTTGATCAAATTACTAGAGATCTATTGGCTACATCCTTAGGGGTTCAACAAGTTCTAGGTACCGAAAAGTATCTTGGTGTTCCATCTATGGTTGGTAGAAGTAAAAAAAAAACTTTTAATTCATAAAAGACAAAATTTGGAGGAAAATTAATCCCTGGAGCAGTAAAAGTCTATACCAAGTTGGCAGGGAAACTATGATTAAATCTGTATTGCAGTCTATACCTACTTATATCATGAGTTTGTTTTTACTTATATCTTCCATGATCGATGAAATTGAGAAAATGATGACTTCTTTTTGGTGGGATAGTAAAAGAGATAGATCTCGAGGGATTCATTGGATGTCTTGGGATAGATTATCAATGCCAAAAAGTGCTAGAGGCATGGCGTTTAAGAATATAAGTGCGTTCAATTACGTGTTGCTGAGTAAACAAGTTTAGAGAATTATGACTAATCCTGATACTATTGTTGCTCGATTGTATAAAGCTAAGTATTTTCCTAACTTTGATCTTCTTCATTCTAATATTGGTCATAATCCTAGTTATGTTTGGCGGAGCCTATGGAGTGCTAAATTTGTGGTCAGTGGCGGTCTCAAATGGAGTATAGGGTCAGGTGAGAAAAATTTTGTTTGGAATCAGACTTGGTAATTTGATTGTACTTCTATAGAAAACACTTGGCCAAATAATTTGGAAGTTAGTAACTTGAGAGTTTTGGACTTATTGATTCCAAACTATAAAAGTTGGAATTATGATTTAGTGGTATCTCTAGTTGGTGTAGAAGCGGCCAAGAAGGTGCAGAACACACCGCTATTTGATCCTGTTTATAATGATAAATTGCATTGGAGATGTGAAACTGATGGTAAATTCTCAATGCGTAGTGCTTATAGATACAGTATTAGTGAAGCTATTGATACGTCTCATCTCGAAGTTTGTGAGAATTGGAATACTCTATGGAACATCAAAATGTCTCCCAAAATTAAAAATTTCTTGTGGCGTCTATGTAGAGACTGTGTGCCCACAAGATCTAGACTGTTGGATAAGGGGATTAATTGTTCTCCTACTTGTGTCGGCTGCTAATAATGAGGAGAATTCTTATCATCTCTTTCTTCGGTGTCCAAAAAGTGTCGAGTGTTGGAAAAGAATGGGTCTTTGGCATCCGCTCCAGCAACATAGTAATAATGGAGTTTTCTTGGCTTCTGTGATTATTTCTGTTTTGCAGGTTCTCAACCACGACCATCAGGCTCTCTTCTCAGCTATTCTTTGGAGCATTTGTAAAGGAAGAAATAATCACATCTGGAATTCGATAGAAGAATCTTCGACACAAATCTGTCAGCGAGAATCACATTTCATAGCTGATTGGAAAGCTGCCCAGAAGCACCGTCCCACCTCAAAGACTATTATTTCTCCAACTACTATTTCTAAATGGTGCAAACCTTCGACGGGGCGCCTCAAATGTAACATTGATGCTTCCTTTAATCTTGATAAAGTAGGTATTGGTGCTTGTATACGATATGATACTGGTAACTACGTTGCAGCCCGTATAGAATGGTTTTCCCCTTGCGTTGACGTTGCTACCGGAGAAGCTTTAGGACTCCTGAAAGCTGTAAAGTGGGTAAGCAATCTGGGCTATGATAATATGGATTTTGAGCTTGATGCTAAGCAAGTTGTTGATAGTGTGAATTCCATGAAGCCAAATGACTCGGATTTCAGCGCTATTATTAGCGATTGTCATAACTTAATGACTACATTATTTAGGAACTCTCGTGTTAAGTTCGTTCGAAGACAAGTCAACGAGGTTGCTCATACTTTGGCGCGGGTGGCTCCATCTTTAACTAGTTTTTATGATTTTATTGAAATTCCAATATGTATTCAAACTATTATTATTAATGACATAAATTAATCTTTTTCTGTAAAAGAAATTAATAACTTAAAGTTATACATAATTAAATTAAATCATATAATTTACATTCTTAAACTAAATATAGGTTGAATAAACTAATCGTGACAATCTTTTTGAAAGTGTGTCAATTATTTTGAGATATATAAAGTTTTCATTTAGCTCAAAGAATGATAAAAAAAGCCCCATTATTTAATACAAATAAATAAATAAAATTATGATTTATTTTATATTTTGTTTTCTCTTAATCAATATTGGTCAAGAGAATACAAAACAAAATATTTTATTTAATTCAATGTATTTGGTCAGTTAGTCATTCTTACCTTTATACCAAACAACTATTGTTACCATTCTATAAATAGTGTAACTATGACCCCTCTCCTCTTAAATAAAACACCTATACATCTCCATTCTCAAATCTAAAATGGCTTCAATTTTCAACGTTCTCTCCCTCACTCTCTTCCTTGCTCTACTTTTCCAAGGTATCAACATAAATTTCATAACTTGTAGCATGCATATTTATTAATGACAAATATTCTATGAAATATTTTTTTAGTCACAGTTTAAATGTGTTCAATTTTAAATTTGTGCGGTAGTCATCTTGCATACCCTTTCCTAAAATACAACCATAATTTGTATTATATCTTATTTTACTAATAGTGTGCTCATTGTTTAATTTGTGGTTAATATTGCAGCTTATGGAGATTGTGCTTTGAGTGAAATTGGTGTTAGACAATACAAAACATCAGGCCATGTTAGTGGAATGGAAGTGTACAAGGTTAATGTAACCAACAATTGTCAATGTACTCAATCACAAGTGCAGTTCAATTGCACTGGATTTCAAACATATATATCGATTAATCCAGCAATTTTTAGTGATGATTGTCTTCTCATTAAAGGAGGACCACTTTATCCTTCTAAATCTGTCATTTTCTACTATGCCTGGCATCCTAAGTTTACATTTACACCTATTTCTTCCCAGAGTTCATGTTCTTAGGAGTTAGGATTATTTGTAATTAATAATCCAAAAGTAAAGTACTTATGAATCAATGAAATAAAAAGCTTTACTAAGAAAATAATTAATTTTCTTAATTATGTTTCTTTTATTATTTTTATTATTACTGTTGTTCTCATTCATTTACTCACGTTATTGTAACATTGTTAGTTCACAATGCTAAATTTTGGAACGTAAGAAACTATTTTTTAGAGAAGCAATGGAAAAAACTGTTGCCAAAGTAAGGAAAACAAATAAGAGTTAAAGTAGCCTAGATTTTCGATGAGCGGTGGTCCGTCTCGCTTCGATGGCGAGTGGAGGGAGAGAAAAAATGAAATTTTCAAAATTGGATCCCCCACTAGGATGTGTATACGACGAATAAAAGGTATGGTTCTGAAGGAGTGTCATCGTTTTACATCGCAGCTTTCCCTAAACGTTGTAAGGCAAGAGATCTGTTTGAATTATTTGGCTGCATCGGAAAGGTTGTCGAAGTAGCTTTAGCACCCAGGAAGAACAACTTAGACCAGAGATTTGATTTTGCGAGATTTGTCGAAGTTGAAGATGTGCGGCTATTGGAGATTAGTCTGGATAACATGATTATTGACGGTGGCAAAATAATGGCGAATACACCAAGGTTTCAGAGAAATATTAGGGTGGCGGAGAAAAGGAGTTTTGCAGGTGCTCATTCTGGTGTGCATCGTACAACAGCGGTCACAAGACATGGAAACAATGAAGGTTTCAAGGGTGCTCAGGATGGAAAGAGGGGTTTCTTTTCATATGCAGAGGTGGTGACAAATTCTGTTGATAGAAGAGTGTTGCAGGATCATGTCACGTTAAAGATAAAGCCTCCGGTTTCTGGTAGATTGTGTTTTGACAAAGCTTATATTGGGCAGGTCCGTATCCTGGGGTCGACATACAAAATGCAGACGTGTTTCGAAATGAACAACTGCTATGCAGTTAGAGTTCATGCTTTAGGACCAACGTTGTGTTTACTGGAGGAAACAGAGGAGGGTTTCCTTGATGGTTTGATTGGAGATGATGAAGAATGGTGGAAGAAATATTTTGTGGAGGTGAATAGATGGTCTGAAGGAGTGATAGATAGAAGCATATTAATGTGGATCAAAGGTTCCATGTCACATATGGAACGATGAATTATTTATATCGTTGGCGAATTCCTTCGGATCCTTTGTCAGCTAAGACACCAATACGGTGAACGAGATAAATTTTGATGTGGCTAGAATGCTGGTGAGGGTAGATATTTCTTTCAAGCTTCAGGACTCATTTAACATTGACATTGATGGGAAAATTCATAATTTGATTCTCAGAGAAGACTTTTCAGGCGGTTTACACTTGGGCCCAGGTATGACGAATACTCAAATTACTGGTGTGGAATCCTCTTCTTCTTCTTCCTCTTTGGTTATGCTTGAGACGAATTCGAAATTTTTGTTTGTTCCGCCTAGTACCGATGAGGAGGAATCTCTTAGTGTAGATGAAGATTTAATTTCTAGTAACATGAAAAGTGATAATGTTATGCAAGCAGTTGGAATTAGTTCGAAGGTTGAGGGGTCTGAGGTAAATTCTAGTTCGGTGGAAAGTGGTTTGCAGGGGATGTTCGATAGAAATGTCAAATTTTGCGTTAATCAAGGGCTTAAGGAGAGTTCGGAAGGATATGATCTTTTTCTTTCTTCGTCGGGTAGAATAGTGGAGGGAGTTAAATGTTCTATGGCCAGCAAAAGAAAGTCTAATGTTAAGAAGCTTCGAGTTAAGATCATGAAGGAATTAGGGGGTTTGATGAAGAAAGGAACTGGGGTATCTTTGAAGAGGATCAGAAGGAAACCTAGTTCCAAGGAAGTGGTAACAAATTCCAATCCGGTGTGTTTTGATGGTTCGGAACAACAAGTTTCTCCTTTGGGGCAGCATGTAGTTTTAGATCCTATTGCCCAACAGTGTTGGTCGAATGATGGAGTTTACGGAGAACATAGGGAGAATTCAGATATAATCAGGAATAATAGCAAGCAATGGGCCTTCGTGGATGACAAGGGGGTCAAATGATTAGAAAGGCAATAGAAGCTTTTGGAGTGGTGGGTATTAAAGGAAAATTCTCGTTAGAAAAAAAGTTGGTTGAATTGGAGAAATTGGATGAGAAAAGGGTTATGGAGGGGAAGGAGATAATAAATATTTTGAAATGATAATTGGAACCTTGAACATTAGAAGGGAAGGGAATGCTTTAAAGAGGAGTCGTATTAGTTCATTGATTAGGAAGGGGGCGGATTTATTCATGATTCAAGAAACCAAACTTTCAATCATGAATGAATTTTGCACCAAAAGTTTGTGGAAAAGGGAATAAGTGCATTTTTCTTATTCCAATTCGGTGGGGGCACCGGGAGGGTTGAAAACTCTTTGGAATAAAAGAGAGATGGAAGTGTTTCATAGTTTCAAAGGTGAAGGATATTTGGGGGTGAAAACTAGATGGAAGAATTTTTTTTATTATGTAGTGAATATGTACTCCCCTTGTGATTTCTCCAAAAATAAATTTCTTTGGGATAAGTTATTGAAGTTGAAGGAGGAGTTTACGAATGGGAGTGGGTGATAGGAGGGGATTTTAATGCTATAAAGAATCATAGGGAAAGAAAAGGTAGAAACATGAGGTAATTTAGTAGAGACATGGTTAAGTTCTCGAAGTTCATTGAAAGGAGTGGTTTAATTGATCTTTCTTGCAAAGGAAAAAAGTTCTCTTGGTACAACGACGACAGTTCATCTATGAGTAGGATTGATAGATTTTTGATATTGGAAGAAGTGGTGAATCGATGGAAAGTAGTTGATCAATTTATTGGAGATAAAGATATATCAAATCATTGTCCAATTTGGTTGGTGGTGGATAATCAAAATTGGGGGCCTAAACCTTTCAAATTTAACAATGAATGGTTTTCTTTCAAGTCTTTCATTCCTTTTGTGCTTAAAGAAAAGTTAAGACTTTTAACATGGAGATTGAGTTGGTGGAGTAAAGCGGTGTTCGGGAAAATCGACTTAGAGGTGAATAAGAATGTTAGAGATGTGAATAAAGGGGATGAGAGGTTAGAGATAGAACCCGAAGAGATTCATCCGGAGATTTTATCTAGGAGGAAGGAGGCGACGAGTAGATTTTGGTTGAACTTGAGAATCAAAGAAAATATGTTAGTCCAAAAATCAAGAAGTAAATGGTTGGAGGATTGGGATTCTAATAGTCGTTGTTTTCATATGGTTATGAAGGAAAGAATAAGACGCAATCATATAGGGCTTATCAATTCTAGACATGGCGTTCTTGATTCGGTCGAGGAGGTTAAAAATGAGGTTTGGAAGCATTTTGAGGCCAAATTCAAAGAAGGAGGTGCGGAGGAAGTGGGGTTAGAAGGAATTCATTTTAATAGATTGAAAGAGGAACATAGTGAATTTCTAGATAGTCTATTTCAAAATATCAAAATTAAGGAAGCTATATGGGGTTGTGGAAGCTCTTAAAGTCCAAGGCCGGATGGTTACTCCTATCTTTTCTTCAAAAAATGTTGGCATATACTTAAAGAGGATTTCGTTGAATTTTTCCGCTACTTTCAAAATGGTGGAAATCCTTCTAATGCGGTGACATATTGTTGCTGCGGTATAGCGGCAAGCAAAGAGTTGGTATTATTTTTACCGGGTGATATATACCGGTTAGGTTATATCGTATCGTGTCCATAGAGATTGGTTATTGATTCGTCGTTCGACAATTCTACCGTTAATGAGTTTGGGATTAAAAGAAATGAAAATAAAAGACAAAAAGTAAATGAACAAAAAGTATAAAGGATAGACAACTTGTCTGGAACGAATGTAAACTACCCGTAACAGACTTAAATCTACCACCCATGTCATACTCGGCCTACGATACTCGTCCGTGTCATCACATACCTCTCACAACCTTGGTTATTTCTAACCCAAATTGAGAATCCTCCTAAATCATCTCAATAGCCATGTTTGGCCTATCTCGACAATACAGAAGTCAACTGCGTCACCTCCATAACCATCTCTAGCATACTTCACCAACGCAGAGGCATTAAGTTCGGATACTCTATAGTGAATGTTAGATCTAAACCCATTTCTAGTATTCAGAAACTAACAGATAATCATCCTAGGTAATAATCTAAGCAATCTATCTCTAGTAAAGCTCAAATCCCTAACATAAAGTAAAAACCCAAGATAATCACCGACACAGATTCGTAAAATAAACTTTATACAACGCCAAGGGCGATAAACATACAAGAGTTATGAGTAGAAATACATACAAACCCAACAAAAGAGAAATACACAAAGAGGAAAAGAGATAAACCACCGATCTACAATGGTTGTCAAAGCCAATCGAAGAGCAATCCACCTCCAATCATCCATGAGCAAGCCCTAATGTTGTTTTCTAAGCTAATCTACTAAAAATGAAGGTTGATGGAAATGGGGATCAAAAAACCACCCCAAAACCATAACCTAGAAATCTGTTTTGAAAAGTATTTATAAACAAAATCCCGCAGACCGCACTATAGCCGATATAGCGCTTAAGCGACTTACTTTATTATTTTATTACATTAAAGCCCTCACTAAAGCGCGAAAGTTTCTTCTCAAAAATGCGTCTTCGGAGCCGTGTCTTCGACACTTTATTCCTCCATGCTCCAAATATGCAACAAATACCTACAGAAATAGATACAAAACTATCAAACGGTACATTATATACACAAAACACAATAAAACGTATTTACAACAAAAATTGGGGTTATTCAACGATTATTAACAAACAAAAATAGATAAGTGCCACAAAACATATATACAAAATAACTACATTTTGGCACTAATCAACTCTCCCCAACTTGACACATTGTTTGTCCTCAAACAAAGTCAAATAACTCAAAGAAACAAATGATGATAATCAAATAATCACGATTCAACAAGTTTTGAAAACGGAAAACAAATGTATGGTTCAAACGAAAAATGTACCCGACAAATACAAACTTACCATTATCCTACAACGACAACATATAAACGAAACAAATCCTAAGTACAAAAATCATGCAAAACATTCTAAAACAAAACAAATTCAATCATGAATCACGCCTAGCAAAAATTCATCGGTAGATGAAGAACACACAAAGGTGAGGATAAAAAAACACTCACAATCTTGCAAACAATATACTAAATTATGCGTTCATCCAAAAACGTATTGAAAATACAAATGCAAGAATCACAAGGGCTTTTCAAGGTTGTAATGTGGCTTGGTTAACAAACAAGTGATAAGTCCTAAAGCTAATCGGAACAAAAACTTGCCTAAACCTAAGGGAGTGATCAACTCACAAAGTTCCAAACAATATAATTTCAATCAAACTTATTCTTCATCACAAATTTCACACCAAACACACCTCACTTATTAACATAACATTATTCATACTCTTTTGTTTTTCCTTTTCAAAACTTTTTTTTTTTTTTTTTTTTTTTTAATCTTTTCTCTTAACCTCATACCAAACACAATATAACTATATAAACATTTCTCTCCCCAACTTGAATTCAACCAACATTAATGTGTGAATACTCTACTTTCTAAGGCAAGGTAAAAATCCATACAACAACATATAGTTGAGGGTTCAAGAAACAAAGAAATCAACATCCATACAAAAAAGTGAATTGACACTCATAGACAAGCATCAAGTTCAAATAAACATGGATATTGATAAAAACTCAAAGGGGCAAACAAAAGTTCACACACTCACAAGGTGAATTGAGTATTTGGCCAAGGTAGTTATGCTCAAAATCAACAAAATGCCTTGATCATTTTCTTGCAATCATACAATCAACACAAAATAAAGATTAAGCATAATAAAATCTAGTTAAAACAAGAATTGTGGCCTCAAAAATATGTAAACAATGGAAAGCTTCCTCACATTTATGGGTAAAAAGGGAACTAAAGTGATTCAATTCATGACCAAGTAATGCAAAAAGAATGAATAACATGGTAATTATACAAATTATAAATTTCCTAAACATGTTATGCTATAGAAAGCGATAAACGAGTACCTGACGTGTAGCAACTTTGAAAATTATCATTACCATACATCCGCGAGTTGAAATGATCAAACTCGAAAAATCACCTCAAAAGTCTTCAAGTTACCGGACCAAAATTTGAGTCCAAACAACAACAAAAGAATTAGAAAAATAATACTAATTTTATTCAATACAAAAAGCCTTGATGAAAGTGGGAAAAAGGAAAACCAAGTGAAATTTTAAAAGAATTCACTGGCCCTGCATAGCAGAGCGCGCTAAGCGCCAGCAGAGCACGCTAAGCGCACTACACCAGTTGCAGAAAAATGACAGCAACAAGTGCAACTGCTATGCAAGCTCCACTTACACACCTATACAATCTCATTTACACATCTAATCAATATTTACAATACATACACACTTCCACAAACTAAAACACTACAAACTTGTGGAAAATAACAAATTGACATAACAAAACAAAAGCAAATAAAAATACACACAATTGGTGAAAATGAATTAACAAGTTGAAAAGTGAAAATTTGAAATTAAGAGCAAGTCCTATTTCAACTTGTCAAAACACAAGTCACCACACACATAAATAACATAAACAAACATGCTTGTTTTACGTCGTAAGCTCGATGCCTTTATTGTGCGAGCACTAGTAACCTCCTCTCGTCATGTCATGGTATTGCCACACCGCGCAAACCTAAAGAAAGTGTCCTAAAAACCACACAATAAACGTTAGGAATATGAGACAACTTACAACAATACTTGAAAATAAGGAAAAACACACATATGTACAAGTATGGAAAGTTAACACAACATGTACAAGTAACATATACAAATTCATATACAAAGTCTATACAACATATACAATAATTACAAAACTCAAAAACAACGGAATTATCGCAATACAGAAACAATAAAACCAATCCCGGCAACGACGCCATTTTGTTGCTGCGGTATAGCAGCAAGCAAAGAGTTGGTATTATTTTTACCGGGTCATATATACCGGTTAGGTTATATCGTATCGTGTCCACAGAGATTGGTTATTGATTCGTCATTCGATAATTCTACCGTTAATGAGTTTGGGATTAAAAGAAATGAAAATAAAAGACAAAAAGTAAATGAACAAGAAGTATAAAGGATAGACAACTTGTCTGGAACGAATGTAAACTACCCGTAACAGACTTAAATCTACCACCCATGTCATACTCGGCCTACGATACTCGTCCGTGTCATCACATACCTCTCACAACCTTGGTTATTTCTAACCCAAATTGAGAATCCTCCTAAATCATCTCAATAGCTATGTTTGGCCTATCTCAACAACATAGAAGTCAACTGCGTCACCTCCATAACCACCTCTAGCATACTTCACCAACGCAAAGGCATTAAGTTCGGATACTCTATAGTGAATGTTAGATCTAAACCCATTTCTAGTATTCAGAAACTAACAGATAATCATCCTAGGTAAGAATCTAAGCAATCTATCTCTAGTAAAGCTCAAATCCCTAACATAAAGTAAAACCCAAGATAATCACCGACACAAATTCGTAAAATAAACTTCATACAACGCCGAGGGCGATAAACATACAAGAGTTATGAGTAGAAATACATACAAACCCAACAAAAGAGAAATACACAAAGAGGAGAAGAGATAAACCACCGATCTACAATGGTTGTCAAAGCCAATCGAAGAGCAATCCACCTCCAATCATCCATGAGCAAGCCCTAATGTTGTTTTCTAAGCTAATCTACCAAAAATGAAGGTTGATGGAAATGGGGATCAAAAAACCACCCCAAAACCATAACCTAGAAATCTGTTTTGAAAAGTATTTATAAACAAAATCCCGAAGGCCGCGCTAAGCGCGATAGCCGCGCTAAGCGCGACTTACTTTATTATTTTATTACATTAAACTGCCTCACCGCGCTAAGCGCGCTCAAAACCGTGCTAAGCGCGAAAGTTGCTGTTTTTCTTCCCAAAAATGCATCTTCGGAGCCGTGTCTTCGACACTTTATTCCTCCATGCTCCAAATATGCAACAAATACCTACAAAAATAGATACAAAACTATAAAACGGTACATTATGTACACAAAACACAATAAAACGTATTTACAACAAAAATTGAGGTTATTCAACGATTATTAACAAACAAAAATAGATAAGTTCCACAAAACATATATACAAAATAACTACATTTTGGCACTTATCACATATTCGTTTTTGTCCCTTGTTCCTAAATCATCTAATCTCGTTTATTTAGATTACTATAGGCCAATTTGTCTCATCGGGGGTTTCCATAAAGTGATATCCAAGTTGTTGGCGGATTGATTGATAAAAGTCATTTCTACGATTGTTTCACCGTGCCAAAGTGCTTTTATTCCAGGAAGACAATTATTGGACGGTGTCTTGGTAGCTAATGAGGTGGTAGATTTTGTTAGAAAAGAGGGTAGATATTTTCTTCTTTTTAAGGTGGATTTTGAGAAGGCTTGCGATAAGGTTAATTGCAACTTTCTTAGAACCATGATGGGGCAAATGAGTTTTGGTAATAATTGGAGAAGATGGACGGAGCTTATTGTGTTTCAAAGTAAGATGTCGGTTTTAGCTTATGGGATTCTGACGAAGGAATTTATGGTGGAAAAGGTTTACATCAAGGAGATCCTCTTTCTCCTTTCCTCTTTGTTTAGTGGCGGAAGGTCTTGCGGGGTTGGTTAGAAAGTCCCAAGAAATCAGAGACTATGGAGATTTTATGGTCAATGGTAGATGTTTGATTGATATCCTTCAGTTTGTCGATGATACTTTGATTATTGGTAATGGCTCTTGGAAACAAATTTGGGCGATCAAATCGATTTTGAAGGCTTTTGAATTGGTATCGGGTATAGGAATAAATCATCATAAGAGAAAATTAATAGGCATTAACGTGAATATGGACTTCCTAGAAGCAACTTCATATGTGTTAGCTTGCAAGCTTGAAAAGATTAATTTTAAGTTCCTGGGGTATACCTCTCATTCATATGATGAAGAATCGGTTATCGGGATAGAAGAATAGGTTTCTCAATCTCGGTGGTAGAATTACCCTTTTGAAATCTATTCTTTGTTCTTTATCCATTTTTCTTATGTCTTTTTATAAGATGCCTAGAAAGGTTGTTAAGATAATAACTAGTTTACAAGGTGGTTTTTTATGGGGAGGGACAGAGGAGAAGAGGAAAATTCATTGGGTGAGTTGGAAGCAAGTTTGTCTTCCTTCTCAATTGGGGGGTTTAGGGATTAAAGAAGTGGGAGATTTCAACACGGCCCTTCTTAATAAATGGAGGTGGAGAATTCTTCAAGGCCAAGAGTCCCTTTAGTTCAAGGTTTTGAAAGCTAGGTATGGTGATATAGCAATGTAATTCTTTTGTGGATGTAAAAAATCCAATGTTTTAGAATCTCAATCTTTTTGGTGGAAAGATATCTTATGCATTGCTCATTTTTCTTCAAATGAACCTATTGTGGAAAAGTGAAAATTTGAGGTGGGAAATGGTTTTGCTGCCCCATTTTGGGAGGCGAATTAGTTGGAGGATGGTTGTTTAAAAGAGAGTTATCCGGAATTATATGTGTTATCTAGTTTGAAAAGGGTTTCAGTGGCCGGAATGGGAGGTTGGATAAATGGTGAGTGGGTGTGGAATAATTGTGGTATTGGCGGAGAAGGTTTGCATGTGGAGTTAAGAAATATGTATAATAGTTTTGCTTTGAAGTTGAATAACTCATCTTTGATAGAATCCGGAATTGATAAAGATATTTGGTTGTTGGAATCGGAGGGGCTTTTTTCGGTATCTTCTTGCTATGCTTTTTATGCTAATAGGAGGATTCCTTTTAGTCCGAGGAATATAGGTGAGGAAGCTTTGAGATTGGTTTGGAAATTAGAGATTCCTTTTAAGATTAAAGCTTTTGGTTGGAGACTTTTTGTGGACAGAATTCTGACTAATAATCTTTTGGCACATAGAGGTATTCCATTCCCTTTGAAAACCTTAAAATGTATTTTTTGTGGTGTGAATAATGAAAGTAGAGTGCATTCTTTTTTTAATTGTTCGGTGGTGGAAATTTTATGGAGGGATATAGTAATTGGATTGGTAAACCTTGGAGAGAGGTCGATGATTGTTTAAATAATATTTTGGATTGGTATACTTTTTGTAAATAAAGAAAAAAGTTAAAGAGAGAAAGTTAGGCGTTGTGTGGCTTGCAACTTATTGGATTATTTGGTTGACAAGAAATGACATATGCTTTAGAGGTGATACTTGGAATATTAGTGACATGGTTTGGAACATTAAGATGTTGATATGGAGGTGGTCGCTCATAGGAGATATTATATATCTCAATTACAACTTCTACAATTTTAACAAAGATCCTTTGTTATTTTTAGAATAGTGAAATTGGTTTGTAATTTTTTCTTTTTTGTTCGGATTTCATTTCCATTTCTTTTGTGTAAAGATTAGAAAATCCTTAGTTCTCATTTTCATCAATTAAATTTGCTAACACAAAAAAAACTGTAGCCAAAGTGTTTAAAATTTATAACTAACGCTGTTGATCAAAAATGTTATCTTATTCATTAAAGTAAACAAAGTTTTTTTTTCCTTTCAATAACCCTTTTCAAAAGGGATATCCGATTTATTTATTTTGAATGAAAATAATAGCCATTATATAAAAACTACTTTTCCAAATGTCTATTTTTTTTGGAAATAAAGCTAATATATAAATGAAAACTATTTTTGAAATTTTGTTTTATTTACTTATTAGATCTACTTAATTAATTAATTAATATGCAAAAATTTTAATCTTATAATTTAATTATTTATTTTTATGATAAGTGATATAATTTTAATTCAGTTAGATTTGACAGTTAAGTGGATATGATACATAATATCATTTTAATTTTATAGTTAGATTTCTATTAAACATATTAATATTAATTTTTTAAATAATTTAATTTTATGTTTAGTTTTAATAAAAATTTAAATATGATAATTTATATTTAAATAATATGTTTTTAATATGATAATTTATTCATGTCATTGTAGTATTGGCTCGTTCACAATTCTAAGTTTTGGAAAGTATAAAATTGTTTATTTAGAGAAGCAATGGAAAAAGAGTTAAAAAGATATTGCACTGATAAGTGTAAAATAATTTTACATTGTCCTTCAATGAAAATTTATTATTTAGTCATATCATATAATTTATTTAAAAATAATAATATAATTTATCATTTAATATGATTTTGATTGGTTAACAATATAAAATTATTTTACACCGTCAACACACATACCTTTTTTCTCATGAAAAAACTTATGCGAAAGTGTATAAAATTTATAAACTTACGCGAATGATTAAAATGGTTTCATATTTATTAGAAATTCGAGGATTAAATATACAATATCCCACAGCAATATAAGCGAATTTTGATTTATCCTCTATAAATAATATGTTAAGATTCTATGTCTTTTGTCTCTTAAGTGCAATTTATTCCAAATTTAGTGTTTAATTTGTACACTTAGGAGATAAATAAAATATGTTTTACAAGGGTTCCAATTTTTTCCATGGATAAATCAAAATTTGTATATATTGCATTGAAATCATTCTCTTTCAATTTATTATTTTTTTAACTTTTTATAAAAATAAGTGAGATATTAGATCGAACTCTATTGGGTCGAAGGGTAGCTTCTGGTTCGATAGAATTGAGCATGTCATCAAAGTTTGTTCACATATTGTAGTCGAAGTGTGTTCTAGTATATGGGTGTCGAAATGCTAGAGCTGTTAGTATTTCGAATTGAGCATGTATGTTTTGTCTAATTGTTTAAGTTAGCTTGTACCCTAAGTTAGCTTGTAATGGATATTTGTGATAAAAGCCCATTACCTTAGTATGTTAGGTTTATTATAAACATCATACTAATCTTTTATAATTGCATACTACAAATCTAATTTAGGGTGAGAGGGTTATTTGTTATTCTTGTATACTTGTAATCTTGATTTGAAGATAAAGGAAGGAATACCAATTAATACCCAATTCCTTGTGTTCACCGTGTTTCTCATATTTTCTACCCTTGTTTGTTTCTTCATCATTAAGAAACAAGTTTATACTTTATTTCAAAGGGATCCGATTCACAACAAATTGGTGCGGTGAACATGGAGAAGATGCCTTCAACAAAGTATGAGATTGAAAAGTTCACCAGAGTGAACAATTTCGACCTGTGGCGCTTGAAGATGAAAACCCTACTTGTTCAGTAGGGTTGTTTGGAAGCGTTGAAGAGAGAAGCAGGCATGAACGAAGCATTAACAACACCTGAGAAGACGATGATGATAGAGAAAGCCCACAATATAATTTTGTTAAGTCTTAATGATAAGGTTCTTCAACAGGTATCAAAGGAGACAACGACGACAGGGTTATAGGTGAAACTTGAAAGTTTCTACATGACCAAATGGTTGGTGAATCGACTCTACATGAAGCAAGATTTGTATTCATTCAAGATGATTGAAGACAAAGTGTTGGCTGAGCAGTTGGATATGTTCAACAAGCTGGTTCTTGATCTTGAAAATATTGATGTGAAGATCGATGATGAAGGTCAAGCTTTGTTGTTGTTGTGTGCTTTGCCCAGATCACATGCTCACTTCAAAGAAATCCTCTTGTATGGAAGAGAGCCCTTGACCTTTGAAGAAGTTCAATCATCCTTGTATTCGAAGGAATTGAACAAACAAATGGAGCATAAACCTTCCACGATTAGTGAAGGTTTGGCCGTTAAAGGAAAATTCTTGCGAAAGGGTAGTAAATGTGACAAGAAGAAAGGTAAAAGTCAGCAGAAGATTTACAGTGGCGAAACATTTGGTATTTGTTTCTATCATTGTAAGAAGGAGGGTCGCACAAGAAAAGTGTGCCCTGAACGCCTGAAAGATCATGGAGGAAAGGATAATGGCAACACAACTATTGGTCAAGATGATTTCGACTCATGTGATGTTCTTGTGATTTCAAGCAACAACCCGTCGAAGGAGTGGATTATGGATTCTGGGTGCACTTAGCACATGACTCCAAACAAAGACTTGTTTGAAGAATTATGTGATCAATTTGGTGGATCTGTATTGCGGGGAAACAAAAAAGCTTGCAAGATTGCAGGTGTTGGATCTGTGAGATTCAAGCTTCGTGATGAGTCAATAAAGTTGTTGACTGGAGTCAGGTATGTACCTGATTTGAAGAGGAATTTGATTTCTCTTGGTGAATTCGACAAGAAAGGTTATGTTTTTCAAGGAGAGAAAAGTATCCTAAGAGTCATGAAGGGGTCGAAGGAAGTTTTGAGAGGCGTGAAGAAACAAGGCTTGTATACCCTTGAGGCTAAAGTTTTAAGTGGTTCGACAAATGTTGCATCTACGAAACATTTGTTGAAGGCAGAAATTTGGCTCATGAGATTGGGCCATATCAGTAAAAGGGGTTTGGTCGAATTGGGGAAACAAAATTTTCTTGGAGGAGACAAATTCGAAATATGAAGTTTTCTGAACCATGTATACTTGGAAAATCTTGCAGTGAAGTTCAACAAAGGCAAACAACGAACACATTGATCCCTTGATTACATTCATGCCGATCTATGGGGGCTGCAAGGTGTCCATCATATTCAGGAGTAAGGTATTTTCTATACATAGTAAATGACTATTCCAGAAAGTTATGGGTATTCATCTAGAAGACTAAGGATGAAACTTTTGAGAATTTTAAAGGTTGGAAGACCACGGTCAAAAATCAAAGCGGAATGGTTAAGAGGTTGAGAATGAGACAATGGCCTTGAATTTTGCAATGAGGCATTCGACAACTTCTATGCTGAATGGTTTAATCGAACCTTCTTGAAAAAAGTTAGATGCATGTTGACTAGCGTTGAGTTAAAGAAGGTGTTTTAGGCTGAGGTTATTTCGACAACAACATATCTGATAAACAATTGTCCTTCGATTGCATTAGATATGAAGACACCTAAAGAAGTTTGGTTGGGACATCTACCAGATCTCGATAAAATGAGAGTATTTGGCTGTGATGGAAAACTAGTGTCACAACAAGGGGGTTGGATTGTGACCCTTTTAAAATTCTCGTTTGGTTCTTGTTTATAACTTAGTTTTAAGTTAAGGACAAAAATGCTTTGATAGAGTGAATAAATATCAAACTAATATTGAAAACAATAAATGGTGTGTGATAGAGAAGTATTAAGAAGGTGAGAAGTATATAGTAGAGAAGTGATAAATAATGAGAGCACAAGAAACTTATCCTGGTTCACCAACTTGGTTAGTCCAGTCCTCACCCTTGGTGAGCTTATCCTCTATTGAAAGTTATCATCTTTTCTTTGTAGTATTCCTTAGCGTTACTAGGCTTATAAGTTCTGAATAATCAAGCTCTTCAGAAAGCTTACAAGGATTTTAGTATTTGAGTGTATGATGGATTCTTTTCTAATACTTTCAAGTATATCGCGATTTTTCAGTGAGAGGAAAAGAACTTATACTAGCTATTACAAAGATTTTCTTCGGTTCTTATTATGTGCGTAATCACAATATGACAATGATTAGTATAAAGAAGAACAAGGTTAATTGCTTTAGCTTTTGTTGTTTGTTGTAAAATATGTGTGTTTCTCAAGGAGACAAACATGTCTATTTATACAAGAGAGAGAAGACACTTTTTAACAAAAAAGACATTTCAATCCTTTAAGACCTTTTTAGTTTGGCAAAAAGGCTTTAGAGGATGAGGACTATAAAACACGCTTTTAGTTGTCCTCATAGAGAAGTGACTTTCGGATTTGAGGAGTAGAACTTGTCTTCTTATCCTTGATGATGAATACTTCTTATTTTGAGTTATGTTGCTGAATATTTTGTGTCATAATAGTTTGTCAGATTTAACATAGAATTGTGTTTCAACAGGCTGTGTAGCCTATGCTTACATTAGGCAAGACAAGGTCTAACCTAGAGCTCTTAAATGCATGTTTATGGGATACCACGAAGGAGTCAAAGCTTATAGGCTATGGTGCCTAGAGCCATGTCACAGAAGGATTATCACCAATCGAGATGTAGTTTTAAATGAAGCTGAAATGACTTTCAAGAAAACTAATGATGTTAATTGAAGTAGAGAAATATCAGATGAAGAGTTGGAATAGGTAGAGATTCGAGTTGAGATGGAGCATATTGATGTTGAATTTCTTATCCTAGATGAATTCAAAAAAGAAGCAGAATATGTTGAGGAAGTTGAGGAAACTGCCGATGACTAACTATTGGCAAGAGATATTGCACGAAGATTCATCAATCCACCTCAAAGACTTGGTTATGCAGATCTTATAGCTTATGCCTTAATCTCTACAAGTAAGATTCTAGACGAAGAACCAAGAGACCATAAAAAAGTTATGAGGATTCAAAATTAGAATGAATAGATGTAGGCCATGGATGATGATATGAAGTCACATCATGATAACAACACTTAGAAATCGACCAAGAAACCAGTTGGAGCTAGGTTAGTCACCTGTAAATAGATTTTTAAAGTTAAGGAAGGAATCAAAGGAGTGGCGTCGAAAAGATACAAGGCAAGGTTGGTTGCAAGGGGTTTCTCTCAGAAAGAAGGTGTAGACTTCAATGATGTGTTTTCTCCTACTGTGAAGCATAGGTCTATTTGAATGTTTCTTGCCATGGTGGCACAGTTCGATCTTGAACTAGAACAAATGGATGTGAAAATTGAGTTCTTGTATGGTGATCTAGATGAAACAATCCTGATGAGGCAACCTAAAGGGTATGTCCAAAAGGGATAAGAAGATTATGTGTGCTAGTTGAATAGATCTTTATATGGGCTGAAAAAATCTCCTCGATAGTGGAATAGGAGATTCGACAAGTTCATGGCACGCATGGGTTTCATTACAAGTCAGTTCGACCACTATGTTTACTTCAGATTTTGACCTGGTAATTCATTTGTTATTTTTTTGCTTTATGTTGATGATATTCTCATAGAAAGCAACAATGTCAAAGAGGTAATGAGGGCGAAGGATGAACTCAATAAGGAGTTCGAAATGAAGGATCTGGGAGTTGCATCCAGGATTCTTGGGATTGACATTCGAAGAGATAGAAAGCCGAAATTATGCTTATCTCAAGAGGCATATCTACGGAAGATTCTCAAAAATTATGGTATGTCGAATTCGAAGCCTGTTGTGTCTCTAACAAACCCTCAATTCAAGTTGAGTATTGATCAATGTTCCAGTACTGAGGTCGAAAGAGCTTATATGAATAGCATCCTATATGCTAATGTAGTAGGTTCTTTAATGTGTGATATGGTCTGTACTAGACCCGACATAGCATACACAATTAGTCTTGTAAGCAGGTACGTGGAAAATCCTGGAAAGGCTCAATGAAAAGCATTGAAGTGGATTCTAAGGTACATAAATGGGTCTCTAAATAGAGTCTTTATTTATGGTGGAGCCTTGGGTGAAGATAGTAAATTAGTAATTGAAGGATATGTTGACTCTGATAATGCAGGTTGTATGGATTCCAGAAAATATATTTCTGGATATGCTTTCACTATGTTTGGTACATCAATTAATTGGAAAGCAACACTTCAGAAGGTTGTTGCATTATCAACCACTGAAGCGGAATATATTGCTTTAACTGAAGCCGTGAAAGAAGCATTGTGGCTTGAAGGTTTTGCTAAGGAGCTGGAAATTCAAGGTGAAGTTAGCACTGTTAAATGATAGTCAAAGTGCAATACATCTGTCGAAGAATTCAGCCTATCATGAGCAAACCAATCACATTTATGTGAGGCTGCATTTTGTCAGAGGGGTAATCGAGCATGGAGAAGTCCAAGTGCGGAAGGTTTCGACAGATCATAATGCTGCTGATATGATCATCAAGACATTGCCAAGTTGCAAGTTTTTCCACTGTATGCAGTTGATAAGGTTGCATGAAGAAAGCTAGTTCGTTCTTTGATAATAGAGTTTATTTCAAGGTGGAGATTTGTGAGATATTGCATCAAACTCTATTGGGTCGAAGGGTAGCTTTTAGTTTGACAGGATTGAGCATACCGTCAAAGTCTGTCCACATGCTGGTGTTGAAGACCTCTATACTGTAAAACCCCAGTTCTACCTGACGAATATTAAAAAAATCAGAGTAATAAAATTTCTTCAAAACAATTGGAATGCTACAACTCAAGTTAAAACAACAGCCTTTATCACAGAGACATAACACTTTAAATTCGGATGAGCTGAACAACATTATTTAATCTTTAAAAATAAAACAACTTTATTACTTAAGCAGCGAAATCACAAAATTCAACATGAATGACATAACATATTTATCCAACTTAGAACAACTTAGAAGCATCAAATAATTTCATATAATCAACATGATATTTAGAAACGGAATCAAAACAATAATAAAACAACTAGCGTTCATCCCCCCGAGTGTTATGTATCAAAGCAACGACACCTACTCGAACTAACGAAGGTAAACACCCTTTACCATGGATTACCTGCACGTTACCCATGTAGAGGCAACATCACAACTGAAGGGTGAGATATCTAACAATATAATAGGACGTATGTTAAACAATATATTAGAATCAATCCATGTAAAATCACCTTTTCACAAACTACAAGCAAAATTTATCACAATGTAAATCTCCACCCGATATAACTACTAGTTCACAGCTTTTAGATAATACGAGTCACAACAAGTCAACAACATAAAGCAACAACTAATACATCATCACCACAACTCAGTGATGCAACATAAAATGCGACTCAATGATAATGCGCATGCATGTGGTACTAGTGGAGCAGAACTCCCAACGTAAAAATTGGAGCATAACTTCCAACGTAATAATTTGCCATTATCTGAGGCATCAACAAGGCATAAGCCTTCATCATCATCTTGTTGCCAATCCAGGCCATCATAAATAGAGCAAAGCTCTCATCGTAATATTTTTACCAATCCAAGCCATCGTGTTTATGCAGTGTATGCGACAACATAATGCAACTCAACAACAACGACGAAATCATCAAATCAACATCAACTTCATCATAATTTTAACACTATCTATAAGCCTTCATCGTAATAATGAGTCAACAGCATCATTCAACGTTGGCACAAGACCTACAACTTATCAACAATCTAATAACAACAAATACTACAACATTGGCATAAGCCTACAACATAATAATCACAATTCAATGGAAACAATAGAACACAATTTATCACCTACAATTCACAATTTATGGCAAGTATATAACACACCAAATTAACCAAAATAGGCTAACAACCACTTAATTATTCAGATTATTCCGACTATTTTCGATTAATTAATTATCGGCTAAAATTCTATTATTTTAATATTATCAAATTGTTTTACTGATATGCTTCACTAATCACTTCCTGCAAAATTATTGAAACTGCTAATTTTCTACTACTAATTACCTCTGTTATTACTATGCATTTAATTTCTAAATTTCATTAAACATTAACCTCAACAATATATATATATATATATATATATATATATATATATATATATATATATATATATATATATATATATATATAAATTCTTTCCACTATGATATATAAATTATTATAACCTCTGATATTACAATGTTAAATATCTACCTACCATTTTTCTACTACTATTAATATCATTATGTTAAATATCTACTACCATTATTTAATTGAATGGAGTTTTCTTTCATGGATACCATGGCTACCATTATTAAAGTTGTGCCCCTCATCATGAAATATTGTGCCTATTATCATATATAAGACAAAAACAAGGCATGAATAAAGTGAATGTGCCTCTAAAACTTATAGTACCTATTTACTTATGAAATATGCTCATTGTCAATTAATCAAGGAATCCAGAAAGAAACAAAATAGAAACAGACAAGGTAATTCATAAAAAAAACTAAAGCCTGCCCTTGTAACAGAGGGTGTCACTCGACACCCCTTTCCTTCACCCACATGTCGATAGGCATGGCCCTTGCATAATGAAGTGTGTTGTTCATCACACCTTTCTTTACCTTGGTGTCGTTCGACACCTATCCCTTTCCGGTCATCACCGTTTCTTCTTCTGTTATTTTTTCCCTCTGTTATACTTCCCTAACCTCTTCGATTAATTATCAGAAGGAAATTTTAACAATATAGAATATCATCAATCAACTATCATAACTTATAATTTTCCAACAAAAATTCGGTTATACATACAAATCATGATCAATTTCAACACAACCAAACAACTCAATTCAACAACAACAGAAACAACATATACACGCAAGTCAAATTCACAATCAATTCCCATAAAATTAACCATACAATCTATTAGAGTTAGAACTCCACCTTATCTTGGATTGCGGTCTCTACGGAGTTTCGATTGAATTTTCGCTTTGGCTTTCGGTCTGCAATTCTCTCACGACGGCTAGCTCTCTAAACCCTTGTTCCTCTTCTTCCAATTTCTTCCACGTACCGATACTTCTCTTCTTCTTATTTCTAAAATAACTAATATACTACTATTATTTTTATTTTGTCTTATTGGGCTTTCTTCCTACACTCCCACTTTACTTCATACTAGCCTCAAAACAAGCCCAACACATTTATTCTAATATTATTATTATTAATCGACCAACTAATCAACTAAATTAATCAACTAATAACTCGATAACTTAACTCAGCATTTCACAACTTCGACCATCATCCAGAAAACATTCGAAAATATTTAATTAAATAAATAATTAAATATCAGGTGTTACAACTCTCCCAAACTTAGAATATTTTCGTCCTCGAAAATCTACTCGATACCATCACTCTTAACGCGAATTCACATCCAACTTCCCAATTCCCAAGTCATGTTTAGAAACTATTCGACCACTACTTTACCGACACAACAATAACTCAACACGATTCAACTCAAATGCACACGTGCTAATCACTCAACGCCTTTGCGACATAATTCGATCAACCACTTCAACAATATTCCAACACATAATCATTAAGATAGCAAGACAGGTCTATATCATCCAACACGATCCCGTATACTATCAACAAGAGATAAAGGGTGATCAGTTCCTCGATTTGTCAATAGATAGTTGACAACCATGATGGCGCACAAACCATCGTTACTAAACTATAATAGTGTTTCTTCAAAACTTGCACCCAAGTCACTTAAAGCACCATAATCAATAATTTCCACAATTTTCCTCTCATACAATCTTGTCATTGAGACACCAACGTTCAACATGTTACACAGTCCATATTACAGTCACTTAGCCTTACCCGGAGATCAAGTATTCTCCAACTCAAGGATTACTTTCTCATTTCTGCATCATTATGAATATAAATTTGGTTACTGAATCTCAACACACTCTGCGCCTCTAACTTGAATCATCATTGTTAATCTTCAACATTCCAACAACTTTGACAACTTTTTCAATCCCACACAAGGACCCCATGACAAAGTCTACAACAGTTTGTCACCCTGTCACCTTTCGAACATCGACATCTTACACAAGACTACTAAATCCGACAACTTCATAGTTTGCCAGCAGCGCTGAAACGCCGCAACTTTCCAAATTTCCATCTTCTAAAAATATTCATGGTTGCTTAACAATTACCTTAAAAAACATCAAGGATTTACACTCTACTCATATATCAACAACTGCTACATCGCTTCTCATCCTTCGCGAAGTAAACAACAACAACGTCTGATCTTCCTCTCTCAAGACACTCTAACTTGATTAACAACAAAATCTTGAATTCATGTCAACTTCGAATTCGAGAAACAACAAAACTTCAACAATACGTTCACTGCCACCATCAACAACATATTGAACCAAAATCTTACAACCGAAACATATCTGACAAGCAAAGCTTCCCCAACTTATCTTCAACTCAATTTCTGCATATAATCAATTAGGAAAGCAAGCAAACACCAACAATGTTTCACACACTTGTTGCGTACTGAGGAATAACTAACATTAGACAACTTGGTCGGACGGACCGACCTACTCTAATATCAACTTGTAACACTCCAATTCTATCCGACGAATATCATAAAAATTAGAGTAACAAAATTTCTTCAAAACAATTGAAATGCTACAATTCAACTTAAAACAACAACCTTTATCACAAATACATAACACTTTAAATTCGAATGAATTGAACAACATTATTTAATCTTTAAAAACAAAACAACTTTATTACTTAAGCAACGGAATCACAAAATTCAACATGAATGACATGACATATTTAACCAACTTAGACTATTTGAGAAGGCAAGGATCGAAATCTTTTGACGAAGGGAACAATTTTAGAAGCCCATGATTGAGATACCAAGTTGTTATGGTCCTCACGCGTTTCACATCCTCAAGGGAAGAGAAATAAAACTCTAAATATCCCTTACCTAAAGAAATAATTTCCCATTTACCAATCGATTTCCACAAGGCTTTAGTAACTAACTGGCTTAAAGGAATATCACATATGTTGTTAACAACTTAAAAAAGATTTCGGTTGTTTCCCCAAGAATGAAATATGTAAGTAAAAGACATTCCTTGGATTCACTATATTGATTTATTTTAATCAGTATAAATATAGTGTTAAAATTAATAACTTGAAATTGTACATAGTTAAATTAAATTATATAATTTAAATTTTTAAACTAAAGATAGGTTGAATAAACTACTCGTGACAATATTTTGAGACCTATGAAGTTTTCATTTAGCTCAAGAATGATAGAGAAAGCCCCAATATTTAATACAAATAAATAAATAAAATTATTATTTATTTATATTTTGTTTTTTCTTAATCAATATTAGTAATAGAATGCAAAACAAAACATTGCCTCCTGGACACCCTTTGTATTGCAAAACTTATTTTTTTTAATTAATTCAATGTATTGCAAAACTTACCTTTATACCAAACAGCTATGGTTACCATTTTATAAATAGTGTAACTATGATCCCTCTCCTCTTAAATAAACACGTATACATCTCCATTCTAAAATCCAAGATGGCTTCAATTTTCAACCTTCTCTCCCTGACTCTCTTCCTTGCCCTAGTTTTCCAAGGTATCATCGTATATTTCATAGCATGTATGATTTAACAATGACAAATATTTTATGAAATCCTTTTTAATTACGGTTTAAATATGTTAGATTTTGAATTTTATGTAGTAGTCTTCTTACGTGTCATATCTTAAAATACTACCTTAATTTTCATCATATCATATTTTACTAATAGTGTGATCCATGTATAATTTGTGGTTAATATTGCAGCTTATGGAGATTGTGCTTTGAGTGAAATTGGTGTTAGACAATACAAAACATCAGGCTATGCTCATGGAATGGAAGTGTACAAGGTTAATGTAACCAACCATTGTCAATGTACTCAATCACAAGTGCAGTTCAATTGCACTGGATTTCAAACATATTTATCTGTTGATCCAGCAATTTTTAGTGATGACCGTCTTCTCATTGAAGGAGGACCACTTTATCCTTCTAAGTCTGCCATTTTCTACTATGCTTGGCATCCTAAGTTTACATTTACACCTATTTCTTCCCAGAGTTCATGTTCTTAGGAGTTAGGATTATTTGTATTTAATAATCCAAAAATTATGTAGTTATGAATTAATGAAATGAAAAACTTTATGAAAATAATTAATTTTCATAATTATGTTTCTTTTATTTTTTATTATTACAGTTGTTCTCATTAATTTATTCACGTCATTGTAACATTGTTAGTTCACAATGCTAAATTTTGGAACGTAAAAAACTGATTTTTTAGAGAAGCAATGGGAGAAACTATTGCCAAAATGTATAAAGTTATAACCTAACGCAATTGATCAAAACGTTCTCATATATAGTAGGAACTTTTCTCCAAACGCATAGAAATCGTTCTCTTTGAATTTATTGATTTAATAAAAATATATACAAAACCGTTCTTTTATTCATTAAAGTAAACAAAAGTTCTTTTTTTTCTTCTTTCAATAACCCTTTTTCAAAAAGGAATATCCAATATATTTATTTTGAATGGAAAATAATAGCCAATATAGAAAACTACTTTTCCAAATTTCTTATGTTTTTGGAAATAAAAATAATATATAAATGCAAACTACTTTTGAAATTTTGTTTTATTTACTTATTAGATCTACTTAATTAATTAAATAAAAAATAATTAAATTAATTAATCAATATGCAAAAATTTTAAACTTATAATTTAATTATTTATTTTATGATATGTGATATAATTTGAATTTAGTTAGATTTGTCAGTTAAATGGATATGATACATAATATCATTTTAATTTTATAGTTAGATTTCTATTAAACATATTAATATTAAATTTTTAAATAATTTAATTTTATATTTATTTTTAATAAATAATTTAAATATGATAATTTATATTTAAATAACATGATTTTTAATATGATAATTTATTCATGTCATTGTAGCATTGGATCTTCACAATTCTAAATTTTAGAACGTAAAAGATTATTCATTTAGAGAAGCAATGGAAAAAGAGTTTAAAAGTACTGCACTCGTTTGTTTTATAATGTGTTTCAATAAAAACTCATCATTTATTCGTATTATATAATTTATTTAAAAATTAAAATATGATTTATCATTTTATATAATTTTGATTAGTTAATTGTGTAAAATTATTTTATATTATCAATATATATATTTTTTATGAAAAAAACTCATGCAAAAGTGCATAAATTTAAGGTTATTAACATTTTAAAATACTAACAATTTAGTCCCTAAAGTTAAAATTCATAGGTAAATTCGAAAAAAAATTGTAGAAAACCTGCGGATTTTAACTTTAAAGATTAAATTGTTAGTATTTTGAAATGACAAGGATATTCTTCAAAATAATATATATTTTACAAAAGTAAAATTAAAAATCGCCTATATAATAAGAGTGTAAAATGATAATAACCCTAAAATTTATAAGCTAACGCGATTGATTAAAACGGTTTTCATATTTACTATAAATTTTTTAGTTAAATATCCAATATTCCATATTACAATATAAATTTTTTATGTCTTTTGTCTTTTAAGTGCAATTTACCCCAAATTTAATATTTAATATTTAGGAGGTAAACAAATTTTATTTAGAGGGGTAATCCAATTTTTTCCATGGATAAATTAAACTTCCGCATTGAAACCATTCTCTTTCAATTTATTGTTTTTAATTTTTTATAAAAATGTATACAAAAATTTCTTTTATTCCTTAAAGTAAACAAAGATTTTTTAATAAAGATTAATGATAGTACAGTGTAAACTAGCCAATAAATTTATAATATTCGATAATTAGTTGATAATTTAAAATATTTTATATTGTTAGTGTATATTTTTTATTATTTTTAATAACCCTTTTCAAAAAAGGAATATCCAATTTATTTATTTTGAATGGAAAATAATAGCCAATGTAGAAAACTACTTTTCCAAATGTATGTGTACTTTTGGGAAATAAAAATAATATCATAAAATCATACTACTTATGAAATTTTGCTTCATTTCCTTATTATATTTAATTTATTAATTAAATGAAAAATAATTTAATTAATTAATTAAATGAATAATAATTTATTAATTAATTAAATGAAAAATAATTTAATTAGTTAATTAAATGAAAAAAATTTAATAATTATGAAAATTTTAGTTATATAATTTATTTATTTATATGATAAAGAAAATATTTTTAATTTAGTTAGGTTTGATAGTTAAATGTTAAAGATACATAACATCATTTTAATTTTATATATAAATTTCTGTAAAAAATATTGATATTAGTTTTTTAAAACAATTTTATTTAATATTTATTTTGGTAAATTATATAAATATATTAATTAATGTTTAAACATTTTTATTTAATTAATCAAAGTATTAATATATTAATTAAATTAATTAAATTAATTAATTAATATAAAAAAATTTAAGCTTATAATTTAATTATTTATTTTTATGATAAGTGATATAATTTTAGTTTAGTTAGATTTGATAGTTAAATGGATATGTTACACAATATCATTTTAATTTTATAGTTGGATTTCTATTAAACATATTAATATTAATTTTTAAAATGATTAAATTTTATGTTCATTTTTAATAAATTATTTAAATATGATAATTAATATTTAAATAACACTTTTTATATGATAATTTATTCATGTCATTGTAACATTGGCTCTTTAACAATTCAAAATTTTGGAATGTAAAAAATTGTTCAATTAGAGAAGCAAGGAAAAAATAGTTAAAAAGTAATGTAATAACCATAATAATGTAAAATAGTTTTATACGGTCATCCAATTAAAATTTATCATTTTGTCATATTAAATTAATATTTAAAAATAATAATATAATTTGTCATTTAATATGATTGTAATTGGTTGACCGTGCAAAATTATTTTACATTATCAATACATATCATTTTTTCTCATGGAAAAAACTAATAAGAAATTTTATAAAATTTTGGCTAAATAACAGTTTTGGTCCCCCTATTTTAGTGTTTTCACGATTTTCGTCCCCCTATTTTGTTTTTAAACACTTTTGATCCCCCATCTCTACTTTGGCTAAAAAAACGCTTATATGTCACTTTTTAAAATACGTGACATATAATAAAATATCAGTTGTGTGTTATACAATTACAAGGAAGGAAAAACATTTACTTTAAAAAGTGAAACATAATCGTTTTTTTAATCAAAATGAGAATGAGGATCAAAAGTGTTTAAAGATAAAATAAGGAGATTAAAATCTTGAAAATACTAAAATAGGGGGACCAAAAATATAATTTAGTCTAAAATTTATAAGCTAACGCGATTGATTAAAACCATTTTCTTTATTATAGATTTTTGGGTTAAATATACAATACTTCACTGTAATATAAACAAATTTTGATTTATCCTCAATAAAACAAATGTATATCATTCTTTTGAAATATTAAAATTATATATCTTTTGCTCCTTAAATACAATTTACCACAAATTTGATATTTTATTTGAACGTTTAGGGGATAAACAAAAAAAAAATTTTTAAGATAAATTAAAATTCGTCTATATTACATTGAAATTACTCTCTTTCAATTTATTGTTTTTAACTTTTATAAAAGTATATACAAAACCTTTCTTTTATTCCTTAAAGTAAACTTTTTTTAAAAGATAATGTAATGTCACTGTAAACTAGTTTTACACTTATCCAATAAATTTATAATATTCAATTTATAATTAGCCAATATAGGAAACTACTTTTTCAAATGTATGCACTTTTGGGAAATAAAAATAATATCATAAAAGCAAAATACTTATGAAATTTTGTTTTATTTCCTTATTATATTTAATTTTTTAATTAAATGAAAAATAATTAAAAATTTAAATAATATATGAAAATTTTAGTTTTATAATTTATTTATTTGTTATATGATAAATAATATATGTTTAATTTAGTTAGATTTGATAGTTAAATGTATACGATACATAACATCATTTTAATTGTATAATTAAATTTCTGTTAAACATATTGATATTAATTTTTAAAATAATTTTATTTAATATTTATTTTGATAAATAATATAAATATATTAATCAATATTTAAACATGTTTTTTATAATTATTTGTATTAATAAAATTACAAAGTTACAATTACACATTAAAAAAGATAATGATGTCTTTGGAAGTGATTTTGGGTTCCACATGAGCGAGGCGACGATTGACATTAGTTTCGACTGTATCGTTGGACCCTAGAGGATGATAAAGTGTATATACTTTTATCTTCTTCAACTTATTGGTTTATAGAGTTGCGGTTTAACAAGGTGTTAGTTTCTTGTTACATTATTGTACAAAATATTATGGAAATTTCTTCTCACATCTAATGGTTTTCTCCTATATCATTTAAAATTCTAAAATATTTTTCAGAGTTGTACCCAAACTTTTCAATCTCATACTTTGTCGAAGGCATCTTCTCCACGCTCACCGCACCAATTTGATGTGAATCGGATGCCTTAAAACAAATATATATAAGCTTGTAGGGAAAAAAAAGAATGAAGAACACGATGAACACAAGGATTGGTTATTAACTGTTATTCTTTCCTTTATCTTAAAACCAAGATTACAAGTATACAAGAATAACAAATAACCCTCTCACCCTAAATTAGGATTTGCAATATACAATGATGAGAGACTAGTATGCTATTTATAATAAACCTAACATACTAAACTAATGGGCTTTTATCACAAATACCCATTACAAGCTAACTTAGGGTACAAGCTAACTTAACCAATTGGACATAACAAACAGGCCCAATTCGATGCTAACAACCCTAGCATCCTTCGACACAATAGAGTTCGACCCAATATCTCACATAAATATATAGTGTTTAATTTATTGTTGATATTGCAGCTAATGCTCACTGTGATTTAAGTTCTATTGGTGTTACACAAACCAAGACATCAGGATCAGTGTGGAATGTTACTGTGGCCAACAACTGTATTTGCTATCAATATGAGATAAAGCTCAATATCAACGGATTTAAATCAAGCACACCTGTTGATCCAGCAATTCTTGGCCAAGATGGTCTTCTCATCCAAGGGGCACCACTTTTTCAAAATGACTCTGTCACCTTTACCTATACTTCACAATCTGAGTTTAAATTTACACCAATTTATTCTGTAATTGCATGTTCTTAAAGAGTTAGGATTATATTTTATTGTCAAATAAAAATAAATTATATTTAAGGATATAAAGTTTTCAAATCCGATGCGACAAATATTGTACTGTATTTGTAATATCAAATATATCTCTCATATTTTGTTTTGTCTTTTTTATTTTTTATTTTTTGAAATAAGAAAATATTATTATTATAAAAGAAAAATGTATTGATATATGAAGTTTTACCTGATTGAGTTGGGAAAGATTTAAGAGCAATGATATATAGTGTGAGATTATACACATTTGTGAGAAACACACTACTTTTTCCTTTGTCCCTAAAATCTTAAGGTGATAAGAGAGTGAGTTCTTCCACTTATATGCCTTTAAGTCACCACATCATCTTTCAATGTGAGACTATTATTCTTACTACTCACACTTGACTAGTCTTCCAACCGATTGAAGAAAAAGATAAGAAAAGAAAAAATACTAGAAAATAGAAAAGGAAAGGTAAACTAAAAATACAGAGAAAAAGTAATAAAAATTAAAAAGATTGCTCCTTATATATGATGTAGTGAATATTTCTAGTTTGTGTATTATGTTTTTTTCGGATATATTTTTACGATATTTCAATGTGAGACTATTATCCTCACTACTCACACTTGACTAGTTTGTGTATTATGTAGTGAATATTTCAATGTGAGACTACTATTCTCACTACTCACACTTGACTAGTCTTCCAACCGATTGAAGAAAAAGATAAGAAAAGAAAAAATACTAGAAAATAGAAAAGGAAAGGTAAACTAAAAACACAGAGAAAAAGTAATAAAAATTAAAACGATTGCTCCTTATATATGATGTAGTGAATATTTCTAGTTTGTGTATTATGTTTTTTTCGGACATATTTTTGCGATATATGGAAGCTCTTTCTACGTAATGTTTATCTAAGTTAGTCTTAGAGCTCGTTTGTTTTGACTTTTATTTTTAAAATGATATTTAGATTGTTATATAAATTTGAGTAAAAAAAATTTACGAATTTTTTCTTCATAAAAGCTTCAAATGATAATTTAGTTTGAATAGTTATTTTTAAAATATTATTTTAGTTATTTCATCTATTTATTAAAAAATTTAATCAAAACTTCAAAAAATCACTTAATTTTGAAGCTATTTCAAATAAATTTTTATAAAGTTTATTTTTGAAATATAATTTTTTTTAAAAAAATATGATTTTGACTATATTTTAGTCTTCAATAATGTATATATGTGTTATATGATATTAAAATTATTGTTTTAATTTAAAAAACAAAAAAATATTAAAAAATTTGTAAGGAAAAAAATTTATTTTTTTAAAGCTGAAAAAAAAAACAGAGCTTTATGAGGATAGTGTATTTATGTACTATCTTGTTCAAATCATTATCGTTCCTCACCTTATATTTACTTTTATTTCCCGTGAGTTCTCTTTGGTTCCATTATTTATTTTACATTCGTCATCCTCTGAATTCCAAGACTAAGACATAAGCTCCAACTCATGGTTTTAAATTGCAGTTGTGGTTTCAGCTATTGTGACTATTGTGATGTTGGTTGTAGTTGTTGTCGAGTGAAATTATATTTATGAACATAAATATTATATTTTATTATTTATTTTAGATTTCACATGTCTTATATTTTCTCTCTAAATTTTCATATATATCTCATTAACAATTCAACATCATTTTGAATATCATTAATTCTATCAAAACATACCTTAAATATATAATATAAATGGAAATGAAGATAAACCAGATGATTTTTGTGATCTTTTGCAGCCTGATACGGCTGTTGCAATGTTATGATACAATTTTTAGTGTTATTTACAATTACACTACAATTGCAGTCTGACGCAGATGCAAACACTAAATATTGCAGCCACATCACATGATGTGATTCATAATTTAAAACCATGCTCAAACCCATTTTAATGAATTCTTGTACATTTTCCCTCATCTCAATTGGAGTTTCTTATTTATCCCACTTAATCTCCCCATTGTTATGTATTAAAGCCAAAGAAATGATACCCCATTTGTTCCATGGTTTCTTGTTACTAAGGGTATGTTTGGATTGATGGAATAAGATGGAATGGAGCGCAATGGAATGAAATAAAGTTATGTTCCATCGTTTGGATTGATAAAAAAATGATGGAATAGAGCAGTATCGGATGGAATGCATTTCATCTCATTCCATCACTTTCCATCATGACATACCCAAACAATGAAATGGTATTTTTATTCAACTCCGCTTCGTTCCATCTCGCTCCGCTTCGTTCCACTCCGTTCGTTTTTACGTATCCAAACATAGCCTAAAGGCTTGTTGATCGATAAGCTATGAAGTGGACCCTCCTTGAAATGACTGATGAATTTGGCATCTTGTACTTGTTCTAAGAGTTTTTTTTGGAAATTTGCAATGTTTCTTCTAATAAATCTGTCATATCAACTGGACAAGTCACTACTGAGTCCAGTCGAGTGGTTTTCTCCTTTACTTCGATTATCATAATCGAATGCATTGATATACTCGAACATGACTAAGATGTAAGTTGTTGTATCATTGACGCGTTTGTACGAGCCATAGTTAGAGATATAGATGACTTTGTTTTCAACAAACTCATGTGTTTCCATCTTCGGTCCATTCTTAATCAAAATCCCATAATTTGTAGATTCTTTGATCTTGGGCTTAATTGTCACTTCCTGCTTGCTATGCTCCATATCGGTAGCCATGGTTTTAAGTTGTGGTTGCAATCACAATGATGTGCATTGCGGTCATTGCAGTGTGATTTTTGAATTTTTTATTGAGTGGTTCTTAAAATACAATGTTGAAAACTATTTAATATTAAGATTTTTCATTATACTTGAAACTAAATTGATTTTTTTGTTTCTAAAATTTCATCAAGATTTCATGAAAACACTTGAAAAACACGAATGATGTTGTCGTGCGTGGTTTCTAGTGTGTATGGACGCGTGATCCTAAATCACATTGCAATTGTAGTCCGATGCAATTATGAAGGCTACGACATCATCAATATTGACACCGTAAATGTGGTTGTGAAGAACAATTTCAAACCATGTTTGTAGCCACATTTACTATACTAAAAGATTTTTTAACCGGAAAATTGTCTCCAAGGATAATAGGGATTCATTAAGCTCTAAATGATTATTGAGTCTTTTGACATTAAAGGGTGCGGTGCATTTCAAAAATACTAAGTCTAATAATTTGGTTGGATTTCATCGTTATTCAAGAATCTAAGTTGTATGTCATAGATAACACTCTTTGTCAGGCTTTATGGATCACATTATTATGGGATTGGATTTTTTTCAATGATAGTTTGCTGTAGTGATGGTTTATTACCGATTTGGTGTAAATCTAAAGGGAATGCATTGCTTTCCTTTGTGAGGTCTGGTTTTCTAGTTGTGTGTTTTGAATTGGGGGATAGCTCGGTGCCTTGTTTTGTGATTAATGTTTATTTCAAGTGTGATTTGGCTGAGAAGAAGATCATGGTAGTTTTAGAGATAAGTTTAAAAATAAATATGATTCAGCTTAGCTTTTACTCGACTTCATTCTTTAGGATGTATTGCAAGACAGAAAATTCTCCAAGTTTTCTTAATTATTAAGAATTGAAATTTTATTATTTGATATAAGATGTCAAAGGTGATGTCACGACACTGATATCTATCCTATGAATACTTATAGTATAGAATTTTAAGCGCAGGAGACAATAACAACACAATGAATTGTTTACCCAGTTCAGTTCCAACCAACCTATGTTTGGGGGCTACCAAGCCAGAGATGAAGTCCACTATTAGCAGTATTAATTCAGATCTAAACCTCCCTGTTTACACTCCTCACTTAATCACTACCCAATGACCCTTCTACCTAAGAAACATATCCTAGATATGAGAAGCTTCGATCACTCCCTAAGTCACACGCGATGACAATCAACAAGAACAAATATTGAAGACATCCTTCAAAGACACACAATCACACTTGCTTCAAAGCTTATGGTGATTGACAAAGTACAAATCAACTAACGTCATACTCAAGTATCAAAGAATACTATAGAGGCTTACAATTAACAACCAACAAATAAACAACCAACAGTTTAAATTCTAAGTCTAAGTTCGTCTAGAATGGACAACCTGCAAAACATGGTCTGCAGTCCTTAAATAGAGTAACAACATCTAGGGTTGTTTTATTCACAAGTCTTCATCGTCGTAAGCTTTCTCCACAGAAGTAGGACATAAGATCTCCAAGAATATTGCTGAAGAACGTTACATAAGCTTCCTTAATCGAAGCATACAGATTAAAACAAAATGACTTCCTAAAACATATGAACTTAAAACAGTTTAGTTCAGTTTCACATGTCAGGACATTTGCTGTGACATCTGTTGTTTCAATACTCTTCATGGCATTTTTTCGAGCAGAATGTTTTATCAAAATTGTTACCAATCAATAGAACCAACAGAAATCTTACAAGGTTTTATGTTGTTGTTCATCTAACACCAATCTATAACAGAAATTTTTTCTATTCTTGAAATCTATCTCACATAATGAAGTTATTTTTGTTGTTGTTGTTATGAAGAAGATGTGTTAATCCCTCTTAACTTTGTTTTGATGAAGACAAAAGGCTATCTAAGAAGAAAGGTCAAAGAAGAAAAAGATTGTAACATATTGGAATGAAAAATATCAATTTGCATAACTTTCAGATATCAATGGATTTTGATCATATACTATGGTACAATGTGTAATTGAGTTTTTACAAGCTTTAGGTGCTCAAGAATTAATCATAAAATTTTAAGCATGAATTGTTCAATTTTCATATTTTAAGAAAGAAAAGATTTCATTTTTAAATCATGAAAATCAATTGTCATCCTAAAGCAATCAATTGTCATATATCTCTGCCAGCAAAAAGGTCCATTTCTAAAGCATGACTATCGATTGCCATTCTGATGGAATCGATTATTACTATCTAAATTTGCAAATTTTTAAAATTGGAGTATAGGAAATCGATTGTCAAGGAAAATGGTCATGAAACCTTTCCATATCACTGCATGATTTCATGATTATTTTTCTACCATTGTTTCTATTTTTAAGAGATATTTTGTGCATTATAAATACTAGTGTGTGAGACACTTTTAGTGAGGAGAGAAAAAGAGAATAATAAAGGAAATCATGATTTGCATTATTGAACTGTACAAATAATAATACACACATTGACTATTTATATACAACCCTAATTGATCTTGGGCTACACAACTTGGATTATATTTAAATATTAAATCTAATCTAATATTTCCACACACCCCTATAATCCAAGTTGTTGAACCTATGTTAATCATAGTCGATCTGAACTATTGCTAATTTCTTTCTCAAATTCAAGAATATGTCAATATTCAATAAATTTAGGTTTATTAACATTTCAAAATACTAACAATTTAGTCCCTAAAGTTAAAATCCGCAGGAAACCTGTGGATTTTGACTTTAAGGATTAAATTGTTAGTATTTTGAAATGAGAATGATATTTTTCAAAAAATATATATTTTACTAGGGCAAAACTAAAATCGCCTATATAATAAGAGTGTAAAATGATAATAACCCTAAAATTTATAATCTAACGCGATTGATTAAAACAATTTTCATATTTACTATAAATTTTTTAGTTTTTATGTCTTTTGTCTTTTAAGTGCAATTTACCCCAAATTTAATATTTAATATTTAGGAGGTAAACAAATTTTATTTACAGGGGTAATCCAATTTTTTCCATGGATAAATTAAAATTCGTATATATTGCATTGAAACCATTCTCTTTTAATTTATTGTTTTTATTTTTTTATAAAAATATATACAAAAGTTTCTTTTATTCCTTAAAGTAAACAAATATTTTTTAATAAAGATTAATGATAGTACAGTGTAAACTAGTTTTACACCCATCCAATAAATTTATAATATTCGGTAATTAGTTTATAGTTTAAAATATTTTATATTCTTAGTGTATATTTTTCTTTTCTTTTTAATAACCCTTTTCAAAAAGGAATATCCAATTTATTTATTTTGAATGGAAAATAATAGCCAATGTAGACAACTACTTTTCCAATTGTATGTGTACTTTTGGGAAATAAAAATAATATCAGAAAATCATACTACTTATGAAATTTTGCTTCATTTCCTTATTATATTTAATTTATTAATTAAATAAAAATTAATTTAATTTATTAATTAAATGAATTTTTTTTAATAATTATGAAATTTTTAGTTTTATAATTTATTTATTTATATGATAAAGAATATATTTTTAATTTAGTTAGCTTTGATAGTTAAATGTTAAAGATACATAACATCATTTTAATTTTATAGTTAAATTCATGTAAAAAATATGGATATTAGTTTTTTAAAACAATTTTATTTAATATTTATTTTGGTAAGTTATATAAATATATTAATTAATGTTTAAACATTTTTATTTAATTAATAAAATAATTAATATATTAATTAAAATAATTTAATTAATTAATTAATTAATTAATATAAAATAATTTAAGCTTATAATTTAATTATTTATTTTTATGATAAGTGATATAATTTTAGTTTAGTTAGATTTGATAGTTAAATGGATATGTTACATAATATCATTTTAATTTTATAGTTGGATTTCTATTAAACATATTAATGTTAATTTTTAAAATAATTTAATTTTATGTTCATTTTTAATAAATAATTAAAATATGATAATTAATATTTAAATAACACTTTTTTATATGATAATTTATTCATGTCATTGTAACATTGGCTCTTTAACAATTCAAAATTTTGGAATGTAAAAAATTGTTCATCTAGATAAGCAAGGAAAAAAATAGTTAAAGAGTAATGTAAAATAGTTTTATACGGTCATCCAATTAAAATTTATCATTTAGTCATATTAAATAATTATTTAAAAATAAAAATATAATTTGTTATCTAATATGATTGTGATTGCTTGACCGGACAAGAATATTTTTTCATTTTTTCTCATGGAAAAAACTAATAAGAAATTTTATAAAATTTATAAGCTAACGCGATTGATTAAAACCATTTTCTTTATTATAGATTCTTGGGTTAAATATACAATACATCACTGTAATATAAACAAATTTTGATTTATCCTCAATAAAACAAATGTATATCATTCTTTTGAAATATTAAAATTATATATCTTTTGCTCCTTAAATACAATTTACCACAAATTTGATATTTTATTTGAACGTTTAGGGGATAAACAAAAAAAAAAATTTTAAGATAAATTAAAATTCGTCTATATTACATTGAAATTACTCTCTTTCAATTTATTGTTTTTAACTTTTATAAAAGTATATACAAAACCTTTCTTTTATTCCTTAAAGTAAACTTTTTTTAAAAGATAATGTAATGTCACTGTAAACTAGTTTTACACTTAACCGATAAATTTATAAATATTTAATCTATAATTAATTGATAATGTAAAAATATTTTATGTGATGAGTGTAATTTTTTTTAATAAATCTTTTTCAAAAAGATATTTATTTATTTTGAATGGAAAAGCTTAGCCAATATAGGAAACTACTTTTACAAATGTATGCACTTTTGGGAAATAAAAGTAATATCATAAAAGCAAACTACTTATGAAATTTCGTTTTATTTCCTTATTATATTTAATTTTTTATTTAAATGAAAAATAATTAAAAATTTAAATAATATATGAAAATTTTAGTTTTATAATTTATTTATTTCTTATATGATAAATAATATATGTTTAATTTAGTTAGGTTTTATAGTTAAATGTATACGATACATAACATCATTTTAATTGTATAATTAAATTTCTGTTAAACATATTGATATTAATTTTTTAAATGATTTTATTTAATATTTATTTTGATAAATAATATAAATATATTAATCAATATTTAAACATGTTTTTTATAATTATTTGTATTAATAAAATTACAAAGTTATAATTACACATTAAAAAAAATAATGATGTCTTTGGAAGTGATTTTGGGTTCCACAAGAGCGAGCGACGATTGACATTAGTTTCGACTGTATCGTTGGACCCTAGAGGATGATAAAGTGTATATACTTTTATCTTCTTCAACTTATTGGTTTATAGAGTTGAGGTTTAACAAGGTGTTAGTTTCTTGTTACATTATTGTATAAAATATTATGGAAATTTCTTCTCACATCTAATGGTTTTCTGGTATACCATTTAAAATTCTAAAATATCTTTCAGAATTGCACTTTTGAATTCACTTTTTTATTTTAAAAACTTTCCTAAAAAACTTATGAATTAAGCTTTCAAGATATTTCGTAAGTACATTTATGAATTCCCTCAATATCTCAAATTTATTATAATTTTATTTTGAAAAGATATTTATTTATATATATATATATATATATATATATATATATATATATATATATATATATATATATATATATATATATATATATATAAGAAAATAGAATATTAGATTTTATTTTATTAGAATACAAAATTTCATGTACAAAAATGGAATATAAAAATATATACATTAAACGTCTAACTTATATTTGACCTATAATAATAAAACATGTTAATACAATTGATATCAATATCAAATTTGGCATATAATAAAAAATATATTAATACTAATGATATCAATTTCAATATGAAGAAATACAATTGATTTTTTTTCTTTATTTACTTGATTTGAATTAATTGTATAATATATTTTTAACAATATTATTAAATTGAAGTATTATTAATAAAAAATAACTTAAATTTATAATTAAAAATTATTAAAGTAAATTTATGATATAATGTAATTAATTTTTAATTATAATAGTAATTTACTATAATAAGGGATACAATTGATTTTTTGATCTTGATTTAGTTGATATCAATTGATTTTATATATATTATATTATAAATAAATATCATTTTAGAATAAAATTCTAATAAATTTGGGATATTGGGCGAATTCGTAAGTGCATTTGCGAAACATTCCTGAAATAAGGTGAATTCGTAAGTACACTTACGAAGTAAACCAAATAAGGTGAATTCGTAAGTGCACTTACGAATTCACCCGATTTAAAAAAAAAAGTGAATTTGCAGGTGAACTTGCAAATTCACCTTATTTTTAGAAAATTCTGGATTATTTCGTAAGTGCATTTATGAAATCCACCTCCGAAGTGAATTCGTAAGTGCACTTACGAAACTTGAAGGTATTTTTGAGTTTTCACCGGCACTTATACCAACAAAAATCACAATGTATTTGTAATGATTATTAATCTAAGTATTAAAAGAGTTTAGTTGTTTGGAAGGTTTTTTTGTTAAAAAAGGTATTAAAATAGTAGAAATATCAATAATAAAAAGTTTTGGAGTTGGATGTGGGTGCTAGGGAGTAAAGAGAGGGTTGAGGAAATATAATCAACTTTCTCTTTATTTTGAGGTGTTAGCACCCACATTAGAAGGGGTGTGTCCCCTCTTTTTCAGAAAAAATCAGTCCGAGCGATCATGACTCCGAGTAGGTCTTCTTGGCGAGGGGATATGGAACGTAGCCGTTTTAGGTCTTTGAGGTGGAGACGAGGGATAAAGTTTTTCTAGATCCTCGATACGTTGACCCAGCTGGAGAAGGAGGTTGTTGGTATGATTAAGGGCGAACAAAATAACGGCTAATGATGGGTCCGTGTTGGTCGGCAATAGTGCCGAGGGCTGAGGGATGACGAGGTCGTCAACCTGGTTCCTGGATTTCTGGTTATCCAAGAGAGAATCTTGGTCGCCAGCATCATTGGAATCGGGGGAGGCGGTCCTGTCGTCCTTGTGATCTATGAGGTCCTCGAGATGAGGAGAGGTAGCATTCCTATCTGTCTTTCAGACAGGTGAAAGAACGGTCTTGTCGGAAGGGAGTTGATCATTGTTATTAGCCATCTCGTTGGGAGTTTGGAAAAATCTTTGATCTTTTGATATCGGGATGAAGAATGAAGACGGGGAAGATAGCTTCAAGCAAGTTGATATTGAGGAGGGGGTGGTGTACCTGCAAGGCACTCCGATGCTAAAGTAAGCAAATGTTTAAAGAAAAAGAATAATGAATATTAGGGTTTTGAGTGTAAGAAAAATGATACTTTTCCCTCAAGGTTACGAGGGTTTATATAATGATCTTAGATGAACTCACATTGATTGCTATATTTGGGTCGGGATATGCGGATCGGCGAATATAATTGTCTGACCTGACTAGGTCAAATCGGACGATGATGCTCGTAACTAGCCGTTATGTCGAGCAGAGGAGGCATAACGAGCATAGCCCTTAGCGAGATAAACTGCTGATCTGCTCGGCATGTGTCGAGCAGAGGATGTCGCGTGGCTAACGAAACGGGCATGTGGAAGCCTTCAGTGTGTTACTGGATCTCGATGGATCGTCGCACCTCGAGATGGAATGACCTGCCTGAGAGGCCTTCAGGAAGTCCAGAACAAGTAATATGTGTCATGTCCAAAACCGGAAGTATACTTCCGATAATATACAAAATGTTCAGGTGGCAACACAATTCAATATTCCCGCTACTATAATCAAAAACATATTTTCGGTTCCAAATCAGAAGTGTATCTCCGGTTAAATTTCTTATAATTTGAAGGTGACACCACATTTGATCTATTTTATACAAAAAGGAGGGCGAACCAGAAATATATTTCTGATTTTAGAAATAGTCTTTTTCAACTTTTTTTATAGTGTCTGACTCCACTATTGGATGGGTTCAGAAATTCCCAAAAAATATGCACAAAAAATTTATATAAATTTGATCTAACCATTTTTCTTTATTAAAAATACGTTTATTTAATAAAACATTGAGTTGAGTCAAATATCAATTCTTACTTTAACACCAAAAAATTAAAAATCAATTAATCATAAATTAATAAAATATATCACATTATTTTGAAAAAGTATTTAACTTTATAAATTCAATTTGAATGCTTGGTTCAATTATAAAGTGAACAATATTTTTAAAATTTTTTAGAGAGTATATTAAGTAAATTGCTATTTATTTAAAAAATTCTAATTTACTTCATAAATGATTGAATATTTCAAAATAATTTAGAATCAATATTTTGAATTGATTTTTTTTTTCATTTTTAGAAAGTTCATATGATTTCTCATTTGTATTGTTATTGTGATATTTAAAATCTTATTTGAAATAAAAAAAATAGAGTTAAATATCTTTAATTTTATTTTTAATTTTTCTTAAAAAATGATAAGTTTTGCTTCCAAATTTTTTTTATTCCTATTATTTTCTAAAATTATAAAAAAAATTTAATTAACTTTAAACTTTTAAATTTTTGAGTAATTTTTATACATTTTAAGAATACTATAAAATGTGTTTTTTAACAAATTTTAGAATTTTTTAAAATGAGAATAATTTAATTTAATTTTTTTAAATTTCAAAAAATATTAATAAAAGCAATAAAATTCTTTATTTTGAAATCAATTTTTTAAATATCTTTTTTTCTTTTAGAAATTTTTTATAAACATTTCAAACATGTCTACGAAATAATCATTCAAAAATACAAATTGGTTAAGCAATATAGATTAAAACTACGTTCAAAATAATTTTGCAGGAACTAAAACACGTCATTTTTTTTATAGAAACCAAAATCAAAATTCAATAATTTATATGGACCAATAATTATATTTTATCAAAAAATTACCATAAAAATTAATATCACAAATGTACAATACTTATGACTAGGAATTTCATTTTGACCAATTAATTAAAAAATAATTATAACTTATATATTATTTTCCCCTAATTTAAATTATAAAGTCAAATACTTTTTCACCTAAGAAATATACTTTTGTTAAATGCTATATTGGATTGAATCAAATAGTATCATTTTTTCCATCTATAAATAGTGCGATCATGAGCACTCTCCTCTCACAAAATCACTAAATTACAAATTTAAACTCTCAAATCTAAAATGTCTTCAATTTTCAGTATTCTCTCCATCACTCTCTTCCTTGCCTTAGTTTTCCAAGGTAAAGTATACATAGTTTTAGTAATCTCACAAACCCTTTCTACACTAATATATTACTCCGTTTTTGTCGTTGTATAAACTAGCTAGCTAATATTAAACTTTATAGTTTACTTTATAATTATTATTATATATAATTATGTAGCATCGATACCTGATAAAAATATGAGTTATTATCAATGTTAGCGTTTATAATCAACATATTTAATTTATTTATTTATTTATTTTAATTTATTATCGATAAATAGATGTGTGTCATTATTAATGTAAGTGATTCATAGTTATAAATATATAGTGTTTAATTTATTGTTGATATTGCAGCTAATGCTTATTGTGATTTAAGTTCTATTGGTGTTACACAAACCAAGACATCAGGATCAGTGCGGAATGTTACTGTGGCCAACAACTGTATTTGCTCTCAATCATATATAAAGCTCAATATCAACGGATTTAAATCAAGCACACCTGTTGATCCAGCAATTCTTGGCCAAGATGGTCTTCTCATCCAAGGAAGAACACTTTTTTATAATGACTCTGTCACCTTTACCTATACTTCACAGTCTGAGTTTAAATTTACACCAATTTATGCTGTAGATGCATGTTCTTAAAGAGAGGATTATATTTTATTGTCAAAGAAAAATAAAGTATATTTAAGGATATAAAGTTTTCAAATCCGATACGACAAATATTGTACTGTATTTGTAATATCAATATATGTCTCATATTTTGTTGTGTTTTTTATTTTTTATTTTTTTAAATAAGGAAATATTATTATTATAAAGAAAATGTATATATATATATATATATATATATATATATATATATATATATATATATATATATATATATATATATATATATATATATATATATATATATATATATATATATATATATATATATATATATATATATATATATATATATATATATATATATATATATATATATATATATATGAAGTTTTACCTAATTGAGTTGGGGAAGATTTAAGAGCAATGACATATAGTGTGAGATTATACACATTTGTGAGAAACACACCACTTTGTCTCTAAAACCTTAAGGTGATAGGAGAGTGGGTTCTCCCACTTATATGCCTTTAAGTCACCACATCATCTTTCAATGTGAGACTATTAACCCCAGTACTCACACTTGACTAGTCTTCAAACCAAAGAAAAAAGATAAAAAAAGAAAAAAATACTAGAAAATAGAAAAGGAAAGGTATACTAAAAATACAGAGAAAAAGTAATAAAAATTAAAAAGATTGCTCCTTATATATGATGTAGTGTGAATATTTCTAATTTGTGTATTATGTTTTTTTCGGACATATTTTTGCGATATATGGAAGCTCTTTTTACGTAATGTTTATCTAAATTAGTTTTAGAGCTCGTTTGTTTTGACTTTTATTTTTAAAATAATTTTTAGAGTGTTATATAAATATGAGTAAAAAAAATTTACGAATTTTTTCTTCATAAAAGCTTCAAATGATAATTTAGTTTGAATAGTTATTTTTAAAATATTATTTTAGTTATTTCATCTATTTATTAAAAATTTTAATCAAAACTTCAAAAAATCACTTAATTTTGAAACTATTTCAAATAGATTTTTATAAATTTTATTTTTGAAATACAATTTTTAAAAAAAAATATGATTTTGACTGTATTTTAGTCTTCAATAATGTATATATATGTGTTATATGATATTAAAATTATTGTTTTAATTTTAAAAAAAAGAATATTAAAAAATTTGTAAGGAAAAAAATTAAAACTGAAAAAAACAGAGCTTTATGAGGATAGTGTATTTATGTACTATCTTCTTCAAATCATTATCGTTCCTCACCTTATATTTACTTTTATTTTCCGTGAGTTCTCTTTGGTTCCATTATTTATTTTACATTCGTCATCCTCCGAATTTCAAGACTAAGACATAAGCTCCAACTCATGGTTTTAAATTGCAGTTGTGGTTGCAGCTATTGTGACTATTGTGATGTTGGTTGTAGTTGTTGTCGAATAAAATTATATTTATGAATATAAAATATTATATTATATTATTTATTTTAGATTTCACATGTCTTTCATTTTCTCTCTAAATTTTCATATATATCTCATTAACAATTCGACATCATTTTGAATATCATTAATTCAATCAAAACATACCTTAAATATATAATATAAATGGAAATGAAGATAAACCAAATGATTTTTGTGATCTTTTGACTGATACATATGATACAATTTTAGTGTTATTTACAATTACACTACAATTGCATTCTGATGCATATGCAAACACTACCGCAGCTGCAATATTGCAGCCACATCACATGATGTGATCCACAATTTAAAACCACGCTCAAACCCATTTTAATGAATTCTTGTACATTTTCTCAAATCTCAATTGGAGTTTCTTATTTATTCCACTTAATCTCCCCATTGTTATGTATTAAAGCCAAAGAAATGATACCCCATTTGTTCCATAGTTTCTTGTTCCTAAGGGTATGTTTGGATTGATGGAATAAGACGGAATGGAGCGGAATAGAATGGAATAAAGTTATGTTCCATCGTTTGGATTGATTAAAAAAGGATGGAATGGAGCGGTATCGGATGGAATGCATTTCATCCCATTTCATCACTTTTCATCATTTTTTGTACCCTCCAATTTGGACGGAATAACAAAATGAATGTATTCCATCATGACATACCCAAACAATGGAATGGTATTTTTATTCAACTCCGCTTCGTTCCATCTTGCTCCGCTCCATTCCACTCCGTTCGCTTTTACGTATCCAAACATAGCCTAAAGGGTTGTTGATCAATAAGCTATGGAGTGGACCCTCCTTGATATGACTGATGAATTTTGCATCTTGTACTTGTTCTAAGAGTTTTTTTTTTTTGAAAATTTGCAATGTGTCTTCTAATAAATCTGTCGTATCAACTGGACAAGTCACTACTGAGACCAGTCGAGTGGTTTTCTCCTTTACTTCGATTATCATAATCAAATGCATTGATATACTCGAACATGACTAAGATGTAAGTTGTTGTATCATTGACGCATTTGTACGAGTCATAGTTAGAGATGTAGATGACTTTGTTTTCAACAAACTCATGTGTTTACATCTCCGGTCCATTCTTAATCAAAATCCCATAATTTGTAGATTCTTTGATCTTGGGCTTAATTGTCACTTCCTATTTGCTATGAATCAGAATTATATTTCTGATTTTAGAAATAGTCTTTTCAGTTTTTTCATAATGTCTTACTCCACTATGCGGTGCGTTAAAAAATTTCCAAAAAATATGCACAAAAAATTTATATAAATTTGATCTAACCATTTTTCTTTATTAAAAATATGTTTATTTAATAAAATATTGAGTTGAGTCAAATAGCGATTCTTACTTTAACACTAAAAAATTAAAAATCAATTAATCGTAAATTAATAAAATATATCATATTATTTTGAAAATGTATTTAAATTTATAAATTCAATTTGAATGCTTGGTTCAATTATAAAGTGAAAAATATTTTTGAAATTTTTTAGAGGGTATATTAAGTAAATTGCTATTTATTTAAAAAATTCTAATTTACTTCACAAACGATTGAAGATTTCAAAATAATTTAGAATCAAAATTTTGAATTGATTTTTTTTTTCATTTTAGAAAGTTCATATGATTTTTCATTTGTATTGTTATTGTGATATTTAAAATCTTATTTGAAATAAAAAAAATAGGGTTAAATATCTTTTTGATCCTTATAAATATCTTCAATTATATTTTTAATTTTTATTAAAAAATAATAAATTTTGGTTCCTAAATTTTTTTATTCCTGTTATTTTTTAAAATTTTATAAAAAATTTAATTAACTTTAAACTTTTAAGTTTTTGAGTAATTTTTATACGTTTTAAGAATACTATAAACTGTATTTTTAAACAAATTTTAGAATTTTTTAAAATGAGAATAATTAAATATAAATTTTTTAAATTTCAAGAAATATTAATAAAAGCAATAAAATTTTTGATTTAGAAATCAAATTTTAAATATTTTTTTTTCTTCAAATTTTTTTTATAAATATTTTAAACATGTCTGCAAAATAGTCATTCAAAAATACAAATCGGTTAAATAATAGAGATTAAAACTACGTTCGTAATAATTTTGCAGGAACCAAAACATGTCATATTTTTTTTATAGAAACCAAAATCAAAATTCGATAATTTATAAGGACCAAAAATTATATTTTATCTAAAATTTACCATAAAAATTAATATCACAAATGTACAATACTTTTGACTAGGACTTTCATTTTGACCAATTAATAAAAAAATAATTATCACTTATATATTATATTCCCCTAATTTAAATTATAAAGTCAAATACTTTTTGACCTAAGAAATATACTTTTGTTAAATGCTATATTGGATTGAATCAAATAGCATCATATATTCCATCTATAAATAGTGCGATCATGAGCACTCTCCTCTCACAAAATCACTAAATTACAAATTTAAACTCTCAAATCTAAAATGACTTCAATTTTCAGTATTCTCTCCATCACTCTCTTCCTTGCCTTAGTTTTCCAAGGTATAGTATATACATAGTTTTAGTAATCTCACAAACCCTTTCTACACTAATATATTACTCCTTTTTTGTTGTTATATTAAACTTTATAGTTTACTTTATAATTATTATTATATATAATCATGTAGCATCGGTACCCGATAAAAATATGAGTTAGTATCAATATTAGCGTTTATAATCAATATATTTAATTTATTTATTTATTTTAAATTATTATAGATATAGATAGATGTGTGTCATTATTAATGTACGTGATTCATAGATATAGATAGATGTGTTTAATTTATTGTTGATATTGCAGCAAATGCTCATTGTGATTTAAGTTCTATTGGTGTTACACAAACCAAGACATCAGGATCAGTGTGGAATGTTACTGTGGCCAACAACTGTATTTGCTCTCAATCATATATAAAGCTCAATATCAACGGATTTAAATCAAGCACACCTGTTGATCCGACAATTCTTGGCCAAGATGGTCTTCTCATCCAAGGAAGAGCACTTTTTCAAAATGAACCTGTCACCTTTACCTATACTTCACAATCTGAGTTTAAATTTACACCAATTTTTTCTGTAGTTGCATGTTCTTAAAGAGTTAGGATTATATTTTATTGTCAATTAAAAATAAATTATATTTAAGGATATAAAGTTTTCAAATCCGATACGACAAATATTGTACTGTATTTGTAATATCAAATATATCTCTCATATTTTTTGTCTTTTTTATTTATTTATTTTTTAAAATAAGGAAATATTATTATTATAAAAGAAAAATGTATTAACATATGAAGTTTTATCTTATTGCGTTGGGAAAGATTTAAGAGCAATGATATATAGTGTGAGATTAGACACATTTGTGAGAAACACATCACGTTGTCCTTTATCCCTAAAACCTTAAAGTAATAGGGGAGTGGGTTGTCCCACTTATATGCCTTTAAGTCACCACATCATCTTTCAATGTGAGACTATTATACCCACTACTCACACTTGACTAGTCTTCCAACACTCCTCCTCAAGTGTGAGTCCACACTAAAACCTTAAGGTGATAAGGGAGTGGATTGTCCCACTTATATGTCTTTAAGTCACCACATCATCTTTCAATGTGGGACTATTATCCCCACTACTCACACTTGACTAGTCTTCCAACACTCCTCCTCAAGTGTGAGTCCACAATGCCCTCAAACTTATGAACAAGTTTGAGCTCACCAGTCTTCCAACACTCCTCCTCAAGTGTGAGTCCATAATGCCCTCAAACTTATGAACAAGTTTAAGCTCACTAGGCCGGTCCCTTTCTCGAACCAAGCTCACTAAGTTCGTATACCAAACGCCTAAACACTTTCATAATCAAACCTTTAAACCTTAATCCAACGTCGAGTTTCTTTTCAAAATATTTTCACAAATAAATACTCTACTTCTCTCTTCCCAAATGTAAGGTAGTCAGTCTTGTTTCGACCCTTGATCATACGTTTGGTTTCTTTAATTGAATCTAATTAGGCGAACTTTGTTTCGCACCTTTTTCGTAATAAAACTTTTTGGGTATAAAAAGATGATTTGGATGGTTCTATCCACTCAACCGAGTACTTGGGGTGTTATTCGTTGAATGCTTATGGTCCGATGCTCGTTTCCCACATAAAAATACCTCAACTCACTCAAACTCTTTTTTTTCCCGCTCATATGCGATCATCAAAGCTCTTTTCTTACAAACAGCGTGCAATAGCTATTTCAAATACGAACGAAGACTTAGCTTTTCAAACAAACTAAACAAGTCAAAGATCAAACATTTGAAATGTCTAATGCACGATTTTTCTTATAAAATCAACACAACCAACTTAAACATTTTCGAGAAGAACTACGGAGTTTTGACGCTCCCATTGCACGAGGGAATATGTAGGTACAAGGTTTTGAAACCGCGGCAAACTCAAAATAATAATAAACAAACCCTTTTCTTCTTTCTTATCTCTTGAATTCCCCTTGCATAACCGACTCCCGAATTCACATCTTTTGGTCTTGTAGACCGCCTTATCCGTCATTCGTGGGTTTTATCTATATTTTCCCGTTCTTTTTATAACAAATAAAATTAGGTGGCAACTTCATTGTTTTTAAAATAACCGATGAAAAAAACCAGTCATCACAAATTTATTTGATGATCACGGATTTCACTTAGGGATTAGGTTGAGGAATGTTTCTTCTTTCCCTTGTTCTTTTAGGCTGTTGAGGGATAAATTCTCCTTCTTGAATTGCATATCCCATTTTTCTTATAATATCTTGTCCTATCTTTATATGTACGTAGATGTGTTCTTCTTCTACAAAAGGATAGTCAGTGTAGTGTAGGATTTTTGTGATATGTTCAACATAGTGTAGGGTGTTTTTTCCTTTGATGTCTAGCATGTGATGGAGTAATACATTTGCCCTATTTTTTGGGACTTGGTTTTCTAATAAAGAGACAACTTGGTTGTTTGATTCTATAACATAGCTATAGTTTCCCTTCCTTGGAAAGATAATATGGTTCATGGTGTAGTGAATTAATCTAACATTTGGACGAAGGAATCCAACATTGAAGGGAGATGGGATGGTGGAGGTAGGATCAATGGGGAGTGACTGAGAAAGAGTGTCAACATTAAAATCATTATCTTCAAGAATAAGTGAGTGATCATAGTTTTTCTCTATGAATGGTGGTTTGCAAATTCTTGCAAAGTCTTCAAGGGATAAATTCGTGAGATGTTTTCTGACATCGGAGTTGATGATTCCATCAAGGTATGAGAGATTAGCGTAAAACGTTTTTTACCAAATATGGGTGCCTCTTCTGGGGTTTCTCAAAAACAAAATTATTTAACTTGGTTGTTGTGAATGCTTCCATTAAAGAGAATTTTTAATCGGTCTTCATCTAGATAATGAGAGGCAAATATTTTTATATCAAAGAAGAAGAAGAGGTTGTAGTTGGTTTCTTGGGCTTGCAACGTGAAGTTTTTAGAAGGGTATGGGGATGATGGTGGGGAATAACAAGTTCTCTTTAAATCCATTTTCGAGGTCATGATGATGATTGAAAGAAATATTTGTTTTTATGCAAGAAAAGTAAGCAAATGATGGAATAAAAAGGGAAGAGAACTTACCTCCTTTTATAGTCTCTATTATAATTGATTATATGTATGTTCTAATCGGTTAGAAATAGTAAAAAATTGAATGTATTCGGTTCAAGTGTCTGTTACAACATTTACTTTCTCAACTATACGTTGTAGGGATTTACAACGTTCGAATTTTTTATTTTTCTAAGGATCTAATTGATTGGGTTACAGTGATAATCGATTAGTTTAACCCTTTTCAGCATTTTTCTTTTTGGATTTGAGATTTACACTCCCAAGTCACTCTTTTTAGGTTACAGACTTATTCATCAAACTGATCAATTCAAATAATCAATTTTGAGATTTTCTCAAATATTTTGCTTTGATCACAATGGTTGACATTTTCCAACATTGTTCATCTTTGGGATAAGAGACTTCCATAAATCTTGTAAACTTCTAGAGTATAATGGTGCTTTATACAACATTCACAAATAATCATTAAAGCTTCAAGTTGCAAACATACCTACAAAAAACTTAAGGTTTCACCTTTGGTGCCCATATCATAGTGAGTGCATTTATATACTAGAAACTTATTTTCTCTGAAATCTTCATTTTCTAATCTTGAAAATATATCTCCCTCGTTGGGTTCCTTTGAGCATATTTTATCTTCTTCGTTGGAAAACTACTTTTTTCGTATTTCTCCCCGAGGTTGATGTCTCTCCTTCTCTTCTTTGTTCAAATGTTGAAGAAAATTCTTCTACGTTTTCGTTGCTTGAACAAAAGGATCCTTCATTTGATGTTGAATTTTCTAAAGATCCTTTAACTAATGAGTATATTCTTTTGAAAGATTGAACTAGAGTTGTATGATAGGAGCAAGATTAGTATGATGATTCTTCGGTTTGGATTTGTTCATCTTTAAGTAGTTTAATAAACTCTTTCATCTTCTATGTCATTTCCTTCTTTCTTGATTTGTCTTGAATTCGTGAAGACTCACATCTACTGATTTAAGGGTTGGATTGAGTTTCCAATTCTTAATACTTATATATTTATTAGTAAAATAGTTTCTAACAAAAATTACTATATTTATAAAATTAGAAAAAGATCCTTGACTAATATTTGTATCTACTTTGCCTCGTATGTTCATATTCTCTTGTTTGATACTTTGAGAAATTCCATATAACATTTCCAGAATATTCCAAATTTCCTTGGAAGTTTTATAAAGGCGAACATCAAAATGTTTACTATCATCTAAATAAATTATTATAATATTGTTAGTCTAAACCAGGCTAACCCAAAATCCTGTGAAATTTTAGTCGGGTTGATCTCAAACCTTTGAAGCTTTAATATCAGGCTAAGCTTCAACCTATCTTGGTTTTAACCATGCTAATCAAGAACCTGTGATGATTTTAACATTGGCTAATCTTCAACCAAATCTAGGACTAATCACACAATCCTAAAATATAAGTTTGTGCATTTCTAATCGATTGGGTAGATGTTCTAATCGATTAAAAAAGTCAAAATTTCATCCATGTCTTATTTTACTGCCTCTAATTCATTTGATACAACTTCTAGATGTTTTTCAAATTATTTTCTTTTGATAAATCATTTTGGAAAATAGTTTTATTGTGTGTGTGTGTGTTTTAGCCTTATGTTTTACTTATGTTCAATCACTTATTAAATTAATATATTACTCCTATTTATGTTGACACTTCTTGAGATCTCTTGATATGAGGCTTTGTATTGTTTTCGTTTAACTTTACCTCATTAGATAGTCAAGTTTATCAAACCATAATATTTAGGTTTGTAACTTTAACCTTTTAATTTTTCATGTTTGACTTATCATAGTTGTCTTTAGTGTTTTCATCATGGAGGTTGTCACCTTCAAAAGTAGATGTCATATTACCAACAAAACAAGATTCCATGACTCAACCAAACATGACCATATGATATTTCTCACTTCCTCTCTTTCACAACTCTGAAGCTTTCAAGTTCCTTTTCCAGATACAATGATCATATATGCACTTCACTGGATTCTTTAATATTCTATTTGATGAGATTTGAGATATCTTCAAGTTAATCTGCTTCATCATAGGTTTGGAAAGATATCACCAATGGCTTCAACAAGCACCAGCATTATCGTCATCAAAACACTAATACAATTAACAGCATTCGGATCATTAGCTTCATACCTCTAGCCACTTAGATCCACATACACTACACTCATAAAGTATTATTTGAGGTAGTAACCAACTAGGCACAAAAACATTTTATGGTGATTTCAACAAAGTACAAAGTCTTTCCGATCAATCGAAAGTGTGTTTGATTTCTCTCAATAAATTTGAGAGCTAACCTTATACCTTTATAGACACAAATCACTTGAAACATATATGATGAGCTTTCACATTTCCTTTCTTTCAGATCCCTTGCTATATTATCTTTGACTTTAGAACTTCACTAGAATCTTGAATTGTGAATTTGATAAGGCTTAAGATATCTCTTCATGAAACACACCATCATCAGACACATAACTTGATCAAATATCTTAATTGACTTCACTGAATGCTTCTTGACATAAGGTGTTATCCTCCAAAGATGATCTTTAATATGTTGATCTTCAAGCATCGCAGCATGATCATTATATTTGATGATGACTTTGCCTCATAGTATTGTCATCATTAAAACCAGATGGACTTCATCTACATTTATGATGAAGACTTCACTTTAGAGTGTTGTCATCAACAAAACCAAATAGATTATTGTAGACATATACCTGCAAACACATAGATCTTTACCAACATTGTATGCATATATTCATTCTTAAAACACTAATTTCTTACCTTGTTCCTCCAAAACTTATCCTACACATGCAATGCCTTTTCTAATACAATATGAGCATTTTTCCTACAATCCTAAATCACCGTTGTAACATGCATCATTGATACAAATTTGTATGTTATTAAATGTTGACAAATGTCTCTTTGTTCCATTTCTGAAGTATAGGTTTAAGAGAACCTAACATATCAAATAAGATAAACTTAAGACAACCAACCACACTAGTATTTCAATTATCACCGATCAATTTTCTACATCTATTATCCAGAGTCCAAATCTTAAAAAAATTGAATGTCCTATCCGAATCAAACATACATTTGACACCACGGAGAAAAATAGAGTAATGTTGGAGTGATTTCTCATTTTAGTAGCTACATTTGCCACCATAGAGAAAAATAAGGTAATGTTCAAAATGATTTCCCATTGATCTATGTGTAATAACTACCATTAGTGGCAAGATGCATAAGTTCATTTTGATTTCTCCAACCAAGAAACTCATCAATAAAAGTTTTGGGGCCATCTAGCAAATTTTTCATGAGAACCAATAATTACATTGAAGTCACTTATTATGCATTAAGGGTCGATATTGGCCAGTTGAAATTGGTAAGATCATTTCACAATTGTTTTTTAATCACATGAGCGTCACTTGTACAACTATAGTGAACATTTTAATTTGATCTACTTCTACAAAAAAAAGTTTCATGTTATTCAAATAAATTCAACACAGTGGAATTAATATCTATTGCACAAAATGTCATAAATTTGATATCCTGGTTTTTAATAACAACATAATTGATTAAAATATTTAAAATATAAAATAATAGAGTTATTTTTCTAGAAGGTATATATGTTTTAATTTTATTTTGAAAATCCTACTTTACCTTATAAAAGAGTTAAAATTCGAAAAATAATTTAAAATTGGATAATTAGAAAGTTTTTAATAATAGAAATTTCTTCTTTTTTTTTTGTTAATTTTATTATTACAGTATTTTAAAATTAAAAATATTTAAAAAAATATCATGTTCAATGTATAATAGTTTTGACTAAGAACATGTAGGAATATTTCAATGTTAATGTATATTATAATTTTGACCATCAATTAAATTGTAATGTTATCTATATTCAGAGGTGGTAAAATGGAATAGACAATCTCGTCAAATAAAAATACACATAAAAATCAAACTTGCTTCGTCAAAGGTAGCAGTATGATAGGTGGCAGGCTTGTCTTCCTATTATTTATTTATTTTTTAATAGATTAATAAAAAAAATTACATTTTAACTAGATTTTTTACTTATTCTTTAAAATAATTCTTATAAAATGTAATTTTAACAAATTTTAATTAAAAAATAGTAATATTAATAAATAAATATATAAAATAAAATTATCAAAAATTGAAATTATTAGAATTAACTAAAAAATGACGGATTTAAGATAAAACAGAATGAATCAATAGGCAGGACGAGCTTTGGTGAAAGGAGGACTTTGATAGAACTGGCTTTTGCAGACGGCGAACTTTGGTGTGGCATATTTTAAAAAACGACGAGTCCAAAATCTCAATCCAATGGTTGGCGAGTTTTTGTTTTTTGTTCCTATAACTTTTTTCTTGAAAGTAATTTCTAAATGTTAAAATCCTTTTGGTTTTAATTCTTAAAATTAAAATTCAAAGAAAAATTTTAAAAAAAATCTGCAGATAAATCAAATGAAATCTAATATTTATTGACTTTATCTAACATAAAAATAAATGGATAAAAAACAAAAATTCATTAACTTACATGGCGAATAGACTATTTAAGTCTTTTTTTATTTATTATTTTTCTTTAACCAATTAAAATATACTATTAATATTATTTTAGGGAAAGAATAATAAAAAAGAATTTGAATAATAATTTTTGGTTCTACTTGATAGTATAAATATTCTGACAATGCACACTTTTCTACCACATATTATTTTACATTTTTACACTCAAATCTCAAATGGCTTCTATTTTCAACATTCTCTCCATCACTCTCTTCCTTGCTCTAGTTTTCCAAGGTATCATACCTTTCATATTTTCTAGCATGAATAATATCTTGTTAATTATTTGATTTATTATTTTCATTATTTAGTGTTTAATTCATGGTTTACATTGCAGTTTATGGACAACCTTGTTCTTTGAGAGATATTCAAGTTTCACAAGTCAAAACATCAGCCACGGGCTACAACGTTAGTGTCACCAACGTTTGTGGTTGCAGTCAATCAAAAATTAGGTTCAGCAGATGCAGTGCATTTAAATCAACTATACCCGTTGATACAAAAATCTTTAGTAAAAATTGTGTTCTAATCCAAGGAGGACCACTTTTTTTGGCTTCAGTTGTCCGTTTCACCTATGATTCAGATACTAGGTTTTTATTTGTTCCAATGTCTTCTGAAATTACATGTCATTAGGGTTTAAGAATATCTTTTTATTAATAAATCTAGTAACGTATTCATGCATTTGTACGGGTAAATTCATTTTGGTAAAATAAAATATCTATTGTATTGGTAGTGATCCATGAACTAAAATATTTTATTATTTAAATTTTTTTAATATTAATTTAAATATATATATATATATATATATATATATATATATATATATATATATATATATATATATATATATATATATATATATATATATATATATATATATATATATATATATATATATTTTCTATTTGATGTCAATGAATAATAATTAAAATATATTTCAAGATAGAAAGTAAAAGAGTGCATACTTCTTAAATTGGATTGCTAACGTTATAATTTGTTTGTAATAAAAATAAAAATTTTGCCTCTTAAATAAAGACGATTGTTGATTAAAATAAAAATAAGTAATATGATATACTGGCCCGTGAGATAGAAAGTAAATTTTATGATAAAATAACTTGTTAATTTTTTAAAATTATAAAAGTATTAATTAATATTTTTAGGGATAAAATAATATAAATATGAGAAAAAAATTTAATTTGGAATTTGAAATATAATTGACTAAAATAATTTAAATAAATGAGGTTGCAAATGAAAAAATAATGAAGTTTTGAAAGTCTAAGGTATTTCTTTCAATATTTATTAATTACAATAAAAGATTTTTGATAGTGTAATTTTATTTAGTTAAAATGTAATATTGATAGTTTGTTTCTATGTTATACTCATAAATTGCTTCTAATACTGATATAATATGCTTAGACATTTGAACATATCAGCTATACTTAAGAAAAGAATCTTTGTAATTGATCACATTTTTACTTTGGTTCTAACTTTATCTTTTTATCTCTAAGGAATGTTGAACAACTTTTGATAAAACTCATTTTTCTATCAACTGAATTTGCAAGCTCATAGAAGGCATTCTTACATTTAAAGTCAAATTCACTCATTATTAAAGTAAAAAATATTATTAAAAAAATCGACAAAAGGAATAACATGCAAATAAAAGATGCTTTGCATGTAGTAAACAAAAGTTGCACTTTAAGTTGAGAATGCGGTGAAAATATTTCAGACATACGACATTATCAAGATATTAATTTATTAATAAAAAATATAGACAAAGACATGACAATACATGGAATTGAAGAATCCTTAAAATTGAAAGTAAGTGTAATTTTTCTTAATTAGTCAAAATTCTTTGATTTAAGTTAGAATTGCATTTTTAATTAGCTATGAAGAAGCTATGGATAAAGTGAAAAACAACTTAAGAAAAACAATTTGTAACATCCCTACTTATTTGTATTAGAATGTATATTTATTGGAAAAAATATATGATATTAGTTGGAAACAAATGATGTTGGTTGGAAACCAACTAAATGGCAAACTTGTAAATGCCACTTAGTTAGAGGGCATTATGGGTATAATGAGGAAGTATATCATTACTAAAGGCTTGTTTGGTAGAGACAATGTCATTATTCCATTTCAAAATCCGAATTAGAAGTGTGGAGAGATTGGAAGACTTTGAAGCAAGGGAGAGAGAAGGAAAGCTCGTGTTCATCATGATCAAAAGCCATTTTCGTAGCCATGGGACAACCTACACTAAAAAGGTAATATCTTCTTGCTCATAACTCCGATTAAGTTTATTCTTGATTTTTCAGAAAGCTCACAAAATGCTCTTCGATTTGCATATAAGATTTGTATTATGCATGTTCGTGATGAGTGAGATAAACACGTTTGAAGTTATGAGTCTGATGCTGATTTTAGTTAAAAAAATTGGGTACGGGATTTCTTGATCAGCTCCACTAATCAGGCTGTAAGTTTTTACTCGTAACTCCGATTTAAGAAATTCTTGAAGTTCTGAAATCTATACAAAATTCCCTTCAATTTGATATATTGATTCGTGTTCATAGCTTCTATATTGAAGGATAAAAACACATTTAAATCTTGGGGTTGCATGTTGAAAAATAATGAAAGTGTTGTTACAGAATGAATGATGAAGGAGGTAGAATTTTGGACATGAGAAGAGGCAAATTACTGCAAGAATGACATCCAAACCTCCAGTCGAGCAAGGTAAGTTTCTAGTTAGAGACCTTGGAAAATGGGTTTTTTCGAAAATTTGATTTTTATGAAAACAATTGGGGATTTTTGGGTTGAGAGCTAATTGTGAATGCATGCTTCCCCTAATGAGGATTAGTGCGATATAATGTTGTTTTTCATGTTTAACTGCCTTGAGTAACAATTTGGAAGAAGTAGAATGGGTTTTTAAGCTCTATAGCGCCTTCTGGTTTTTCTGCAGAAATCACAGACTGCGCTCAACGTGGTATTAGGGCTTAGCGCGTCCTGTGACATTTCTGGAAAATAATTAACTTCCAGGTCACGCTTAGTGCGATGGTCGGGCTTAGCGTGCTCTGTAGCTTTTGAAAAAATGTATTTAATCCCAGGTCACACTTAGCGCGACCAAGGTTGGGCTAAGCGCGAAATATTCTGTCCAGCATCCCTTTTTTTGGCCATGGGGAGTGGTCTTGTACCATGGTCTTGTTCAATGGCTTCCTTAGTCCTAGAAAACCCTTAGTGGGCGCAGGATAAGACGTAAATCAGAATTCTAACAATTTTTGGTAATGATACTTAACTATCCTATAGTGGGCATGTATCCCTTGAACGAAGGGTGTAATCGTAACTCTAGTATGTTGGAACCTCCCTAATACCAATGATTAGGATCCCTTTAAGGATGAAGATGTTGTTTCAACCAAATTTTCCATGATATGTATGTTTATTGAAATGAGTGTTATAATGATCCATGTGTGAACCGTGGTTTAAGGTGTTAAATCGATGTGCATGATGCTTATGAACCTTGATTTCTCGTCGTTCCAATTGAACATTCGGATGTGTGTATTGTGTGAATTGTGTATGATGGTTCTTGCTCAACAAGTTACATATGTGTGCACTCTTTCCCATCGTGGTGAGGATGATGGACTTGGTTGGCTTGAACTGTTTATGTAATATGCTTGAATTGGAGTAGAAATGTACTAATAGGATAGTAAATCCTGTTTACCCACTAGGTGGATGCAAATTGGTAGCCCGTGTGGCGGTTTATGATACATATTCATACCATGGATGATTTTTGGCTATTATGCCGGTTATATATGTGTGCATATCCATATACTTGTGTTACCTGAGCTACCATTGTGATGTGCTTGTGGGGGTCTTCCATGGCGTTTCCCCGCCTGTTATACTCATCAGTGTGATTGGTATTGGTAAGTGTAGGCAATGTCACAGTGGATTACTTGCCATCTAGTGACGCCAAATAGGCAATGTTACGAGGCTTTCTCCCGGTGGGCTTGTGCGTCAAGAAGGCGTATTGCACCTGTTATACTCACCGGCGTATAGAAGATGAACACCATTACGATGTGCTTGTGGGGGTATTTCATGGTGTTTCCCCTCCTATTATACTCATCAGCGTGCTTGGTGATGGGGTTGTGGTGCCACATAGGCAATGTTACAACGGTAACCCATCTCGGATGGAATTTCACGTAGGAATGATTCGGATTCATCATGCGGTGTGCTTGTGCAAGTCTCTTGACATATATGCGCTTGGATACTCACCGAGGGTACGTGGCAGAGGTATCCTAGTTAGATGGGTATAACTCCTTGATTCCTCACACATGGGTGTGGGTATGCATATTGTGTATTTTGATGCTTGTGTTATCACCTCATTGGTTAGTTATGGAACTTCCAATGATGGTGTAATCCTTGTTTGTACTTGTACCTAGACGTGAGGCATAAACTCGGATTCTAGGTGAGTCCTTTTAATGTATGTACCTTGTAAAATTGAGCAAATCCTTAAGATTGGGAGGCTCACTGAGATTTAGTAATCTCACCCCATTCCAATTCATTATTATTTTCAGGATCTTCGAGGCAAGACAAAGGCAAGGCTAAGATGGCTTAGTCTTGCAGTGGTGTTTCATTGGCGATGATCCATTCCTTTGTATCTTTTCCGCTTATGTACTCTTTTGGGATTATGTATTAGTACTATTTGAGACTTGTATCTTTTGGCCATGACTATTTCGGCAGAAATTTGTAATCTGTACTAATACTCATAACTTTTCCGCTACTATGTATGATTGCTTTACCTACCATTTTAATGCCATATGCATATATCCTCGGCAATGTATGTGTGGGGTGTTATAGTTGGTATTAGAGAAGGTCGATTCTCGGCTTCGCCTTGAAACATCATAAGTCAGCACAATTTTGCCTCATATGTGTGTGTTGCTAGCCTGATTTCTATTATCGTAGTATTAAGTTATTGAGCCTGGTCACCTCAATGACTGCATATACGGAAGATAGAATCATGTTGGAGCCACCACGAGGATGCGTAAGATCCAAAGCGACTCGAGTTGAAGTGGTGGAAACCTATTAAATTGGGAGAGTGTTAGGATTGTTGAGCATGATGGAGCATTTGACGTGGAATGGTCAACGACCAAACTATCGTGGTAAGGTTTGAAACATCAGGAGTTTCCAATAATCGATTGGGCGAAGTGAGACCTTTTCTGGATTCCGCTAGCGGTGAAGCAAATTTCGCAAGGAACTTGAGTAGGATTATAATAAGGAATTTTGAGATGGAACGGAGTCTGAGACCATTAGAAATTCACTGTTCCATCCTTGTTTCAGTGGAAGTCATGACTTGAGAACCTGTTGGACAGAAGACTTTTCGGAAATTTGGACGAAATAGTCGTATTATCTAGTTACCCTAGTATAAGCAGTACTTGAAAGAGCAACGTGTTACACCCTGAATCATTTTAATATGTCGTAAGATGTGTGTAGATTTCCAATAACAGTTGGATAAGAGGAGTAGAAGCGGTGATCCCTGTTTGGGTAAATATTGGATGCCCAATTAGAGGAAGGAATAATGTACCTTCGTTCTTGCTAATGCATGATTGAGCCCTAGAACTCCGCTAGGCGACAGCTGAAGCAAGTGAAAGCGGGAAATATTGTAGCCTAAATTCTTATTAGTTATGATTCGTCTAAGCCCAAGTGATGCCATAGAACTATTCTTGGCATTGGGAAGTTAGATGAATGGAAACTAGTGTCTTTCCGAAGCATCCACGGGATGATCGAAGTCATATCGATTATTATAACCACCGTATTCTTGTACGAAGAGTTATCTTGATAATTTCTTATGCATGCACTGTACAAGTGAGAACGCGCATGGAATAGCAATTCGAACTGAATTCTTAACTGTTTTGTTCTATATTATTATTCCTAGTAAGTAAACCCTGAGCGTGAGGCAATCTTAGGTTTTAGCATCCTAAGGAGTGTAGTTTGAAGGTTTTGAATATCGATGACCTAAGTGAGGACCTGTTCAGACATTATCGGCCGTGACTATAGGATACGCGTGGAGGTTGTTATACACTGCTGGATAGGTTACGTGAACACATGGCCTCGGAGTTGGACCATAATGTTAGTACTACCAGAACAGGTATAAATCCACAATATCGCTATCGTGTATCTGGATATTGTGTATTTTGATGCTTGTGCTATCACCTTAGTGATTAGTTATGGGGCTTCCAATGATGGTGTAATCCTTGTTTGTACTTGTACCTAGACGTGAGGCATAAACCCAGATTCTATGTGAATCCGTTTTAATGTATGTACTCTGTAGAACCGAGCAAACCCTTAAGACAGGGAGGCTCACTGAGATTTAGTAATCTAACCCCAATCCAATTATTATTTTTTCAGGATCTTCGAGGCAGAACAAAGGCAAGGGTAAGATGGCTTAGTCTTTCAGTGGTGTTTCGTTGACGATGATCCAATCCTTTGTATCTTTTCCTCTTATGTACTCAAAAGGAATAACATGCGAATAAAAGATGTTTTCCAAGCAAGAAACAAAAGTTGCAATTTAAGTTGAGAATGCGGTGAAAATTTATCAGACATACGACATTATCAAGATATTAATTTATAAATAAACAATATACACAAAGACATGACATTACATGGAATTGAAGAATCCTTGAAATTGAAAGTGATCGTACCTGATCAGAAGGTGTCTTGGCCCAATCAGCAACGGTGGTCCAAAGTGAAAGAGAGGGGTACCTGCAAGATACTCCGATGCCAAAGTCGATAAAGCGAGAGAAGCCAAAGTAAAAAGAGTAAAGAATGAGATACGACTCTCAAGTGAGAGGTATTTATAGCCCCGGGCCAAGATCCGATTAGTGGATAAATCCAAGCCCACTAGCGGATTGCTAGGCTTCGTGCATGGAGGCCACCACGTGGCCTCCTCCCTAGATTATCGCCCGAAATCGGGTTTGTTGTTCACGGGGCGTGTGATGGTTGAGATGATCCAGAAAGGGTCCGATATTCCGGGGCACGTGGCGTCAGGATCGGACGTGGCCCCGCGTACTCAGGTTGTTTTCCAAGGGCATTTGGGCCTTGATTCTATTGGGCCTAGGGTATGGGCTAGTCCATAACAGAAAGTAAGTGTAATTTTTCTTAATTAATCAAAATTCCTTGATTTAAGTTAGAAATGCATTTTTAATGAGCTATGAAGAAGCTATGGATAAAAGTAAAAAACAGCTTAAGAAAAACAATTGGTTTGTAATTTTTTAGTCTAGTGTTGCATGAGTAATGCAGAAAATAATATAGGAGAAAAAGAATTTAGTTCGAGTAGCTCAAAACTATGAGTTTGAAAGAAACTAGTTTGTGTAGTAGTTAAGAAATTTCAATTATAGACAATTCTATAAAGAACTTATATAAAAAATTAAATTAGTAAGTTATTATTATTATTATTTTTATTATTTTTAACATATTTTTATTTTAAAAAATAATATTAATAAATAAATGTATAAAATAAAATTATCAAGAATTGAAATTATTAGAATTAACTAAAAAATGACTGATTTAAGGTGAAGCAGAATGAATCAATAGGGGACGAGCTTTCTTGAGAGGAGGACTTTGATAGTGGCTTTTGCAAGCAGCGAACTTTGGTGTGGCGATTTTAAGAGCAGCGAGTCCAAATCTCAATCCAATGGTTGGTGAGTTTTTGTTTTTCGTTCCTGTATCTTTTTTTCTGGAAAATAATTTCTAAATCTTAAAATCTTTTTGGTGTTAATTCTTAAAATTAAAATTCAAAGAAAAGTTAAAAACAAAATCCAAAAATCTACGATAACTCAAATGAAATCAAATATTTAATGACTTTTCAAAGAAAAAAATCAATGGATAAAAACAAAAATTCATTAACTTACATGGCGAATAGACTATTTAAGTTTTTATTTATTATTTTTCTTTAACCAATTAAAATATACTATTAATATTATTTGAGGAAAGAATAATAAAAAGGATTTTGATGATAATTTTGGTTCCACTTGATAGTATAAATAGTCTCACAATGCACATTTTTCTACCACACACTATTTTACATTTTTACACTCAAATCTCAAATGGCTTCTATTTTCAACATTCTCTCCATCACTCTCTTCCTTGCACTAGTTTTCCAAGGTATCATACCTTTCATATTTTCTAGCATGAATAATATCTTGTTAATTATTTGATTTATTATTTTCATTATTTGGTGTTTAATTCATGGTTGACATTGCAGTTTATGGACAATCTTGTTCTTTGAGAGACATTCAGGTTTCACAAGTCAAAACATCAGCCACGGGCTACAACGTTAGTGTCACCAACGTTTGTGGTTGCAGTCAATCAAAAATTAGGTTTAGCAGATGCAGTGCATTTAAATCAAATATACCCATTGATCCAAAAATCTTTAGTAAAAATTGTGTTCTCATCGAAGGAGGACCACTTTTTTTGGCTTCAGTTGTACGTTTCGCCTATGATTCGGATACTAGGTTTTTATTTGTTCCAATGTCTTCTGAAATTACATGTCATTAGGATTTAAGAATATCTTTTTATTAATAAAACTATTAACATATTCATGCATTTGTACGGGTAAATTCATTTTGATAATAAAATATCTATTGTATTAATAGTGATCCATGGGTTCAAATATTTTATTATTTAAAATTGTTTTATATTAATTTATATATATATATATATATATATATATATATATATATATATATATATATATATATATATATATATATATATATATATATATATATATATATATATATATATTCAAAATTTTCTATTTGATGTCAATGAATAATATTAAAACTATATTTCGAGATAGAAAGTAAAAGAATGCATACTTCTTAAATTGGATTGCTAACGTTATAATTTGTTTATAATAAACATAAGAATTTTGCCTCTTAAATAAAGACGATTGTTGATTAAAATAAAAATAAGTAATATGATATAGTGGCCCATGGGATAGAAAGTAAATTTTAGGATAAAATAAATTTTTAATTTTTTTAAATTATAAAATATATTTATTAATATTTTTAGTGAAAATAAACAAATAAAATTTATTAAATACTATAACAAATATAAAATATTTCAAGCTCATATTTATATAAATGTAGACTTGGAAATATATAACTAAAAATAATGTTTACAATAATATTTTAATATAATTCTTAATGATTATATAAAACTGTGGAAAAATGAAAGATTTTAATTTCAAAAGTGTGGAAAAAATTAGAAAAAAAAAATTAATTTTCAATTTGAAATATAATTTACTAAAATAATATAAATAAATGAGGTGGAAAATAAAAAATATAATGAAGTACAGAAAGTTTAAGGTATTTCTTTTAATATTTATTAATTACAATAAAAGATTTTTGATAGTGTAATTTTATTTAGTTAAAAATGTAACATTGATAGTTTATTTCTATGTTATACTCATAAATTGCTTCTAATACTGACATAATATGCTTAGACATTTGAAAATATGAGTGATACTTAAGAAAAGAATCATTGTAATTGATCACATTTTTGCGTTGCTTCTAAGTTTAGCTTTTTATCTCTAAGGAATCTTGAACAACTTTCGACAAACTCATTTTTCTATCAACTGAATTTGCAAGCTCATAGAAGGCATTCATACATCTGTAGTCAATTTCACTCATTATAAAAGTAAAAAATATTATTAAAAATATCGTCAAAAGGAATAACATGCGAATAAAAGATGTTTTCCAAGCAAGAAACAAAAGTTGCAATTTAAGTTGAGAATGCGGTGAAAATTTATCAGACATACGACATTATCAAGATATTAATTTATAAATAAACAATATACACAAAGACATGACATTACATGGAATTGAAGAATCCTTGAAATTGAAAGTGATCGTACCTGATCAGAAGGTGTCTTGGCCCAATGCAACGGTGGTCCAAAGTGAAAGAGGGGTACCTGCAAGATACTCCGATGCCAAAGTAAGTAAAGGCAGAGAGAAGCCAGCAAGTAAGAAGAGAGTAAAGAATGAGATACCTGACCCTCTCAAGTGAGAGGGTATTTATAACCCATTGGCCAAGATCCGATTAGTGGACAGAAATCCAAGCCCACTAGCGGATTGCTAGGGCTTGCGTGTGCATGTAAACCACGTGGCCTCCTCCCTAGATCGCCCGAGAAATCGGGTTTGTTGCGAAGTTCACAGGGACGTGTGATGGTTGAGATGATCCATAAAGGGTCCGATATTCGAGGGCATGTGGCGTCGGGACCGGCCACGTGGCCCCCGCGTGGATACTCTAGGTTGTTTTCCAAGGGCATTTGGGCCTTGATTCTATTGGGCCTAGGGTATGGGTCAGTCCATAACAGAAAGTAAGTGTAATTTTTCTTAATTAATCAAAATTCCTTGATTTAAGTTAGAAATGCATTTTTAATGAGCTATGAAGAAGCTATGGATAAAAGTAAAAAACAACTTAAGAAAAACAATTGGTTTGTAATTTTTTAGTCTAGTGTTGCATGAGTAATGCAGAAAATAATATAGGAGAAAAAGAATTTAGTTCGACTAGCACAAAACTATGAGTTTGAAAGAAACTAGTTTGTGTAGTAGTTAAGAAATTTCAATTATAGACAATTCTATAAAGAACTTATATAAAAAATTAAATTAGTAAGTTATTATTATTTTTATTTTTATTATTTTTAACATATTTTTATTTTAAAAAATAATATTAATAAATAAATGTATAAAATAAAATTATCAAGAATTGAAATTATTAGAATTAACTAAAAAATGACTGATTTAAGGTGAAACAGAATGAATCAATAAGCGGGACGAGCTTTCTTGAGAGGAGGACTTTGATAGTGGCTTTTGCAAGCAGAACTTTGGTGTGGCGATTTTAAGAGCAGCGAGTCCAAAATCTCAATCCAATGGTTGGCGAGTTTTGTTTTCGTTCATATCTTTTTTCGGAAAATAATTTCTAAATCTTAAAATACTTTTGGTGTTAATTCTTAAAATTAAAATTCAAAGAAAAAGTTAAAAACAAAATCCGCAGAAAATTTACAGATAACTCAAATGAAATCAAATATTTAATGACTTTTTCTAAGAAAAAAAATAAATGGATAAAAAACAAAAATTCATTAACTTACATGGCGAATAGACTATTTAAGTTTTTTTATTTATTATTTTTCTTTAAACAATTAAAATATACTATTAATATTATTTGAGGGAAAGAATAATAAAAAAGGATTTTGATGATAATTTTTGGTTCCACTTGATAGTATAAATAGTCTCACAATGCACATTTTTCTACCACACACTATTTTACATTTTTACACTCAAATCTCAAATGGCTTCTATTTTCAACATTCTCTCCATCACTCTCTTCCTTGCACTAGTTTTCCAAGGTATTATACCTTTCATATTTTCTAGCATGAATAATATCTTGTTAATTATTTGATTTATTATTTTCATTATTTGGTGTTTAATTCATGGTTGACATTGTAGTTTATGGACAATCTTGTTCTTTGAGAGACATTCAGGTTTCACAAGTCAAAACATCAGCCACGGGCTACAACGTTAGTGTCACCAACGTTTGTGGTTGCAGTCAATCAAAAATTAGGTTTAGCAGATGCAGTGCATTTAAATCAAATATACCCATTGATCCAAATATCTTTAGTAAAAATTGTGTTCTCATCGAAGGAGGACCACTTTTTGGCTTGATTGTCCGTTTACTATGATTCGGATACTAGGTTTTATTTGTTCCAATGTCTTACGAAATTACATGTCATTAGGGTTTAAGAATATCTTTTATTAATAAAACTATTAACATATTCATGCATTTGTACGGGTAAATTCATTTTGATAATAAAATATCTATTGTATTAATAGTGATCCAGGGGTTCAAATATTTTATTATTTAAATTTCTTTGATATTAATTTAGATATATATATATATATATATATATATATATATATATATATATATATATATATATATATATATATATATATATATATATATATATATAAAATTTTCTATTTGATGTCAATGAATAATATTAAAAATATATTTCGAGATAGAAAGTAAAAGAATGCATACTTCTTAAATTGGATTGCTAACGTTATAATTTGTTTGTAATAAAAATAAGAATTTTGCCTCTTAAATAAAGACGATTGTTGATTAAAATAAAAATAAGTAATATGATATAGTGGCCCATGGGATAGAAAGTAAATTTTAGGATAAAATAAATTGTTAATTTTTTTAAATTATAAAATATATTTATTAATATTTTAGTGAAAATAAACAAATAAAATTTATTAAATACTATAACAAATATAAAATATTTCAAGCTCATATTTATATAAATGTAGACTTGGCAATATATAACTAAAAATAATGTTTACAATAATATTTTAATATAATTCTTAATGATTATATAAAAGCTGTGGAAAAATGAAAGATTTTAATTTCAAAAGTGTGGAAAAATTAGAAAAAAATTAATTTTTAATTTGAAATATAATTTACTAAAATAATATAAATAAATGAGGTGGAAAATAAAAAAAATAATGAAGTAGAGAAAGTTTAAGGTATTTCTTTTAATATTTATTAATTACAATAAAAGATTTTTGATAGTGTAATTTTATTTAGTTAAAATGTAACATTGATAGTTTATTTCTATGTTATACTCATAAATTGCTTCTAATCTTGACATAATATGCTTAGACATTTGAACATCGAGTGATACTTAAGAAAAGAATCATTGTAATTGATCACATTTTGCGTTGCTTCTAACTTTAGCTTTTTATCTCTAAGGAATCTTGAACAACTTTCGACAAACTCATTTTTCTATCAACCGAATTTGCAAGCTCATAGAAGGCATTCATATCCGTAGTCAATTTCACTCATTATAAAAGTAAAAATATTATTAAAAATCGTCAAAAGGAATAACATGCGATTAAAAGATGTTTTCCAAGCAAGAAACAAAAGTTGCAATTTAAGTTGAGAATGCGGTGAAAATTTATCAGACATACGACATTATCAAGATATTAATTTATAAATAAACAATATACACAAAGACATGACATTACATGGAATTGAATAATCCTTGAAATTGAAAGTGATCGTACCTGATCAGAAGGTGTCTTGGCCCAATCTGCAACGGTGGTCCAAAGTGAAAGAGGGGGTACCTGCAAGATACTCCGATGCCAAAGTAAGTAAAGGCAGAGAGAAGCCAACAAGTAAGAAGAGAGTAAAGAATGAGATACCTGACCCTCTCAAGTGAGAGGGTATTTATAGCCCCCAGCGCTGGGCCAAGATCCGATTAGTGGACAGAAATCCAAGCCCACTAGCGGATTGCTAGGCTGCGTGTGCATGTAAACCGCGTGGCCTCCTCCCTAGATTGTCGCCCGAGAAATCCGGGTTTGTTGCGAAGTTCCTGGGGGACGTGTGATGGTTGAGATGATCCAGTAAAAGGGTCCGATATTCCAGGGGGGCATGTGGCAGTCAAGGACCGCTGGCCACGTGGCCCCCGCGTGGATACTCTAGGTTGTTTTCCAAGGGCATTTGGGCCTTGATTCTATTGGGCCTAGGGTATGGGTCAGTCCATAACAGAAAGTAAGTGTAATTTTTCTTAATTAATCAAAATTCCTTGATTTAAGTTAGAAATGCATTTTTAATGAGCTATGAAGAAGCTATGGATAAAAGTAAAAAACAGCTTAAGAAAAACAATTGGTTTGTAATTTTTTAGTCTAGTGTTGCATGAGTAATGCAGAAAATAATATAGGAGAAAAAGAATTTAGTTCGACTAGCACAAAACTATGAGTTTGAAAGAAACTAGTTTGTGTAGTAGTTAAGAAATTTCAATTATAGACAATTCTATAAAGAACTTATATAAAAAATTAAATTAGTAAGTTATTATTATTTTTATTTTTATTATTTTTAACATATTTTATTTTAAAAATAATATTAATAAATAAATGTATAAAATAAAATTATCAAGAATTGAAATTATTAGAATTAACTAAAAAATGACTGATTTAAGGTGAAACAGAATGAATCAATAGGCAGGACGAGCTTTGCTGAGAGGAGGACTTTGATAGAGTGGCTTTTGCAAGCAGCGAACTTTGGTGTGGCGATTTTAAGAGCAGCGAGTCCAAAATCTCAATCCAATGGTTGGCGAGTTTTTGTTTTCGTTCTATCTTTTTGGAAAATAATTTCTAAATCTTAAAATACTTTTGGTGTTAATTCTTAAAATTAAAATTCAAAGAAAAGTTAAAAACAAAATCCATGAAAATTCTGAGATAACTCAAATGAAATCAAATATTTAATGACTTTTCTAAGAAAAAAATAAATGGATAAAAACAAAAATTCATTAACTTACATGGCGAATAGACTATTTAAGTTTTTTATTTATTATTTTTCTTTAAACAATTAAAATATACTATTAATATTATTTGAGGAAAGAATAATAAAAAGGATTTTGATGATAATTTTGGTTCCACTTGATAGTATAAATAGTCTCACAATGCACATTTTCTACCACACACTATTTTACATTTTACACTCAAATCTCAAATGGCTTCTATTTTCAACATTCTCTCCATCACTCTCTTCCTTGCACTAGTTTTCCAAGGTATTATACCTTTCATATTTTCTAGCATGAATAATATCTTGTTAATTATTTGATTTATTATTTTCATTATTTGGTGTTTAATTCATGGTTGACATTGTAGTTTATGGACAATCTTGTTCTTTGAGAGACATTCAGGTTTCACAAGTCAAAACATCAGCCACGGGCTACAACGTTAGTGTCACCAACGTTTGTGGTTGCAGTCAATCAAAAATTAGGTTTAGCAGATGCAGTGCATTTAAATCAAATATACCCATTGATCCAAATATCTTTAGTAAAAATTGTGTTCTCATCGAAGGAGGACCACTTTTTTTGGCTTCAGTTGTCCGTTTCGCCTATGATTCGGATACTAGGTTTTTATTTGTTCCAATGTCTTCTGAAATTACATGTCATTAGGGTTTAAGAATATCTTTTTATTAATAAAACTATTAACATATTCATGCATTTGTACGGGTAAATTCATTTTGATAATAAAATATCTATTGTATTAATAGTGATCCAGGGGTTCAAATATTTTATTATTTAAATTTCTTTGATATTAATTTAGATATATATATATATATATATATATATATATATATATATATAATATTCAAAATTTTCTATTTGATGTCAATGAATAATATTAAAAATATATTTCGAGATAGAAAGTAAAAGAATGCATACTTCTTAAATTGGATTGCTAACGTTATAATTTGTTTGTAATAAAAATAAGAATTTTGCCTCTTAAATAAAGACGATTGTTGATTAAAATAAAAATAAGTAATATGATATAGTGGCCCATGGGATAGAAAGTAAATTTTAGGATAAAATAAATTGTTAATTTTTTTAAATTATAAAATATATTTATTAATATTTTAGTGAAAATAAACAAATAAAATTTATTAAATACTATAACAAATATAAAATATTTCAAGCTCATATTTATATAAATGTAGACTTGGCAATATATAACTAAAAATAATGTTTACAATAATATTTTAATATAATTCTTAATGATTATATAAAACTGTGGAAAAATGAAAGATTTTAATTTCAAAAGTGTGGAAAAATTAGAAAAAAATTAATTTTAATTTGAAATATAATTTACTAATATAATATAAATAAATGAGGTGGAAAATAAAAAAATAATGAAGTAGAAAAGTTTAAGGTATTTCTTTTAATATTTATTAATTACAATAAAAGATTTTTGATAGTGTAATTTTATTTAGTTAAAAATGTAACATTGATAGTTTATTTCTATGTTATACTCATAAATTGCTTCTAATACTGACATAATATGCTTAGACATTTGAACATACGAGTGATACTTAAGAAAAGAATCATTGTAATTGATCACATTTTTGCGTTGCTTCTAACTTTAGCTTTTTATCTCTAACGAATCTTGAACAACTTTCGACAAACTCATTTTTCTATCAACTGAATTTGCAAGCTCATAGAAGGCATTCATACATCTGTAGTCAATTTCACTCATTATAAAAGTAAAAAATATTATTAAAAAATCGTCAAAAGGAATAATATGCGATTAAAAGATGTTTTCCAAGCAAGAAACAAAAGTTGCAATTTAAGTTGAGAATGCGGTGAAAATTTATCAGACATACGACATTATCAAGATATTAATTTATAAATAAACAATATACACAAAGACATGACATTACATGGAATTGAATAATCCTTGAAATTGAAAGTGATCGTACCTGATCAGAAGGTGTCTTGGCCCAATCTGCAACGGTGGTCATAAGTGAAAGAGGGGGGTACCTGCAAGATACTCCGATGCCAAAGTAAGTAAAGGCAGAGAGAAGCCAACAAGTAAGAAGAGAGTAAAGAATGAGATACCTGACCCTCTCAAGTGAGAGGGTATTTATAGCCCCCAGCGCTGGGCCAAGATCCGATTAGTGGACAGAAATCCAAGCCCACTAGCGGATTGCTAGGGCTTGCGTGTGCATGTAGGCCAGCACGTGGCCTCCTCCCTAGATTGTCGCCCGAGAAATCCGGGTTTGTTGCGAAGTTCCTGGGGGACGTGTGATGGTTGAGATGATCCAGTAAAAGGGTCCGATATTCCAGGGGGGCACGTGGCAGTCAAGGACCGCTGGCCACGTGGCCCCCGCGTGGATACTCTAGGTTGTTTTCCAAGGGCATTTGGGCCTTGATTCTATTGGGCCTAGGGTATGGGTCAGTCCATAACAGAAAGTAAGTGTAATTTTTCTTAATTAATCAAAATTCCTTGATTTTAAGTTAGAAATGCATTTTTAATGAGCTATGAAGAAGCTATGGATAAAAGTAAAAAACAGCTTAAGAAAAACAATTGGTTTGTAATTTTTTAGTCTAGTGTTGCATGAGTAATGCAGAAAATAATATAGGAGAAAAAGAATTTAGTTCGACTAGCACAAAACTATGAGTTTGAAAGAAACTAGTTTGTGTAGTAGTTAAGAAATTTCAATTATAGACAATTCTATAAAGAACTTATATAAAAAATTAAATTAGTAAGTTATTATTATTATTATTATTTTTATTATTTTTAACATATTTTTATTTTAAAAAATAATATTAATAAATAAATGTATAAAATAAAATTATCAAGAATTGAAATTATTAGAATTAACTAAAAAATGACTGATTTAAGGTGAAACAGAATGAATCAATAGGCAGGACGAGCTTTGCTGAGAGGAGGACTTTGATAGAGCTGGCTTTTGCAAACGACGAACTTTGGTGTGGCAGATTTTAAGAGACGACGAGTCCAAAATCTCAATCCAATGGTTGGCGAGTTTTTGTTTTTCGTTCCTGTATCTTTTTTTCTGGAAAATAATTTCTAAATCTTTAAATCTTTTTGGTGTTAATTCTTAAAATTAAAATTCAAAGAAAAAGTTTAAAAACAAAATCCGCAGAAAATCTACAGATAACTCAAATGAAATCAAATATTTAATGACTTTTTCTAAGAAAAAAAATCAATGGATAAAAAACAAAAATTCATTAACTTACATGGCGAATAGACTATTTAAGTTTTTTTATTTATTATTTTTCTTTAAACAATTAAAATATACTATTAATATTATTTGAGGGAAAGAATAATAAAAAAGGATTTTGATGATAATTTTTGGTTCCACTTGATAGTATAAATAGTCTCACAATGCACATTTTTCTACCACACACTATTTTACATTTTTACACTCAAATCTCAAATGGCTTCTACTTTCAACATTCTCTCCATCACTCTCTTCCTTGCACTAGTTTTCCAAGGTATCATACCTTTCATATTTTCTAGCATGAAAAATATCTTGTTAATTATTTGATTTATTATTTTCATTATTTGGTGTTTAATTCATGGTTGACATTGCAGTTTATGGACAATCTTGTTCTTTGAGAGATATTCAGGTTTCACAAGTCAAAACATCAGCCACGGGCTACAACGTTAGTGTCACCAACGTTTGTGGTTGCAGTCAATCAAAAATTAGGTTTAGCGATCAGGTGCATTTAAATCAAATATACCGTTGATCCAAAAATCTTTAGTAAAATTGTGTTCTCATCGAAGGAGGACCACTTTTTGGCTTGATTGTCCGTTTCGCCTATGATTCGGATACTAGGTTTTATTTGTTCCAATGTCTTACGAAATTACATGTCATTAGGGTTTAAGAATATCTTTTATTAATAAAACTATTAACATATTCATGCATTTGTACGGGTAAATTCATTTTGTTAATAAAATATCTATTGTATTAATAGTGATCCATGGGTTCAAATATTTTATTATTTAAATTTCTTTGATATTAATTTAGATATATATATATATATATATATATATATATATATATATATATATATATATATATATATATATATATATATATATATATATATATTCAAAATTTTCTATTTGATGTCAATGAATAATATTAAAAATATATTTCGAGATAGAAAGTAAAAGAATGCATACTTCTTAAATTGGATTGCTAACGTTATAATTTGTTTGTAATAAAAATAAGAATTTTGCCTTTTAAATAAAGACGATTGTTGATTAAAATAAAAATAAGTAATATGATATAGTGGCCCATGGGATAGAAAGTAAATTTTAGGATAAAATAAATTGTTAATTTTTTTAAATTATAAAATATATTTATTAATATTTTTAGTGAAAATAAACAAATAAAATTTATTAAATACTATAACAAATATAAAATATTTCAAGCTCATATTTATATAAATGTAGACTTGGCAATATATAACTAAAAATAATGTTTACAATAATATTTTAATATAATTCTTAATGATTATATAAAACTGTGGAAAAATGAAAGATTTTAATTTCAAAAGTGTGGAAAAAATTAGAAAAAAAATAATTTTTAATTTGAAATATAATTTACTAAAATAATATAAATAAATGAGGTGGAAAATAAAAAAAATAATGAAGTAGAGAAAGTTTAAGGTATTTCTTTTAATATTTATTAATTACAATAAAAGATTTTTGATAGTGTAATTTTATTTAGTTAAAAATGTAACATTGATAGTTTATTTCTATGTTATACTCATAAATTGCTTCTAATACTGACATAATATGCTTAGACATTTGAACATATGAGTGATACTTAAGAAAAGAATCATTGTAATTGATCACATTTTTGCGTTGCTTCTAACTTTAGCTTTTTATCTCTAAGGAATCTTAAACAACTTTCGACAAACTCATTTTTCTATCAACTGAATTTGCAAGCTCATAGAAGGCATTCATACATCTGTAGTCAATTTCACTCATTATAAAAGTAAAAAATATTATTAAAAAATCGTCAAAAGGAATAACATGCGATTAAAAGATGTTTTCCAAGCAAGAAACAAAAGTTGCAATTTACGTTGAGAATGCGGTGAAAATTTATCAGACATACGACATTATCAAGATATTAATTTATAAATAAACAATATACACAAAGACATGACATTACATGGAATTGAAGAATCCTTGAAATTGAAAGTGATCGTACCTGATCAGAAGGTGTCTTGGCCCAATCTGCAACGGTGGTCCAAAGTGAAAGAGGGGGGGTACCTGCAAGATACTCCGATGCCAAACTAAGTAAAGGCAGAGAGAAGCCAACAAGTAAGAAGAGAGTAAAGAATGAGATACCTGACCCTCTCAAGTGAGAGGGTATTTATAGCCCCCAGCGCTGCGCCAAGATCCGATTAGTGGACAGAAATCCAAGCCCACTAGCGGATTGCTAGAAACTTCGTGTGCATGGAGGCCAAGCGTGGCCTCCTCCCTAGATGTCGCCCGAAATCGGGTTTGTTCTGCGAGTTCACGGGGCGTGTGATGGTTGAGATGATCCATAAAGGGTCCGATATTCCGGGGCACGTGGCGATCAAGGACCGCGGCCACGTGGCCCCGCGTGGATACTCGAGTTGTTTTCAAGGGCATTTGGGCCTTGATTCTATTGGGCCTAGGGTATGGGCGATCCATATGAGAAAGTAAATTTTTCTTAATTAATCAAAATTCCTTGATTTAAGTTTGAAATGCATTTTTAATGAGCTATGAAGAAGCTATGGATAAAAGTAAAAAACAGCTTAAGAAAAACAATTGGTTTGTAATTTTTTAGTCTAGTGTTGCATGAGTAATGCAGAAAATAATATAGGAGAAAAAGAATTTAGTTCGACTAGCACAAAACTATGAGTTTGAAAGAAACTAGTTTGTGTAGTAGTTAAGAAATTTCAATTATAGACAATTCTATAAAGAACTTATATAAAAAATTAAATTAGTAAGTTATTATTATTATTTTTATTATTTTTAACATATTTTTATTTTAAAAAATAATATTAATAAATAAATGTATAAAATAAAATTATCAAGAATTGAAACTATTATAATTAACTAAAAAATGACTGATTTAAGGTGAAACAGAATGAATCAATAGGCAGGACGAGCTTTGCTGAGAGGAGGACTTTGATAGAGCTGGCTTTTGCAAGCAGCGAACTTTGGTGTGGCGATTTTAAGAGCAGCGAGTCCAAAATCTCAATCCAATGGTTGGCGAGTTTTTTTTTCGTTCTGTATCTTTTTCGGAAAATAATTTCTAAATCTTAAAATCTTTTGGTGTTAATTCTTAAAATTAAAATTCAAAGAAAAGTTAAAAACAAAATCCATGAAAATCTAGATAACTCAAATGAAATCAAATATTTAATGACTTTTCTAAGAAAAAAATCAATGGATAAAAACAAAAATTCATTAACTTACATGGCGAATAGACTATTTAAGTTTTTTATTTATAATTTTTCTTTAACCAATTAAAATATACTATTAATATTATTTGAGGAAAGAATAATAAAAAGGATTTTGATGATAATTTTGGTTCCACTTGATAGTATAAATAGTCTCACAATGCACATTTTCTACCACACACTATTTTACATTTTACACTCAAATCTCAAATGGCTTCTATTTTCAACATTCTCTCCATCACTCTCTTCCTTGCACTAGTTTTCCAAGGTATCATACCTTTCATATTTTCTAGCATGAAAAATATCTTGTTAATTATTTGATTTATTATTTTCATTATTTGGTGTTTAATTCATGGTTGACATTGCAGTTTATGGACAATCTTGTTCTTTGAGAGACATTCAGGTTTCACAAGTCAAAACATCAGCCACGGGCTACAACGTTAGTGTCACCAACGTTTGTGGTTGCAGTCAATCAAAAATTAGGTTTAGCAGATGCAGTGCATTTAAATCAAATATACCCATTGATCCAAATATCTTTAGTAAAAATTGTGTTCTCATCGAAGGAGGACCACTTTTTTTGGCTTCAGTTGTCCGTTTCGCCTATGATTCGGATACTAGGTTTTTATTTGTTCCAATGTCTTCTGAAATTACATGTCATTAGGGTTTAAGAATATCTTTTTTATTAATAAAACTATTAACATATTCATGCATTTGTACGGGTAAATTCATTTTGATAATAAAATATCTATTGTATTAATAGTGATCCATGGGTTCAAATATTTTATTATTTACATTTTTTGATATATATATATATATATATATATATATATATATATATATATATATATATATATATATATATATATATATATAATATTCTATTTGATGTCAATGAATAATAATAAAAATATATTTCGAGATAGAAAGTAAAAGAATGCATACTTCTTAAATTGGATTGCTAACGTTATAATTTGTCTGTAATAAAAATAAGAATTTTGCCTCTTAAATAAAGACGATTGTTGATTAAAATAAAAATAAGTAATATGATATAGTGGCCCAAGGGATAGAAAGTAAATTTTAGGATAAAATAAATTGTTAAATATTTTAAATTATAAAATACATTTATTAATATTTATAGTGAAAATAAACAAATAAAATTTATTAAATACTATAACAAATATAAAATATTTCAAGCTCATATTTATATAAATGTAGACTTGGCAATATATAACTAAAAATAATGTTTACAATAATATTTTAATATAATTCTTAATGATTATATAAAACTGTGGAAAAATGAAAGATTTTAATTTCAAAAGTGTGGAAAAAATTAGGAAAAAAAATTAATTTTCAATTTGTAATATAATTTACTAAAATAATATAAATAAATGAGGTGAAAAATGAAAAAAATAATGAAGTAGAGAAAGTTTAAGGTATTTCTTTTAATATTTATTAATTATAATAAAAGATTTTTGTTAGTGTAATTTTATTTAGTTAAAAATGTAACATCGATAGTTTATTTCTATGTTATACTCATAAATTGCTTCTAATACTGACATAATATGCTTAGACATTTGAACATATGAGCTATACCTAAGAAAAGAAACATTGTAATTGATCACATTTTTGCGTTGCTTCTAACTTTAGCTTTTTATCTCTAAGGAATCTTGAACAACTTTCAACAAACTCATTTTTCTATCAACTGAATTTGCAAGCTCATAGAAGGCATTCATACATCATAGTCAATTTCACTCATTATAAAAGTAAAAATATTATTAAAAAAATCGTCAAAAGGAATAACATGCGAATAAAAGATGTTTTCCAAGCAATAAACAAAAGTTGCAATTTAAGTTGAGAATGCGGTGAAAATTTATCAGACATACGACATTATCAAGATATTAATTTATAAATAAACAATATACACAAAGACATGACATTACATGGAATTGAAGAATCCTTGAAATTGAAAGTAAGTGTAATTTTAATTAATTAATCAAAATTCCTTGATTTAAGTTAGAAATGCATTTTTAATGAGCTATGAAGAAGCTATGGATAAAAGTAAAAAACAGCTTAAGAAAAACAATTGGTTTGTAATTTCTTAGTCTAGTGTTGCATGAGTAATGCAGAAAATAATATAGGAGAAAAAGAATTTAGTTCGACTAGCACAAAACTATGAGTTCGAAAGAAACTAGTTTACGTAGTAGTTAAGAAATTTCAATTATAGACAATTCTATAAAGAACTTATATAAAAATTAAATTAGTAAGTTATTATTATTTTTATTTTAATTATTTTAACATATTTTAATTAAAAAATAATATTAATAAATAAATGTATAAAATAAAATTATCAAGAATTGAAATTATTAGAATTAACTAAACAATGACTGATTTAAGGTGAAACAGAATGAATCAATAGGCAGGACGAGCTTTGCTGAGAGGAGGACTTTGATAGAGCTGGCTTTTGCAAACGACGAACTTTGGTGTGGCAGATTTTAAGAGACGACGAGTCCAAAATCTCAATCCAATGGTTGGCGAGTTTTTGTTTTTCGTTCCTGTATCTTTTTTTCTAGAAAATAATTTCTAAATCTTAAAATACTTTTGGTGTTAATTCTTAAAATTAAAATTCAAAGAAAAATTTAAAAACAAAATCCGCAGAAAATCTAGAGATAACTCAAATGAAATCAAATATTTAATGACTTTTTCTAAGAAAAAAAATAAATGGATAAAAAACAAAAATTCATTAACTTACATGGCGAATAGACTATTTAAGTTTTTTTTATTTATTATTATTCTTTAACCAATTAAAATATACTATTAATATTATTTGAGGGAAAGAATAATAAAAAGGATTTTGATGATAATTTTGGTTCCACTTGATAGTATAAATAGTCTCACAATGCACATTTTCTACCACACACTATTTTACATTTTACACTCAAATCTCAAATGGCTTCTATTTTCAACATTCTCTCCATCACTCTCTTCCTTGCACTAGTTTTCCAAGGTATCATACCTTTCATATTTTCTAGCATGAATAATATCTTGTTAATTATTTGATTTATTATTTTCATTATTTGGTGTTTAATTCATGGTTGACATTGGTTTATGGACAATCTTGTTCTTTGAGAGACATTCAGGTTTCACAAGTCAAAACATCAGCCACGGGCTACAACGTTAGTGTCACCAACGTTTGTGGTTGCAGTCAATCAAAAATTAGGTTTAGCAGATGCAGTGCATTTAAATCAAATATACCCGTTGATCCCAAAATCTTTAGTAAAAATTGTGTTCTCATCGAAGGAGGACCACTTTTTTTGGCTTCAGTTGTCCGTTTCGCCTATGATTCGGATACTAGGTTTTTATTTGTTCCAATGTCATCTGAAATTACATGTCATTAGGGTTTAAGAATATCTTTTTATTAATAAAACTATTAACATATTCATGCATTTGTACGGGTAAATTCATTTTGATAATAAAATATCTATTGTATTGATAGTGATCCATGGGTTAAAATATTTTATTATTTAAATTTTTTTGATATTAATTTGGATATATATATAATATTCAAAATTTTCTATTTGATGTCAATGAATAATATTTAAAATATATTTCGAGATACAAAGTAAAAGAATGTATATTTCTTAAATTGGATTGCTAACGTTATAATTTGTTTGTAATAAACATAAGAATTTTGCCTCTTAAATAAAGACGATTGTTGATTAAAATAAAAATAAGTAATATGATATAGTGGCCCATGAGATAGAAAGTAAATTTTAGGATAAATAAATTGTTAATTTTTTTAAATTATAAAATATATTTATTAATATTTTTAGTGAATATAAATAAATAAAATTTATTAAATACGTCTATAACAATTATAAAATATTTCAAGCTCATATTTATATAAATGTAGACTTGGCAATATATAACTAAAAATAATGTTTACAATAATATTTTAATATAATTCTTAATGATTATATAAAACTGTGGAAAAATGAAAGATCTTAATTTCAAAAGTGTGGAAAAAATTAGAAAAAAAATTAATTTTCAATTTGAAATATAATTTACTAAAATAATATAAATAAATGAGGTGGAAAATAAATAAAAATAATGAAGTAGAGAAAGTTTAAGGTATTTCCTTTAATATTTATTAATTAAAATAAAAGATTTTTGATAGTGTAATTTTATTTAGTTAAAAATGTAACATTGATAGTTTATTTCTATTTTATACTCATAAACTGCTTCTAATAATGACATAATATGCTTAGACATTTTAACATATGAGCTATACTTAAGAAAAGAATCATTGTAATTGATCACATTTTTGTGTTGCTTCTAACTTTAGCTTTTTATCTCTAAGGAATCTTGAACAACTTTCGACAAACTCATTTTTCTATCAACTGAATTTGCAAGCTCATAGAAGGCATTCATACATCTGTAGTCAATTTCACTCATTATAAAAGTAAAAAATATTATTAAAAATATCATCAAAAGGAATAACATGCAAATAAAAGATGTTTTCCAAGCAGGAAACAAAAGTTACAGTTTAAGTTGAGAATGCGGTGAAAATTTATCAGACATACGACATTATCAAGATATTAATTTATAAATAAACAATATACACAAAGACATGACATTACATGGAATTGAAGAATCCTTGACATTGAAAGTAAGTGTAATTTTTCTTAATTAATCAAAATTCTTTGATTTAAGTTGGAAATGCAGTTTTAATGAGCTATGAAGAAGCTCTGGATAAAGTAAAAAACAGCTTAAGAAAAACAATTGGTTTGTAATTTTTTAGTCTAGTGTTGCATGAGTAATGCAGAAAATAATAAAGGAGAAAAAGAATTTAGTTTGTGTAGTAGTTAAGAAATTTCAATTATAGACAATTCTATAAAGAACTTATATAAAAAATTAAATTAGTAAGTTATTATTATTATTATTATTATTATTATTATTATTATTATTATTATTATTATTATTATTATTTTTAACAGATTTTAATTAAAAAAATAATATCTATAAATAAGTGTATAAAATAAAATTATCAAGAATTGAAATTATTAGTATTAACTAAAAAATGACGGATTTAAGGTGAAACAGAATGAATCAATAGGCAAGACGAGCTTTGGTGGGAGGAGGGCTTTGATAGAGCTGGCTTTTGCAAACGACGAACTTTGGTGTGGCAGATTTTAAGAGACGACGAGTCCAAAATCTCAATCCAATGATTGGCGAGTTTTTGTTTTTCGTTCCTGTATCTTTTTTTCTTGAAAATAATTTCTAAATCTTCAAATCCTTTTGGTTTTAATTTTTAAAATTAAAATTCAAAGAAAAATTTAAAATCAAAATCCGCAGAAAATCTACAGATAACGCAAATGAAATCCAATATTTATTGACTTTTTCAAAGAAAAAAAGTAAATGGATAAAAAACAAAAATTCATTAACTTACATGGCGAATAGACTATTTAAGTTTTATTTATTTATTATTTTTCTTTAACCAATTAAAATATACTATTAATATTATTTGAGGGAAAGAATAATAATAAAGGATTTTGATGATAGTTTTTGGTTCCACTTGATAGTATAAATAGTCTCACAATGCACATTTTTCTACCACACACTATTTTACATATTTACACTCAAATCTCAAATGGCTTCTATTTTCAACATTCTCTCCATCACTCTCTTCCTTGCACTAGTTTTCCAAGGTATCATACCTTTCATATTTTCTAGCATGAATAATTTCTTGTTAATTATTTGATTTATTATTTTCATTATTTGGTGTTTAATTCATGGTTGACATTGCAGTTTATGGACAATCTTGTTCTTTGAGAGACATTCAGGTTTCACAAGTCAAAACATCAGCCACGGGCTACAACGTTAGTGTCACCAACGTTTGTGGTTGCAGTCAATCAAAAATTAGGTTTAGCAGATGCAGTGCATTTAAATCAAATATACCCGTTGATCCAAAAATCTTTAGTAAAAATTGTGTTCTCATCGAAGGAGGACCACTTTTTTTGGCTTCAGTTGTCCGTTTCACCTATGATTCGGATACTAGGTTTTTATTTGTTCCAATGTCTTCTGAAATTACATGTCATTAAGGTTTAAGAATATCTTTTTATTAATAAAACTAGTAACATATTCTTGCATTTGTACGGGTAAATTCATTTTGATAAAATAAAATATCTATTGTATTGATAGTAATCCATGAGTTAAAATATTTTATTATTTAAAAAAATTTGATATTAATTTATATATATATATTGTATTCAAAGTTTTCTATTTGATGTCAATGAATAATAATAATTAAAATATATTTCGAGATAGAAAGTAAAAGAATGCATACTTCTTAAATTGGATTGCTAACGTTATAATTTATTTGTAATAAAAACAAGAATTTTGCCACTTAAATAAAGACGATTGTTGATTAAAATAAAAATAAGTAATATGATATAGTGGCCCGTGAGATAGAAAGTAAATTTTATGATAAAATCAATTGTTAATTTTTTAAAAATATAAAATATATTAATTATTATTTTTAGTGATAATAAATAAATAAAATTTATTAAATGCGTCTATAACTAATATAAAAAATTTTAAGCTCATATTTATATAAATGTTGACTTGGCAATATATAATTAAAAATAATCTTTACAATAATATTTTATTAAAATACTTAAATGATTATTTAAAAGTGTAGAAAAATGAAAGATTTTAATTTCAAAAGTGTGGAAAAATTAGAAAGAAATTTAATTTTCAATTTGAAATATAATTGACTAAAATTATATAAATAAATGAGGTGCCAAATAAAAAAATAATGAAGTAGAGAAAGTTTAAGGTATTTCTTTTAATATTTATTAATTACAATAAAAGATTTTTGATAGTGTAGTTTTATTTAGTTAAAAATGTAACATTGATATAGTTTGTTTCTATGTTATACTTATAAATTGTTTCTATATTATTATTATTATTATTATTATTATTATTATTATTATTATTATTATTATTATTATTATTCATTACTAAGTTAATATACATAAAAATAATTATTACTATTATTATATTTATCACAATTTATTTATTTATTTATTTATTTATTTTAATTATTTTTCTTTATGTTGGTATTATGCTGATATTTTAATGTATTTCAGGAATTTAATGTTTACAAGGCTTGTTTGAGGAAAAGAGTAAAAATGAGGACAAATGAAGTAAAAATGCATAAAATATAAAGAAAAGAAGAAGCCCAAGATATGAAGCCCAAACCAAGCGCAGAGCCCACAAGGGAGTGTCACGAACGTCACACCCCTCACAACAAACTGTGTCGATCGGCACGCATGTCATGGCCCACCACCACTACTTGTGTCACAGTTCAAAAGGAGATTTTTCTCTCCTTGCTTGCAGCCAACAAACCACTTTGCATTGTATTCTCACCCAGTAAAGTTATCTGTGAAACTCTCTCCACGAAGCAAACTACTTCCTTAATTCTCTCAACAAATTCAGTTCCAGGAATACTATAAAAGGGGAGGCAATAAACATTGTGAAGCCCCGGGACGCTTTGCACCATATTTCCATTGTTTTGTCTAGATTTTAATTCATATTTCTTAGGCATTTTTCATTCACGATGTAAACGAAATTGTTCTCCACATCGGGGACTATTCCTAAGATAGTCTTAGGATTTATTTCTGCATTAATTTATGTTTTGGATTTAAGTCAACCGATATATTACAATTCTATTTTACGATTAATTACAGGTTCATTTACTTTTACAGCAATCTACTTTCTTGCTTTTATTTTCTTCCATTTATATGTATGCTTTATCTTTTTCAGCTATTGTTATCATTTCAAGCTTTTACCATTTTTCTGCAAACATCGCTTTAAATTATATTAAACCGCTTCTCATGTTTTTGTTTAATTTTAAAACCCAAAATTGCTTATTTGTTTCTGTCATTATGTTTGGATAAATAGTTTAGATTCCGGTGTATGAGGACCGCCGTTATCGATGACACTCGGTAGAAAATAATAGGCGCGAACTTATGATTAAAATTCTATTTTGGTTTTAATTTCCAAGTCTAATTTAAGCGGCTTTTCACGAGTGAGAGGTTATTTAACACGATTTTGTCACGAGAGTGAGAAATCAATTAAGGTTAGATCTGACACTGCGAGAGCGTGGGGGTCGAACCAGATAGTGGAAATTACGCAACATATCTAAATACAGCGAGAGCGCTTTAGATGCGTTTAGGATATTATTGGCTTTCAAAATATATTTCTTAGTCATCGGGCGAGCGAGAGCAAAATCTTGGGATTAGAAAGTATGGCTTTAGTTAATACCGCGAGAGCGTGAGGCGTAGTCCTTAAGTTGGTATATTCTACGGAACTAAGTTATAGTTGTAATTAGTACCCGTTTTCCATAATTCCTTCAGGAACGCAGAAATCATATCCCGACCTCGTTTTAGTATTATTTTCTAAGTTCATTTATTTCAGTTTTAATTCTTAGTTTCTCACAAATTAAATATGTATTAGCCTTAGCTTTACAAAACAATGATAGATTATAGTAGATTGACATTGGTCTCTGTGGTTCGACAATCTTTTATATTACTTCGATATTTCCGTGCACTTGCGGAATTTACCGACCATCATCCCAAATCATCTTCAAGCCTCCAAATCTGTGTAAGTTTTCTTCATTTTAATTTTAATCACAATGCAATCTTGTAATAGTTTATTAGGTTAGTTTGTAAAAATGACATTGTGTAGGTTGGTATTAGAATAGTTATGTTTTGCGTCGAAGTCAATAAAATTGTTTGCATCTTCATTGGGATCGAACGTTTCCCCAATAGGGGAAAGTGCAGTTATGGCAACAATATCAAAGAAAGTGGGTGTTATCATCCCACAAGGAAGATGAAAATTATTGTAGGTACTATCCCAGAAATATAGGGATGCAAGCAAGAAAGGTTGGCTATAGCTGAAAACTAGTTTATACATTCGAATAAGGCTGAGAATACCTAAATTTTCCAATTCTTGGGATTTCTTATTCTCTACTTTTGATAACCAGTTCTGGTATAGTTGGTCTGAAGAAGGACATGAGAGAAATGGTTTGAAATGCCCGATGACATAATCCATGTTAAAAGCTTCCCTCCTCGGTTTATAAGTTTCCTCCTCAGAGGATTTGTCCTTTGGATTTGTTCTTTATGTTTCAAAGGGGTGGAATTGTTAATAATGGGTTTAGTTTCATGGTAAGTAGGAAAAAACCCTTTGGTTTTCTCTAAAAGTTTAGTAGAAATTAAGGGATCCATAACTCTTAGGGTTTTATCAAGAACAGATGTAGGGATGATTACCTAAGATGCATAGATAGCTTTCTGTTCTAGGCTGAGTTTCAGAGTAGTAATGAACTCCTGGTTATCAACATTGATGATTTTTCTTACTGGTATGTGACCAGAAGGAGCGGCTCTTTTGAGTTTTTCAGTTTTCTTGGTTGGAGAAGAAGACATTTTTAGATCGTGGAAGTTTTCTGAGAAAAAAAAGGAAAAAGGTTTGTTGAAGATTTCTTGAAGATTGATGGAGTTTGGAGGAAGTAGAAGTTTTGCTTTTGGAAGTTGAAACGCTTTTATAGAGACTCCTGGCGGTTTTTTGAAATGTGACCTTTGGAGAACGTGGACGACGTGTAGCTTCGCTATTGGAGAGAAAGAACGGTGGTTTTCGAAAATCCTTGGGAAGTGATGTTTTGCTAATAATTAGCTATAACTACTACACTTGCACGTTTAGACAAGCATGGTGAGTAGACGTTTTGCAGAAAAGTAATTGATGGTTGTGATGTCATATACAGTATAGTCATCATTAAGTTGGTTTCATCGAAATCACATGGATAATTCAAAAATGAGTATTTCTCTAAATGTCGAAATACACATTTTGAGAACAATTGTTAGTGGTAATTTCGATGAGACTACTTTCTTTGAAGTGCTTAATAAATTGGCGGATGTTCATTAGAATAGGGTCCAAAGATAAACAAATTGGCTGATCGACAAGTTTGAATGAGAGACAATTGGTTGAAGAATTAGAATTGTTACTTTGGAAGCATTTCCATTTCGAATGGAAATTAGCTAACAAGGACTTCGATTTGAATACTACGTGTTATTATAAAGATTCGATTTAAAAGGGTCGGTCCAACGAAGAGATTTCAAAATTCAAATCGAAAGACTTGAATTCTTGAGTTCGTTCAAGAATTCGAAATTCAAATGAAAGGCGCCATTCTTAGAAGGCGTGGAAGCCACGATTGTAAGAGGCATGCATGCTTGAGCGTGGCATGATTCTAGAGTAGGACCGTTAAGGTAGAAGTAGTATAATAGGTGTTCTAATGTTAGAATTTGTGTGTTCATTTTGTACTAGAAAATCTTATATACACAAACTACTGATTGATTCAGGAAAAAGTGTTCATTATGCTTTTTGTAGTTTAAATTCAAGTTATTTACATTCATCTTATCTTTACACTATTTCACTCTTTTAAGTCCTTTTGTTTCCTTTACATTTCAATCAAACATTTAATTTTCCAGAAACTTTTACTTTCTTGTCAAAGTCTTTTATATTTTTTATCCACTTTACTTTACAAAGTCTTACGCTTAACTTTCAAAGTCTTTTCTCAAATCGAAGTCAATCTTTAGTTTAAACATTACCTTGTCACTATATTTCGTTATATAAGAGATTGTTACTACACAAATCCATAGAATTACTTTAAGATTCTTGTATTGTACATTGAAGATGCAAATCTATAAAATAACATATATGAACATGAAACTTAACTTTCGAAAATTAATCATGACACATGTCCTAGGATCAATCTAGTCGATCCCGCAAGTAACCAAAACGGTAATTTGGAAGAAGGTTAATCTACCTCGGGGCGGGATCGGGTACCCAATTGGATGTATCTCCCCCTTCTACACCGAGGAGTCTTCTGCATCAAGTGTCTACCATTCATGCGAATGAGCAAGTACCGGATAAGGCAGAGGTTCCAAAAGAGTTTACGGTACCTGATGGGGATGAGGTACTCGAGCATGTTGCGGTACCTGACGAGGTGAAGTAGGACTATCATGATCATACCGTTCGACATGTTTGGGAATGAGAGGTATTTTTTTTGTTGCACTTTTTAATTTTATATTTTTTACTCAAAAATATGATTTTAATGATTATTACTTTTTTTTGTTTCAGAAACAATTGCCCATAAAGCATGTGAATCACTCGCCGGATTTTGAATTGTTTATACCTGCCGATGGTTGGTTCCATGAGGCTATGGTTGGATCTGAACTTGCTGGATTATGTTGTACATGTTACAATACTATAAGCCACAACATGTAGGGGGCTTTTGCTGAGAAGTTGCACAAAGAGATGTCGTATTTCCATATTCCTATTGGGGAGATGACCATCACACTTAATGATGTTGTTTGCTTGCTCCACCTACCTATCAGAGGTATGTTACTTAACCATCACAAGATATCACGAGCTGAGGCGGTTGAGTGGATGGTTTAGTATCTGAGATTTGATCCATTAAGGGCATCTGAGGACTATAGAACCACTAATGAGGTGCATGTAAAGTTCTCCCACCTGAAGGATCTATATGATAAGCACACAGTTGCGTCGAGGATGAGGATGACTTTTTGTTCGATATTATCAGGGCTGTGTTCTTGTATGTTCTTAATTGACACGCCCATCTTTATGGACAAAAGTGGGACCTACACAGATGTTATTTTGGTATACCTCTACTAGAAGTTGAATGAAGCTCCAAATTGGAGGACGGTACAGTTCACTGGCTCAGGCACACTATCATGACATTGGATGGTCCTAGAAGTCCACCTAGGCCAGCTCATGAGGAGCTCTTGGAGAACCAGCAGGTCGAGGATGACCATGTCACTTATCTCTTGTCGATCTGTCAGCGGATCTGCCTACTTGGATAGGAGACGTTGGATACGGGGATTATCGAGATGGGCGTTCCTGGGGCGGTTGCCATAGTTGAGAGGATGGTCAGTGAGGCATCTGATGCGACTCATTACATTAGATGAGTAAAGCGAATTAGGATTAGGCATATCGATAGTCTATATATTTTGTTTTGTTGTTGATAATATTTGACCGTACTTTTTTATGTACAAAATTATGTTTGAACATCTAATTTAATTATTATGTCCATATTGTTATATTTCGAAAAAATCGTAAAAATTATCCGATTATAAAATAGTGGAAATGATGTAGTTTTAATAAAAATGACACAAACAGATGAAGTTTCTCATATGCACATTCGAAACCTTTTTCTCATCAGTTTTCGCATGTGCACAGGAGAAACAATCTCTAAACATGCTAAAAAATAGTTTCTTTATGTTTGCACATGTGAAACAGGATGAGAGATGACTCCGTATGTGCACATACGAAAACCAATTTCGAGTTTTCAATGGTGAAAATCACCACTACTGAGTGTAAAGAGAAATTCCCAAAATATAAAATAAATAAAAAATATAACAAATCAAAATAATTATCATTCCCATTATTTCAAATATTCAAATCAACTCCCAATAAATAAAGACAAATCATTAAAAAACAATATTAAAGTTAAATATATTTTTGTTCCCTATAAATATTTTAATTTTTATTTTTAATTATTAGTAAATAAATAATATATCTTAATCCTTACAAATTTTTATTTTTATGCATACAATTTTAGTCCATTGTTATTTTCTAAAATTTTAAAAGTTATTTAATTATCCTTAAACATTTAAATTTTTAAATAATTTTTTTCATGCATGTTTTTTTTTTTTTTTGTTATAAGTAGGGCCTAAGCCAAAGAAAAGAGAATTACTCTAAAACAAAACAGAAAATAGGACATCCCTCAAAGCAACAGAAGGAATCCCAAAGATAAAAGTCATGTTTAGCAAGCATGTCTACACACCGATTCGTCTCACGAAAAATATGTTGATATGTTAGATCTATGCCTTAATCTTGAAAACTCTGAATTTTGGAGAAAAATATGTTGATATGTTAGATCTATGCCTTAATCTTGAAAACTCTGAATTTTGGAGATCAAGTTGTTATGTTTGTTATTAATATGAGAAGAATTAAATACGATTTTTTTATAATTTTAAAAGATAATGATAAAAGTATTGAAAATCTCCACTTAGAAATCAAATTTTAAATTTCTTTTTTTTTCAAAGAACTTTCTATAACATTCTAAAGATGTTTTAAAAAAATCATTTAAAAATACACATTGCTTTAACACAAGGGACTAAAATTGCACGCATAATAATTTTTTAGACAAAATTTATTTATTTTTAATAGTACTAAATATGAAAATTAAGATATTTACGGACCAAAACCATATTTAACCCAAAATATTATATATTAATGTTTTGTTGAATTTCTTTTTCAAATTTTGTTGACAATTGCATTCATGTATATTACTCTTTTGTTGACTTTATTATTTCAATTTTTGTTGACAATTGTATTCTTGCATGTTACTCTTTTTCCTGAGAAGTAGAAGTAAATCCAACACTTCATAAATGGTGACATTTTGTACAAGTGTTGTTTGTATAACAAGCAACACCAACCCAAACAATAGAACTCACTGGTACTCTACCTTGGTCTATGAAATCATACTAAAACAGAGAAGTTAGATTATGATATTTGAAGATAATTCAGTGGCCTGGTTAAATTACTTTTTCATCTATATCTATAAATTATAGAAAATAAATCACACATTGGAACATATTCCTATAAACCATACATCCCATAAACCAATCAAATAATCAATTAGAAGAATACAACCTCGGCGTGTAAGCGTGTAGTCATCTTTATGCATGAGTTGCTGAGGGTCTGAAACAATCAATATTGCATAATCCAACTGATCTCACCATACCTCCAAAACTGCAGCAACAATACAACGAAATAGTTAGAACATAACAAGTGTAAATAACATTAGCACATTCAGATTCAGATGCAGTTTGTAACTTACCGGTCAATGCTATTTCTAGCTTTCTCAGGAATCTCTGCTCCATTATTTACTTTGTCGCTGCGATCTACACTTTTTCTTGACTTATCTCTTTTATCCACTCCGGATCTTGATTTTTCTTTAAGGTCCGTGCTTATTCTAGACTTGTCTTTGAATTCAATACTTCGTCTAGAGATCTCTCTTAGATCCATGCTAGGTCTAGGTTTCTCTCTGAAATCTTTGCTGTCCCGAGGTATGTCCAGTTGATCAGGAGGTGGTCCAGGTTCATTTCTATGAGGACTTCTCGATAGCGGCAATAAATTTCTTTAGGTGCTTTATATATTGAGGGTAAAGTTCTAGGTCACAATGATTTCCTCCTTTAACCCATAATGGTTCGTATTTTTCTTTACAATGTTCCCAAAGTTGCTTCCCATGGGAGCAATCTACTACATCATCAGCTGTTCCCTAAAAGACAAACCAATACAAAGAACCATCTTACAAAACAGACATTGTTAAGACAATTAATTGTATTATTCTATTAGTTCAGGCGATTAACAAGAAAATTGAACAATGTAAGTATTCTAACCCATCAAAATGTTGCTCAATATGAAACTTAACTAGACCATTGAATAATGATGTCAATCATGTACATTTCTATATTTGAATGCCAAATTAAACATTGATCGAGTATGCATGATAACTATGATGATCTACACTTTACCTCTTCTTATAATGCACACAACATAGAAAGGCGTAAGATTATTTGTTATTTGAGTATTATGTTTTTCTGTTGATGAAAAAAGAGTTGGATTTAAGGGCTTGAATGCATGAAAAAAGTTGTAGAGTGATGATACCACAAAAAATAGTTCATTGTATTAGTTTACAAAGCAAGAGCAAAGGAAGGCAATGGTAACTTCAAGAATAGTTCCCACATAGAATGAGCTACCATGGAGGAGGAGGAGGAGGAGGAGGAGGAGGAGGAGGAGGAGGAGGAGGAGTCCAAATCTTCATAGCACAATTCATGTTATCCCCAAACTTGACACGGCGTTTGAAAAATACGTACATAAAGCTCAATGGAATCCACAACAATAATCAAGAATTTGTTAGGAGCCCAAATGAGAAAAAGAAAGACGATTACCTAATTGGTTGCATAAGCCACTTTATGTGTGAAGTGATGGCATCAAAATATAGAAAAGAGGGAAAGAATGAGATATGGCAGGGAGTGAAGGGAGCAAACTGTGTGATCTATTATAGTATAAGAGAATAGAAGACAGAGATCGGCAGAGTGAGATCCATCTTCAACTCGGAGGAGCTTTTCTTTGGGATTATAGGGGATATCTTCTATAATATTTCTTGCTTTTTACACTAATCTTAGAATTTCAGTATTTTCTCTAATTTGGTTTTCTATCGGAATTCCTCAAAGACTGAGAGCAAGATTTTGTAATCAAAATGGCTCCAAATATTACAACATATAAAATTATGCAAAACTTGAAGATAATTCATAACAGAATTCTGAATATAGAATATTCTGTTTTCATCGATTCTCAATTATGATGCTTACAGCTACATATAGAGAAGCTATCCTATCATGTACACGTGCGCAGATTAGCTGTAACTACTTCTAATCCTGGGAACATGTTCGCTCGGGTTGGCTATAACTACTTCTAATTGCACTACAAACCTATATTCTATAATACTTCTCTTATGAATTATCAATACAGGTTATACAGCTAAAATAAGGTACAAGAAGATTATCACGAAACTATTAGTCCGTTATATACTTGTTAGAAATAAATATACTCACATGAATTACCAGAACCGGACAATTGACCAAAGGAATTTTATCAATATTCTGCAAAGAAAGCAAGCAAAAATCATTAAAACTATGTAATAATAATATGACCTCATGAAAACATAGATCTAAATTAAAATCAAAATTCAGCAATGTAGAACTAATAGAGATAAAACCTTATAAATGTCGAACCAGTAAGTCCGCTTTACAGGATACATGACTCGAAGGCCAGATAGGATGGGACTATGGAGAATGACAGCTCGAAGATTGGGTAAACGGGAAGCTAAATCTGTAGTAGGACCACTACCAACAGATTGTCCATATAGAATAATATCTTCTTCTTTGGCGCCATACATTTCTACCAAACATTTATAAGCAGCTTCTATATCTGCATAAGTGTTCTGCTCACTAGGCTGTCCAAAAAATTGCACATAGTTACCAACTTAAACATGATCTAGAAATTGTTTTTCAATCATGAATTTTATTTGGTACATGTAAAATGAGAGTAAAATATTTCTATAAGGTTGACATTTCACATTCTCTACAAAAATAATAAACTAAGTGTAGTCAGCTGCATGGATCAACTTCCACCATAATGTTCTATCCATAATCATGCTTATATCCAAATCGTTAATCTCGAGATCTTTCTTAGCAACTTCTCTTAGACAACTGTTTACACTCATTTAACTCAACTATCACATACTCGTTGAACTATCTCACCCACCAACTTGATCTCGGTCATTGATTTGAGATTGATACGCTCAAATTAACACATGCAAAAGGTGCATTACATATAAAATCACTATCCAATATTGTAACATTTTCCAATTGAATCAAATCCAAATAAGAAAGACATCTTGCTTACCTTCCCAGAAGATTGACCATACCCAGAATAGTCATAACTACAAAAAAAAAATTCAACATAAAAAATAAAAAAAAATCAGAAATTAACCAAAAAAAAACAACAATCATAGTTGAACTTTAAAAACATATTTTTTTCCAAAAAAAGAAAAAATTAAATTTAATAATTTACTATAAAAACACAGTGCATAAATTCAAACAAAATTAACAATAATATAAGAGTACGCAAAAGAAAAGCACGTGAGAGGCACGTGGTAGCATACCACAAGAGGTTGACTCGGAGGTGAATACTGAGTTCACTGAACAACTCGTACATCTGACCCAGATCAGCGGCGTTTCCATGAGAATACAGAACCGTGAGAGAAGCTGAAGTGTTCTTTATATACAGAGCAACGATGCTGTTAGCTCTTTTGGTACAAAGCTTCAAAACGTCGACGTTTTCTCTGGTGGAAACTCCGGTGATCTTGTTTTTTCCGGTGGTTTCGTCGACTCCGATGCCGTAGGAAGGTGGATTCGGCGGGAAGAAGGCAAACTTCGCCGCCATTGATGAGGTTACCGCTCCCATTTGTGGGGTTATAGGGTTTTGAAATTTGAGTGAGTTTTTTTAGAAATTGAATGTTATGATTTGATTTTAGAGAGAGAGAGAGAGAGGAGAGAGAGATATGTGGCGAGAAAATAGGAAAAGTGCACGTGCGAGATGTGCGTGTGAAGAAGGTGAAGGGACGCAATGGAGGTGTGCGGGGACCACTGTTTTTTTTCCTTCAATTTTCAACATTGATATAATCCAATTTGAGTATCAAATAATTTCAGCTCCTCTCAATCATAGTTGCGAGGATTGAACTGTAATTCTCTCTTGTGATTTTGTAATGTCGCGACACTAATTACATACAGTCATCATATTGAAAATTAACCATAAAACATTCTAGTTTTTCTAAATTAGTTCAGTTGATAGATAAATTTGAATCTGTAATATTTTATTTATTTAATCTAGAAGAGAGTTCCAATCACTTAAGTTTGATGACAAAATAAAAATAAATAAATATAAAAGTTGATAGATATAAAAATAGCTGAGTAAGATTGTAAATTTAAATCCCTGATATTTTATTTATTTATTTTTAGAGGAGAATTTGAATCACTAAATTATACTATGACAAAATAAAAATAAATAAATAATATGGAGACTGTGAAAACCGTTTTTTCGTAAAAAAAATATTGAAGTGGACATGATGGCGATATAATAGAAGGGATTGGGGATGGGGTTGTTGTAGGATTGTGACACGTGTGATTTTTCGGGTTAGTTACGTTGTTTTCGGAGTTTGTTTTTTGTCGTTATTGGTTTTTTTTCTTTGTTTTTGTATTATTTGTTGGATTATAGAGTGCCAGCTTGGGGGCATGATACTTTGCTTTTGGTTGCTAGCTTGCTTTGAAAAGGAAAAGATTAAAGGAATTGTTGACTGTATAGATACTAGTGATTGATTCATAACATCCTTGAGTTGAGCGAGTGCATGGGAAAAAAGTTATTTCATCTTAATATTTACCTATAAGACCATTTACAATAGTTGAAAAACTCAACACCACTTTTTAACTCCACTCATTTCTTTCTTCCACCTAATAACTCAACACCCATTCAACTTTTACCCTCTCAATGGTTTTCACTCAACACCTACCCACCACTTTTTATTTTCATATTCTTATTTAAATTTTATTTTTATTTTTATGTTTACATAAAATTACAATTATCGATTAAAATTAAATTAAAATAATAAATACTTAATAATTTATTTTTTAATTTTTTGTAATAAAAACAAAATTTATTTAAATAATTGGATACGATACAAATCATCTTAAATTAATTTAAAATGATTATTGGGATCCATTTCACTAAAAAAAGACACTTAACTTCAAAATAAACACTAATAATAAAATTAAGATAGTGAAAAACTTAGTTTTTTTTCTGTGTCCAAATCAAATGAATCAAGTCTCTATTTATAGAGGAAAAAAAATCATGAATTTTGGTTAAAAAAAAAAATTAACGAAATAATTGAGTTCAAAGTATTAAATGGATAAAAATAATTGATAATCATACCGTGGCGATTAAATGGTGTTGAGTTTTCTCCTCAACACACTCAACACTACATTACACACTCATTGCACATGATTTTGTGGTGTTGACTTCAAATAACTCTACCATTGCACATGGTCTAAGGCTTATCAGAAAAAAATTTATTTACCTATAAGTATATTTGAACCTAGAAAATTATAGCTAAATAATACTACTTTCTGTCATTATTATAAACACAAATTTTTTTTCTACATTCATTAAATATTTGATGTATCTAAACTACATAAAAATTAGATACACAAATAATTTAATCAATCTAAAAAATGAATTTTTGTTTATAATAGTGATCGGGTGGAGTATATGAAAGATATAAGTGAAATAATATAAGAAAGATACTCCCTCCAATTTGATTTATAAGTAAAGATTATCTTTTTAAGTTCATTAAATAATGAATGTATCTGATCTTTTATGTAGACGGTATACATTCATTATTTAATGAATCTAAAAAAATAATTTTTGCTTATAAATCAAACTGGAGTAGGACATCTGAAATAATTTTCAAGTAAAATATTATGTGAAAGATACATGTGAAATAATTTCCACTATAACATATCTAATTTTGAACTATTCTAACAAAAGTGACACAATAATACATTAGTGGTTTTGTTACTAATATGAGTTCATTAGGTAGTGATTTGTGCATGTAATCTCTAAGCTAACCTTAAAAATACATGTATGTATTTAGTATTCTAGATTTGGTCAAATATGACGGTGTATTAAGGTTTTTTCTCATATTTATTTAAGTTGAGCATGTTCCGTCAAGGATCTTGAAAGGTGATTTTGTTTAGAAGAAGTATTATAACGTGTTTATCTAACCCACGCGACGAACATATGATCAATTGGTTTTATCTTATTTATGATCTTCCATGTGTCTCACATTACTGCATCACAATAGGTCGAGATCATTTGTAATGTGAGGACTCTAAATTATAATATTTATGACGATTCACAACCCTAAACACAGTATTTGTAAGCATAGAGTAATTTGAGAGAAATATGGCAGTCCATAACCCTCAAGCACAAGACATGTGCTAGTGAAGTGGTTAAGGAGTAATGTGGCTTAATAATGATATTATACGTTATGGTTAGTATTATATGGTCGAATCAATCAAGACCATGGGATTGGAAACACTTTAAATTTTCTTTTATCCTATGGTCCCTTATTGAAGACTATTAGTATTCTTCATAAAATGGTCACAGTTAAATTAGTTGCCTTGGTAAGGATATATCATTTGAATAGTCAATTTTGCATGTGCTTTGAATTCATTTCATTGATTTTCTAATAAGACAAGATGATTGTTAGAGTAAAAAATTCAACTAGTTTTCCTTGTTTCTATATATTTGAGATTATTTGTTTTAAGATCTTCGTTGCTATTTCTATGATTTTATGATTGCTTAAATTTTGCTAAAACATGGTTCTACCGATGTTGAGCAAGATATTTTAGCATTCATCATTGTCATAATTTAATTTGTTATGAGTTTTTCATCAAATGTCGAGCGGATGTGGTGATATCCTAGTCGATCACGATGTAGGCGTTACTCTTGGATTTTATCCTTGAAGATTTAATTTAAAGATATGAGTATCTAGAATATTTTGTACTCATTACAGGTGCAGGCCAATCAAGGATTTAGTTAGAAACAAGTACATATTTGATTGGTTACTAAAAATGATCAATTGAGACTTTGTAAGAATTTTTTTTTTAAGATTGTTTCTATTTTTGTGGAGAATATCATGCATATATTTTTCAGTTAAAGATTGAAGTTGATTAAAGAGTCTAAGTCAGTCCAAGCCCAACTACATAAGTTATATAAGGATACGTCCAAGACCTAGTTTTTATGAAGCATAGTTTATGAAATTCTGGTATGTAGGTATCATATATCTTATGAGATGACAAAACACTAATATCTAATTGAAACACAATGTACAATATAACACACAATTAATAGTGCAGAAAGTAAAGAAACACACATAATTGTTTACCCATTTCGGTGCAACATCACCTAGATCTGGAGGATACTAAGCCAAGAAGGAAATCCACTAGATAATATCAATTCAAAGCTAAATTCCCTTTACAACTTATCATTTAATCAATACTCGTTCTATACTTCTACCTAGGAACTCCTAAATATGAGACCCCTCTCACTTCCCCTACAGGCACAAACAGTGACAGTAACAACTCTACACAAAGTTGGAATAATTTAGAAGACATGTATCAAAGACACACAATCAACTACCGTTGATATGGTGACATCTTATTTTGATGCAGTAGACGTAACACCCCATTTACCCATGCACATAATTATATCAACATATATGGAATACATCAGAGTTTAATCATAGGATGTCACATAATTCAAATTTCATAAAGTCTCAAATCGCCTTATTACTTCATTTATTCATAATAATTAATTCGGCAGCGAAATAGTCAATTTAATTCACTTCTTCCATGGCATAATTCCTCAACAACAATTAAACTCCACCAACATGTGGTTCCTCAATAGTATAAAAGTATGATACGTAGCAAATAAAACAACACGAAAATATAGCAAGTTCAAAGACCGTGTTACGTATCGAGTGACTCCTAAGACTCGATCAGTGATACTTTCTTTAAGCACTACTTGTGTACACGATTATTTGTACTCAAAGGAGCAAACACATCAACAATAAGAGGTGGAATTACATTCAATAAATATCGGAGAACATCACATGCTAACGTAGTGATTCACGAATTTGCACATCACATAGTACTTTAAACACAATCCATCATTCACATCATACAACATTAATTCAATAATAATGAAGTGCAATGCGACCGACATCAACTTAATCCATGTGGTACCACGCAGAGTCCCCAACATAGTGTCAATTGGGCAACAACGGGCATAAGCCCTCAACATACCTCCATTACATGCCTCTGATAGAGCATAAGCCTCACTGAAGCGCATAAATTGACATGCAACAACATAAATTATGCAACCACAAGACATAAGCCTTCAACAATATACCAATTCCGCCACCAAGATTATCATAATCCGTCACATACATCATAGTGTTTACAATTCATCATAGTGCACATAACATCTTACACTACCTCATAAGAACTTAACTCTACCATGTCCTAAGAACTAGAAGAAAACATTCTTCTACTCATTTTATTCCATCTAAATGTAGTTATTTTATTATCTATCCAACGCTGAGCGGTGCATCATCAAAGTTCTAAAACTCAAGTTATGGCATTTTGAAAAATTGGTACAACCATTCAGTTGCCATTGATGCTAGAAGAGCGCATCATAGAACTTTCATCCTTTTCACCATTTCCCCCTCTCTCGCTTGGCGGCTAGTTGCGGCATATCCCCGCCACCCGCGATCCCGTGCAGACAGGATTTTCTATTGTGATTCTGCATAAAAGCGATCTAATTTTCCTCTATTTTGGGCACATAAAGCCTCTAAATTTTGGTCTAAAATGATATTTTACATAACCTATAGAATCCATCGACTTCATTTATCTATCATCATATACCAATTTTCCATACGTAATCCTCATTATTCATCATCTTTCTAAACCTATCATTTCTAGATTTGGGGTTTCATGTAGTAACTTCACAATAGCAACAATACTCATCAACAATTGCAACATCACAAGAACCACAATTTCATATAGAATCATATACAATCAACTATCAATCAACCAAAGAGATCATACATCAATTATACAAAACCTAAGGAGGAAAGGAACCTAACGCCTCTGTTATAATCACCAAAGAACCTATTCACCCCTACTTAACTTAGTTTGAAGCTTTTATCATCCAAAAGTTATGGAATCCTTTTTGCCCTAGTTCTTCCCTTCTCTTCTCTTTTCTCGTTCGCCGATCGTTTTTTCTGTTCTCACTTCTTATTTTTCTAATACAATCTCTAGACTCCTAATATTTAATCCCAATTGTGCCCTTACTTATTTAAATAATCATTTAATTATTAATATTATAAGCACTATTTCATCTTTAATAATAACAATAGAAATAATAATAATAATAATAATAATAATAATAATAATAATAATAATAATAATATTAGTATCCTTTATCGACTTCTATGATTCTACACTTTTAGTTACATACCCTCTTACCTTAGTTTCTTATGGTTCTAAAGCCTCTAATTCCCAAAATTTGCATCATAATACATCATAAAATACATCAACGCATAAAATACACCACATCATTGAATTAATTTAATTAAAATAGTTCTAACTAAATTGGGGTGTTACAACTCTCCACCACTTAAAATATTTTCGTCCTTAAAAACTACCTGAGACAAATAACTCTGAATAAGCTCCTCACATTTTCTCTCTAGTTCCCACATTGCATTTTCTCCAGCAGCTCCTCACCAAAAACCTTTCACAAGAGTAATGTTTTTTCCCCTCAGTTTCTTTATTTCATGATCCTCAATCCTCACAGGTATTGTCTCAACAGTGAGATTATCCACACTTGTACATCATCCATCAGGATTACATGCGATGAATTAGGATTATACTTTCGGAGTTGAGACATATGGAACATGATAAGTGCCAAAATATAGTTATTTTCTATATAGGTTTTGTGGCACTTATTCGTTCTTTTGTTGATATTTAGTTGAATAACCCCGACTTTTTGTTGTAAATACGTTTTATTGCGGTTTGTGTACATATTGTACCGTTTGATTAGTTTTGTATATATTTTGTAGGTATTTGTTGCATAATTGGAGCATTGAGAATAAAGTCCAAATGGAGCTCCAAGATGTGTTTTTGATCGAATAAGGCTTGAAGGTGGAAGCCATTGAAAAATCCAAGAGAAATAACCAAATAAATGTTGCCTGGCCAATTTCTCCAAGTGAAGGTCCAGCGTCAGGCTGACGAACACATTAGAAGTTGAGTCTTGTTCGACTTGTTTATTGCAGGCGTTAGGCGAGAAAAAGAAATTCGCAGGTAAGTTCGGCGAGGTAGATAGTTATACAGGTTGAGAACAATTTGGGCGTTAAATAAAGATTCGATTAAGCTTTGTTAGCCGGGTCACGGAACGATTTTCTTTATACTTTCATTTTCATTTCAGTTTTGGGGATGGTTTTGGGGTGTGAGATTCTTGCTCCCAATTCCACCACCCATATATTTTTTGATGGTTTAGCTTAGAAAACAACACTAGGGTCTTGCTCACGGATGATTGGAGGTGGATTGCTCTTGATAGGTGTTGACAACCTGTAAATGAGTAGTTTCTCCTCTCTTCTCTTTGTATTTTCTCTATTGTGTTGGTTATGTATGTATATTTACTATGAACACATGTATATTTATCGTCCATGGCATTGTATAAAGTTTGTTTTATGAATCTGTGTTGGTAATTGTCTTAGGTTTTTACTCTATGTTAGGGATTTGAGCTTGCTAGAGATAGGCGCTTAGATTCTTACCTAGGATGATTATCATTAGTTTCTAAATGCTAGAAATAGGTTTAGAGTTGACATTCACCATAGATTATATAATCTTAATGTCTGCGTTGGTGAAGTATGCGGAGATGGGTATGGAGGTGCGATTGACTTGGTTATTGAGATAGGCGACATTGGCTATCCGGTGATTCGGGAGGAATCTCGATTTGGGTTAGAAATAGCTTAGATTGTGAGAGATGTGATGACACGGAGGAGTATCGTGGCGATGTATGAAGATTTTAAGTTTGTGACGGGTAGTGTGCATTCATTCCAGGACATTTGTCATCCTTTATACTTTTAGTTCATTTAATTTCTATTTTTTATTTTCAACTCATTTAATCTCAAACTCATTAACGGTAGAATTGTCGAGCAATGAATCAATAACCAATCTCCTGTACGATGATACGATATAACCTAACGATATATCACCTAAAAAGAATACAAACTTTTGCTTGCATTTAACGAAACGTCATGTAAATTCGATAAATTAGTTGGCAATGTGACTCTTGCAACATTTCCACTTTATACGAAATCGATATGGGCCAATAAATCGAGGGAGTAAGTTTCTTGATTTTAATGCCCAACCAACAGTCACTAACATGACTCCCATGCACATTCTCCAAATTCGAGATCTTTTTTTGCTTGTCATGGTAACTCTTTTCCTACTCTGAAGTTTTCATCTTTTCCCAAATTTGCTTCACTTTTATGTCATATGTTGAACAATTTACGCCCTAGAACCATGTTTTTACCAGTCCATACCAACAATGGAGTTACACTCCGACTATACAATGCTTCAAACAAAGTCGTCTCAATGATAGAATGGTAATTATTCTTGCAAGTAAACTATCAACGAAGATAACTATCCACATACCTCTTTGTTCAAGAACACAAGCCTCAATAACTCTTCTAGGACGGAATAATTCTCTTTGTTTGTCCATCTATACGTGGGTGGTACGCGAACTCGATCTCGACTTGGAACCATATGCATTTTGTAAACTTTCCCAAAATCCGGAGTGAACCTTGGACCTGATGTTAGCGGAACACCATGAAGTTTCACAACACAAATGTAAATCTTTGCCGGCCATGGTACGGAAAAATGATATTGATCGGAATAAAATGAGTGATTTCGTTAGTCATCAACTATTACCCAGTTGTCATGCCTCCGGTATTTGGCGATCAAGTTACAAAGTCCATCAATATAATATCCCAATTCCACTCTAGAATGTATAATGGTTCCTATAATCATGTAGGCACGGTGTTCGATTTGACGGCAAGTCAAACATGCATAAATAAATAGTGTTATATCCGCTGACCCGACCACCTAAATATCTTCTTCAAGTCGTGGTACATCTTGGTTACACGGATGGATACTCATATTACTCTATGGATTTCTTCAAGAATTATTCTCTTTGGGTTCATCAAGAATACAAATTATCTCGAATCTCAACACGCCATGTGGTCGACTTTGAAATCACCATTTTCATCGATTACTTCTAACCATCAAGTCTACCACTTGACATCCAACTTATATGCCTCTTTAATATTTTTAAGAAATCGGTGTTAATCTTCACGATACCTAACATCACGCTCACGGTGTCACTTCTGAACTAAGCTCGTATCTCCGAATTGCTCGATCAATTTTAACTCTATAACCATTGTAGTTGGTATATGTAACGATTTCGGCTTAACATGCGAGGACGTTAGATTTTCTTGGTGGTAATTCAAGACAAACTGTAGTCCTGTTTTGGCCATCTTTGTTGCCTCATATTCAACTCATACGGTGAGGATATATCAAGCTTTTGTGATCACTAAATACCAAATTTGGAGCCATAAAGATAAAGGCAACGATGGGCAAGTTTTTATGGAATATTTGTGAAAAGGAAGATAGATTGTGGATTAGATGGATCACATGTTATATATCAAAAGAATAAAGGCAACTACGAGCCTCGTATCATAGTTCTTGAATTGAAAGCCATTTCAAGTCGATTAAGAACTTCACAAATAGAAGCTTGGATTGATTGGAAAAAGGCAAATATAGTACAAAAAAGAATTTCTGAGGGGTTTGCAAGGTAGCAAACAAAAGTTTTGGAGAAAATTGTTCTTTAGTAACATGGCTCGACCAAGGCTAGTTCCATACTTTGGATAACTTGCAAAGGGATATCAACAAAGGGCGGAATGACCAAAATTGGGTGAGATGATGGGTGTTGCAACTTTTATGGTGAAGATGAAAGTTGCATACACCTTTTCTTTAATCTTAAAACAAGAGTAGTGTGGATGGAAGTTAAAGCATAACATTTCTCGTGGATGGAAAAGCGAATTGAAATGGATTTGCACCACAATAAAGTCACACTTGCGAGGAATAAATTGCTCAAGATGGCAATTCTTTGAGACAATTTACTTAGTGGACTAAGAAATGAGAGAATTTTCGGGACATGAATAAACCTCTTGATAGTAAGGATATCGTCATGGCTATTAGAAGGAAAATATATAAATTATATATTAAAAGTCACTATAATGATTAGAAGGATAATGTGTTAAGTTTATTTTTAGTCATCTTGTTTTTGATAGCTGGATCTTCGAGATCAACATTGGCCTAATCGATTTTTGAAATAAAATTATTCTTATTATTACAAAAAAACATTATAGTGTCAAATTTAATTTGATGAAATCTTTGATAACTCTTTAGTACATATATAATTATAATAAAATATAAAATACTGAATTTAAATTATTACTATATATTTCATGTCTACAAAATTTAATATCAATGGAAAGTTATTTAATATATTAAAAAATTGCTTTATAAAACATTAATTTTAATACATTTCATTAATAATTTTAATTCTTATTGAATATTATATATATAATCTATATGAGGATATTATCTTTTAATTCAATTATTTTATTGATTTAGCATCATTACATATGTGCTAAAAAAATTATCAAAAATATTATAATATTAAGTTTTACACATTATTATCAAAAATATTAAATTTGTGCTTATTAATAAAATTATGTTTATCTACTAAATTAATGAAGATTAGATTATATATAACTAAGTACCTACCATGACAAATCTTGAATTTTATCATTACCTTAAAAATCAAAACACCTACAAACATAAGTACCAAAAACAAATCCAATCAAGACAGACAGAAAGAGAAACACAAACTCTAATCTGAACATACTTCTTGTTCTTCCTTCTTCAATCTTCATTTCACAATCTCCATTCACCAACCCTCACAATTTTTACCCTAATCATCCATCAATGGTTACAAAAATCTCAGGTAATTGTAATTCATCACACCCCATCATAGCTTCACTCTTCAATTCTCTTCAATCTCTTCAAAATCTAATCTTTTTAGGTTTTGAATCATCAACCCTGAAAAATTTCATTTTTGGATCTTGATCTGGGTTGATTTTGTTGGGTCTGTTTCATAACTTTGTGATTAGGGTTTCAGTGATTTTTTCAGTGATTGTTAAAAAGAATAACTTTGGTTGGTGTTTGATTGGAATTAAGGTTTACATCTGAAATTTTGTTTGGTTTTTAGGGTTTTAAGGAATTAGATAGAGTAGATTGTATTGTGAAAGTGAAATCTTCTGAATTAGGGTCTGATGTTGTTTGTAAAGAATCTGATTCAGTAGAAAATGTAGTTTTTGGATGTTGTATACAAGCTTCTCCTCCAAGGGAAATGGGTCAAGAAATACTAGTCCGATGGGCAGTCGGTTCGAGGAACACGAGTCGTCGAGGCAGATTGTTAATAAACGAGGGTTTAGATGAAGAAACACATGGTACATTCGGTAAAGTGGTGCCGCGATGTTCAGATGGAGGATAATATATGGGCTATGTTGCCTGAGGATTTGTTGCATGAGATCTTAGCTAGGATTCCTCCGTTTCTGATTTTCGACCGTTTGAAGAGATGGAATCGTTGCTTCAGGATAGTAGTTTCTTCAAATTCCATTCTAGTGTTCCGTCGGATGGACCTTGTGTTCTTAGTTTCTGTAAAAGCTCGTTGATCCACAATGTTCTGTTTATAATCGCTTAAAGCTTGGTATAGAATGTCTTTCGTTTTGCCACATTGGGCTATCTGGTTGGTCGGTTCTTGGGTGGTCTTGTTTGCTTTTCGGGTCTGAAGAATGATTGTTTTGTATAATCCCTCCTCACTCAAACATGGAGGATATTGCAGTATGCATTTTAATCAACAAAGGCAACTAATAATGGTTGATGATCGAGCGGATCGGTCGTTTAAAGTGATAGCCGGATATGTAGTGACAAGTCATTGCCGACTGAAGATTATGACTCAAAGGAAGATCGATGGTCGGTTCATCAGACTGACTTCTAATCTTTGTTCTTCAAAGATGGCGTATTGTGATTCTAGGTTGTACTTGGAAACCCTTTGCTTGGGTTTGATGATGTATAGACTAGATATAAACAGTTGGGAACATATTCGGCTAGGTTCCTGCGATCGTTACTCGACGGTTATTTGGTTGCGGTACTCAGAGCGGCTTTTTCTCGTTGGAAGGATTGGTCTTTACAGTACTCTAAAAGTATTGGGAACTTGATCATTTTTGTGGGTGGAGATTAGTAGAATGTTGCCCGTTCGTTATTGAGATTATCGGCTGAAAGATTGAATGCTTTGGACTCGACAACTTAATCTGCTTCACGTCTTATAACCAGGGAAGGGCCTTCTGTTCCATAAAATATGGTCTTGGATCGTCGGCTTTTCAGTCATACAACAATCAAGCTTGTTTCTACGAGCGAGGTTTGATGCTTCTATCTACTAAGCTAGAGTCTCATGACACGATGTCAAATATCGACCACGTGATCGCGTGTATCTTTAACTTGAACTTCTTGCAGTGTAATGTAATCGCGTAAATCGTCTTGAACTTTAACCTTATGTAACTTCTTCGTGTAAATTGTTCTTGACACTGACTTTTCTTAATGGCGAAGTAACTGATTAACACAATTTGCCTTGTAATTTTATCATATGCACTTTTAAGTTACTCTAAGTTAGCACTCTAAAACTGATTTCAAGAATAAACTGAAACTGGAAAAAATATAACTAGAACTACAACAAAATTTTCATTTTTCTTATTTATTTAAAGGGTCCTTTTCTCTTGTATTATGCTTTATAGTGCTCTCAAATTCTATGATTTTTAAAAATGTCCTTTTCAATTTCAAAGTTAGGACACAATAATACAAGAGAAATCAAGCTCATCTGAAATGTCATAATGCATAACAACAAAAAAAACTGTTCGGATTTCAAAATCAAGTGGTACCATATTAAGAAGCTGTTCATCAAAATGTAGAATAAATTTAAAAAAAACCTTTGTTGGAATTTCAAAATTCATACATGGAAATAATCATCCTAACCGGAAAAACGTGCGGTTCGGTTTGTTTTTAGTTAACTTTAAAATAAAATAAAGCGAACCCAAGCGTGTGATTCGGTTTATTTGATTAACTTTTAAATGAAATCAAATTGAATCAATGCGATTTGAATTGGTTGATTGATTGATTTTTATAAAAAAATTGTTGAGTTATATATATATATGAAAAAATTGTTAGTTATATATATATATATGAAAATATAATTTTGTATTTAATCGTTTTATAAATTATAAATAAAGATTTAAATTATTAAAATTATATATTTGATATAAAATTATATTTTAATGTTTTAAATAAATATTATAAAAAATGTCATTAAATATATTTTGTGAAAAATAATATATTATATAAATGAATAATATTTTATTTTTTGTGATTTTATAAATTAAAAT